>CM052456.1:1536790-1608442 GCA_028533085.1 Varecia variegata
GGGACTACAGGCATGCGCCACCATGCCCGGCTAATTTTTTCTATATATATTTTTAGTTGGCCAGATCATTTCTTTCTATTTTTAGTAGAGACGGGGTCTCGCTCTTGCTCAGGCTGGTCTTGAACTCCTGACCTCCAGCGATCCTCCCGCCTCGGCCTCCCAGAGTGCTAGGATTACAGGCGTGAGCCACCGCGCCCGGCCTAGTCATTACATTTCTAATATCTAGTTACTGGTTCTAGCTGGTGGGTGGAATGATGTGCATGGTTTATAGTTCTAACTTTTGCCAAGGCAGGTTCCATCTGTCTGTAAGATCAGTCATTTTCTAGTGCTGAGGGGTACATTGGAGTTGTAGGATCTTCCTCTAATCGGAGGCTCACAAAACCCGTATGGAAAAGGATGGGGATCAGGGCGAGGGAGAGTTGCATGTCGGAGAGAAGATGCTCGTAGGTTGAAAACCATAGAAGTAGTGAAGGGAAAACACCCCGGGAGACTGCGAGTCAGCCTTCTAAATAACTGGAGACTAACAGACATTGACGATAATGGCAAATAGACATGATACTTGCTCCAGCCCAGGCACTGTTCTAAGCTCTTGGTGCAAATTAACTCATTTAATCCTTGCAGCCCACCCACGAGGGGAGCTTTTTCCGATAAGGAAATTGGGGTATAGAGAAGATTCTTGCTACAGACCACAGCGAGTATTTGGGGAGTCAGGCATTCAGATTTAAGCAGCCTGAACCAGAGACTACGCCCCCAATTTCTTACCTCTTATTAGGATGTTACTTTAGTAAACGCCACTCAGTAAGTAGAGATCTTTTTTCCCCAAGACATGCTTTCGCCTTGAGGTTTTTAAAATTGTGTAAGTTTACATAGAGCATGGGAAGAATTACATTTGTTTTTTCCAATTTTTGGTGAGAGATATTTTTCCTTCTTTCTTTCTCTTCCCTCCCCGCCCCCCTCCCCTCCCCTTCCCTTCCCTACCCTTTCTTTCTTTTCTTTTTTTCCCCCCCTTTGGGTCTTCCAGTGAGGACCGGAAAACCTTAGACAGATTCTAAAGGAGCTGTAACGCTATTTTTGGTAAGAAATAAAATGGCAAATCTGTAACACTTAATCCAAACTCAATTGTACATCAACCAGGCATTCTGTGTTTATGTCTGTTTCCTGTGTAATTAGGAAAAGTGATTATCTTCTAAATTATACCGTGTGTTCTGAGTAAGCAGTGGTTCCAGTGGTTTCTTTGAGAAGTTTCCTTCCAGAATGAGAGGCATCATTTATCTATTTTTCGCTTTCCTGCCTTTTGATCAGTTTGGACTCCATCGCTCCATTGTCATGAGTGGATTTACGTTCAGTTGTGAGAACATATAAAAATGTGGGAGAAAATTTGGGTTAGAAAAAGAGACTTTATACAGCTGTGCAAATATTATCGGTAAGGCCTCGGTTCCTTGTAAAATCATCCTGGAGAAATCAGCCTTAGCTGTTACTACCAAATGTCTGGCTAGTTAAGAACAGCTTTTTAAATTTTTTATTTTATTTTTAATTTTTGTTTACTTTGCCACCATACCAAGTCCATTGTGTCTATTATTCAATACCAACTAGGGCCAGGATCCCACATGGACAATGAAGTTAATTAGTACTTGTGTCATCATCTTTTATTTTTTTATTTCATTTATTTACTTTTTTTAGCTCATTGTCATCCTCCCGGGTAAATTAGAGAGCAAAGAGGATTGCCATATGGCCATTTCTACTTCAATATAGCTTATGTTAAATCTTTCCTGGGGTCAGCCGGTGTTCCCAGTTCATGAGCGGTGGTCACACTGTGGTTGCATACAGGAAATACGTGTTCACGAGAAATCACCGCCAGGGTTTCCAGCCATTCCCGAAACCTCACTTTTAGTCCCATGAGTAGTAAAATGCTCACCCAGGCCACTTCCTTACTCCTGCGTTTACAGTAAACACCAGGTGACTCTTATGAGCAAGGAGGGCAGGGTTGGTGTGACCCCCAGGGAGGGAGGAATGGGGTCTGCGGTGTGGAGGATGCATACTTAGCGAGACCTCCAGATTTCTAAATGTCGGGTCAATTCTCATGTTCTGAGCCCAACAGAACGGCTGTGGGGGCTGCAAAAGTGAGGCCCCTCCCAGCATGAAAGCTCTGGGATCCCGGTGAGTTATCTGCCAGGAATTATTGGCAAGATGAAGCAACTGAGAAGTCATGAGGGACACATCTAAACCTAGACAATCAGATTTCCAAATGCAAATTCAAGTTCATTTTCTTACTGTTTCACTTGGGACCAACAGAGCAGTAACAGCTATTTTACAAAAAATGTATTTTTTTTATTTGAATGATCCCTGATTTGGTGTTTCATCTAAAGTTCTGGAAATGGATCCCTTTGCTAGTCAGCCTTTCTTCTGCACTTGAAATATCGCTATGTAGCACTTGGGAGGCCGAGGTGGGAGGATCGCTTGAGGTCAGGAGTTCGAGACCAGCCTGAGCAAGAGCGATACCCCGTCTCTACTGAAAAATTAGAAAGAAATTATCTGACCAACTAAAAATATATAGAAAAAATTAGCGGGGCATGGTGGCGCATGCCTGTAGTCCCAGCTACTCGGGAGGCTGAGGCAGAAGGATTGCTTGAGCCCAGGAGTTTGAGGTTGCTGTGAGCTAGGCTGACGCCACGGCACTCACTCTAGCCTGGGCAACAGAGTGAGACTCTGTCTTAAAAAAACAAAAACAAAAACAAAACAAATAAATATCGCTATGAATGTAGACACAGTCAGATATGAAGTTATTGTATTGTTATTATATCATTAACTTGTGGAGTAATAAAGCTTTAAAATAAGGGGGAAAAAAAAGCCCAGCTGACTAAGTTATTAGAGGTGAACTCTGATAGCAGCTACACTTGTCGTTAACGTTTGTGTGGGGCAGCTTTGTGGCGTGTGAGCTCATTCAGCCCAGTGAGTGCTGTAGCTCTGTCTCACCGCTGGTCAGCGATTCCAATGACTGAGCTTCCTAGTGGCCATAGGAGGAAAGCTAAAAGTCTGTAAGTGAACAGGCAGGAATCCCAAGCTCGACCCAGGCGGTGGTACATACCAGTGCAAAACTGCTGAGAATCAGGTACCACTGGCCAGGGTGCCATTTCCTCCTCCCCCACCCTACACCACACCTGGAGGAACTGATGCAAATGCAAGACCTGAAATGACTCCTGCTTTCTCATCTTCCTCTGCTTTTCATAGACAACTGCCTTTTCTTTTGCTCTCTCCTGTTTTTCTTTCCAGTGGGGTCCTTGATGTGAGCAGCATAAGCCAGTCCCAGCCCAGCTCATGAGAAACAATTCTGTTCTCGTCCTTATCAGCAGTGGGCGAGACCTCAACCGCCTACTGTTCCCAAACTCCCCAGCGAGTGACAATGAGACCTGCTGCCAGGGGCCTCTTCCTGCTCCTACCCGAGCAAACCCTGGGCACTTCCTAGTGACTCCTTTTAGGTGCCCAGTTTTCTCCTGAGGACTTCCTGATTCTAGCTTATTCTACTCAAGGTCATGAGCACAGACCGCGATCATGAAATTCCTCTCTGGGCCTCTGATTAACTCTGTCGTTCTCCTGCCGTGCAGACTCGCCGCGTCACTTCTGGTGGTATCACTTGACCTGCTGGCTGCTGAGCGCGGCCGGGATCGTGTGCATCCTGGTGGCGCACGAGCACTACACCATTGACGTGGTCATTGCCTACTACATCACAACACGGCTGTTCTGGTGGTACCACTCAATGGCCAACGAAAAGGTGAGAGCCGCCAAGACCCTCAGATAATCTCTTTCCTTTGGATGCACTGGGGCCTTCCACACGGCGGGGTTTGGCGGAGCTCAGTGGGAGTGGCTGCCGTTGCCCCCAAAGGGGTGGTTTCGGTCACTTAAACTCCTACCCATTACTGCTGCTTTTTTTTTTTTTTTGAGACAGAGTCTCACTTTGTTGCCTGGGCTAGAGTGCCGTGGCATCAACCTAGCTCACAGCAACCTCACACTCCTGGGCTCAAGCGATCCTCCTGCCTCAGCCTCCCGAGTAGCTGGGACTACAGGCATGCGCTACCATGCCCAGCTAATTTTTTTCTATATATTTTTAGCTGTCCAGATCATTTCTTTCTATTTTTAGTAGAGACGGGGTCTCGCTCTTGCTCAGGCTGGTCTCGAACTCCTGAGCTCAATCTGCCCGCCTCGGCCTCCCAGAGTGCTGGGATTACAGGCGTGAGCCCCTGCGCCTGGCCAATAAATGCCCTTTCCATGGGTAACATTTCTTTCTCTTTGTAGCTCTGTTTCCTACTTTGTGGTCTCCTATTCCCGTCTTCCTTCTTACATTTCCATCTAGATGTCTGCTGACACCACTGAAACAAAATTTTTATATTTCCTCTTAAATATTTCTGAGCTCTCCTTTCACTCTTCTGACTTGCTTGGCCCCTAGATCTGCCCACTCACACCTGCTGACAACGATCCCTCCTGAATCCCCCTCACAGCCCCTTCCCCGAGTCCCTGTTCTTCCTGGAATTGCAGGCAGCAAAAGTGGCCTGAGCCACAGACAGGGAAGGGCACCCGTGTGTGCTGGGGGACCTGTCACGTGCGGTTAGGAAAAGGGCATGAGAGTGGTGACAGCCGCCTGATCACAGTTCTGCCCACCCTGTTCAGTTACAGCCAATGACAACCGAATTCAGGTGCAAATGCAGAAAGAGGTGTCTCACGTTATTTTTTTCCTACCGTTTTACAGAACTTGAAGGTGTCTTCACAGAGTAATTTCTTGTCTCGGGCTTGGTGGTTCCCCATCTTTTACTTTTTCGAGAAAAACGTACAGGGCTCAATTCCTTGCTGCTTCTCCTGGCCCCTGTCCTGGCCTCCTGGCTGCTTCAAATCATCGTGCAAAAAGTATTCGCGGGTGCAGAAGATCGGTGAGGATAACGAGAAATCTACCTGAGAAGCAGAACCAAGGCATCAGCTCTTCCACCAAAAGAGTTAAGGCTACAACCAAAGGTATTGTCTTGTTCCTTTAATTTTAGGAGAACTGACTGGCACATGAAGAAGTGGACCAAATCTTGCATAAAGGATTATAGAAAGACGAACAAAGTATTACCCTTTGACCGGCTTTTTTTTATTCATCCCGGCAAAGACATACTCCCCTGCAGCCCTTGCTTTGCGGGTGACAAGCCTTCCAGCTGGGGTTTGACCGAGGGGCTTGTTGAAGGTGCCAAAGAACATGCTACGCCTTTCTCGATTCCTTCTCCGCTCGGACCCTCTACTAAAAGAATGTTTTCAGGATTTTGTTTTTCCTCCCGAGGTCAGAAGAATTTGTTAATGTTTTCAATAAAATATCTGGATGTGTCCAGCCGCTGTGTAAATGGAATGACGTGACGTTGAGAATGACCCGATTGGGCTTAGTGAGGGGGACCCAGGGGTCGTGAGTCAGCTTCGGTGAACTTTGTTTCCGCCCTGTGGCAGGGAAGGCCGGGGCTGGGAACGTGCATTGTGGCTGCCACCCAAAGCACTGTGTGTCACTTTGCCTTGTTTTGGTTTTAACTGATAATTTTAATTTAAAGAAACAAAGGTCACCCAAGTAAATAGGAAAGTGTTTGGCACAGGCGCATGGATTTTACATATGCGTAAAATATTTTGCTTTAAAATCTCTATGACAGATGTCCAGGGAACACGAGGCTATCTCTGCTCATAGGTGGGTCTTGTGTACATGCTGCTGTCTGTACACAGAGCTGCTGTCTGCCTGGGACATTTGGATCTGGTCCTCCCAGGGCAGCCACCTGTCCGAGCACAGGATGAAACGTGGGTGTCACCCGATGCCCACGTGACCTGGGGACAAGCCTGTCTCCCTGCCCGGTCGGGCTCTGGTGTGAGCTCTGTGTAGGCTCCTCACTGGAACTCAGAAATACATTTGGTCACATTTCGTTGAAGACGCTTTCTTCCTAGTTATAGTGTGCTTTATGGAAAAACCAAGGTGGAGCCCGAGAGTTTAATGTATGCTTGCCTTTTAGCAAGGAACTCAGTTGCCCATAAACTGGTCCTAAGGACATCTGCCACCATTGAATGATTTCACTTTTACGCCGGGAAAATGATGACATGGTGCTTCACTATAATACACTGTTGGACTCAGTGCATTAGTTACAGCTATACAGTCGAGGTGGGGGGGATTGTTTCTAAATTTCTTTGAGGTAATGCAGAAAAGATGATGGATTTAAAAAAAAATCTGATAAGATTTAATGCTATCAGATTTAGTACATTATTTAATGCTGTTGACTCTTTTGGCTAATTCTTGGCTTCATTTCTTAACTACTTGAAGGTTAGTTTGCAAGACTTCTATAATAGTAACCTCAGAGACAGTTTTAAGGTTACAAAATTATCAACACTAGGGCAGAGGGTGGAGGTGCCCAGGGCGGCGGGAGAATGGAAAACATCCCGAAATTTATTGTTATAGTCAGCTTTGATTATGCAAAATTGACCTTTAAATTGCTTGAGAAAAGCACAATGCAAATCTGTTCACAAGAGTCATCATCCTTTGGTGCTAAAATTCTGTGTATGTTTTCAGAATGGCTCTTTATGTCATAGAAAAACCACTAAAGGAAGGGTAGTTTGAATTCAAAGGCACGAAACAAGACTCTCTAATCTGATTTTTTGAACAAGAACTGAAACCCCAGGTATCCTTGGCAGGCTTTGAAACTCAAGAATTTTTCCAGTATGTCTTACTGAATAAACCAATAATAAACCTATCTAGTTTGCTTGATGAGTTTAGACATATAATTCCATATAATTTTCACTTCCGGTCATTTACTAAATAGCAACACTTGTGCTAGAACAAGGTGTTCTGCTTGAAAACACTCACTTTAAGTCCCTCCTTTCTGATTCTAAGGAAAATCATCTCACAGAGAAGCCTGGGTTTTCTGTGTCAGAGAAGCTCTCCTAATACTGGTATTTTCCTTGAGCCTCTAATTCAAATAAAACCATTCGCTGTACGTTAGAGCCTTACTCAGCTGTGTCTGGGATAACCTACTTTTCTTCCATTGAGCGAGGAAAAGTGTTTAAGCTTTCAAAAACATCATTGTGTATTGACCATTGGACACCTTGAGACAGTAAGCCTTGCATTGTAGTCAAGTAATCCCGTTTTTAGAAAATAATACCATCACCTTTTAAAGAACTTTAAAAACACCAATGATGTGGACACTACCGCTCCCGGGGTCGTTACACGTATGTGTCATATACACGTATGTGTCACATACACATGTGTCATATACACATATGTGTCACGGCCTCTAGCAGATGTGAAGGAGGCACAGGGTTGGATACTGAGGAGGAGACGGGAGTCAAAATTTCAAGATGAGAGAAATAAGAGAAATAGCAAAACTCATTTACACGTAGGAAAGCAAACTTGACATTGAACCCGACATGCCACTTTGGGATCTAAAACAATTTTCATCTTGCCTTTAAAACAGTGCATTCTTGGAGCACCTTTTCTCTGCCAAGTAAGATATAGAGCTTACTCATTATCCTTGTTTCTGTAAGTCTGTGCTCCTCTTGGAAGTTTGTCCTGTAATTTAGTTTGTCTGTGCAATAGCTATAACACATAAGCTCCTAGAGGTGATGCTACATTTGCCCCTAAATGCTCCCAAATGGAAATGAAGTTCTCTCAGATGCTACTTTTTGAGCTTCTCCACTAGACCTGCAGATAAAGCACTCCTCCCTAGTTGCACCCGAAGCAGTTGCGAATTTGCTGTTTACTTTACTGGCATGTTGGGACCAGGTCTTGCTGTGGGAGGAAGACGGTCTGGGCCCTGGTTTGCGGATGGCAGCGCCTTTGGGTTCGTTGCCGTCTTACCAGTGCCCCCTTGTGGCTACATGTTGTAGGACTTGGAATGCAAACACTTTTCAAAATGTTATTTTCAAGTTTTTAAAAGGCATTTGTTTCCCCCCCCTCCCCCCAGTAATCTGGAAGTATCATGTGAAAGGAATTATTTTAAAAGCATTTTAAACCTTTCCCAAAAGGAATATGTGTTTAGATTATTAGGGAGTCACAATTCTAATCTTTTATCCATTTGATCAAAGAAAAGTTTGCATAACATTTTTACCTCTCACTATCACAATCGTTACTGTCTCCCTTTATAACTACCTATACTTTGTTTACTTGGAAACACCAAGGTGGCTGTCTCTATGGTTTTTTTTTTTTTTTTATTTACATGCTACAACAAACTCATGCAGTTTCTTTTAATTGAAAAGTTCTCATCTTGCTCCTTGAATATTTTGAACATTTCTTTCTTAATTCTTTTTGTTGTTGTTTTTGTTTTGCACTGTAAAACTGATTAAAAAATGTAAGCCGGTCTTAACACACCTCGGTAGTGTAAGAGAGTGTGAGAAGGAATTTCTTAATAAATGAGTTTACATGTTTAAATCAAGCATATTATAAGTTATATGCCATGTGTTGAAGGCTTTTCTATTTGTGTATATAAAGATCCTTGGTATTTTTTTTAATGTCCTTGTGTTGCAATAATTTAATTCCTTTGACTAAGTTGCTAAAAATATTTCTTCTATTAAGAAGTGCCCTTGACTTCAATACCCAAATACTGAAAATCATGTCAAAGGTACCCAAAGATAAGTTTTTGTACAGATGCACGCATTATAAGTTTTTTTTTTTAATTTTTTCTTTTTTTTTTTTTTTTTTTTTACCCAGACGAGTTTGCCTACATATAAGTTTTGAATTATTTTATTACTCATTACTCTAACTATTGTATTCTAAATGAATCATGAAAGAGAAGAGTGCTTTATTGTGGGATTATTTAAAACTGACCTATAAAAGAAAAAGAAGAAACTATGGGCATAAGCTAATCTAGTTGCCAAGTTGGAATTCATTATTTAATTTACCTCCCATGCAATGATTAATGCTGCAGTGTCTGGTTATGTTACAGTATATTCACAAAAGAAAAAAGGTTCACAAAACAAGGTTTTGAGAGGTAGCCAAGTGCATTCTTTTGGAAATTTACTGTACTGTTTCAATGTGTTAAGTGCCTTGTTGTAAAGTAAAATTTTAAGTCTAGAATTCATTATTTTCCTGACATATATTTTTCATTATGATATCTACTGTATGCTATTGTAATAGTTTTATTAAATGCTTACATTTTAATCAAATATGTAAATGTCAGAAGCTCTTTTCTCCTTCCCCCCAGTACCTTAACCACTGGTCTGTCGTATGGAATTCGAATTCAGGTTCTTTTGTTTTTTAGTAAAAAGGAAATTATCTTTGTTCAGAAATGTGTTTTCCATGTTTGTGCTTCTGTGTTTGTAAAAAACATTTCAGGAGGAATTTAGGAGTGTAAATATAGTTTATACTTCTAAAGTGTTGTCTTACATTTACATTTTTAAGTGCCTAATTGTTAGTTAAAACTAATTTATGTTTCTCTTCTAAAGAGGATATGTGTTCTTGGTTTTTAATCTTTCATTTTGCTTTAAAAAAAATGCAAAAGCCTATACTTTGTATTTACCCAATAAACCATGGTGACACCAACAGTCTTTTCAAAATTAGTATTACTGTTTCTTTCTGTATAAAAAATGTTTTTCTTAAAGATTTCTTTAGTTTTAGAGTACTTATTAAAACCACAAGAGAGTTATTATCTTCAAGCACTATGTTTAAAATAAGGTGATAACCTTCAATTCATGGATTTAAGGTGAAAAATAATTCACAACCCTATAAAGGAGAAGAAAATCAGTTTCACACACGTGATTCTGATTCTCATTTTGCACGAGGGGAAAAAAATCATTCTTCAAAGAAAGCAGAGTCCCTGCTGTCGCTAAAGTGGCATATTTTTTTTTTTTTAAGATAGGGTCTAGCTCTGTCACCTGGGCTAGAGTGCAGTGGTGTCATGATAGCTACTCAAACTCCTGGGCTCCGGCAATCCTCCTGCCTCAGCCTTCCAAGTAACTGGGACTATAGGCTCATGCAACCACGCCGGCTAATTTTTCTATTTTTTGTAGAGAAAGGGTCTCGCTATGTTGCTCAGGCTAGTCTCAAACTCCTGGCCTCAAGGAATCCTCCCACCTCGGCATCCCAAAGTGCTAGGATTACAGGTGTGAGCCACCATGCTCAGCCTAAAAGTGGCATTTTGAATCGTTCTAATCATGGGCAAATTTCCTAAGTAATAAAACCACTTTAAAACCAGACTAAGAATGGTGGGTGGGGAAAATGGTTATCATCCATGCTTGGTTTGAAATCTTTACCTCACAGCTGTTAATTTTAGTATTTAAAGTACAGTGGTGTGTCCAAACAAGTCCTGCCACCAGGATTGGATGCACAAAGAATAGATAAAAGGTTGCAGCTAGTCTCACTGGAAAGTGAATTCACATTCACTTATTTCAACTCCCTCCCACCCCACCACACGTGAAGATAGAAAAGTGTTATCTGTCTGGCCACTTAACCAGGGACTCAGCTCCAAGTCTGTAAGGTTTTGATTGTGTAACAGGCCATTACAGACTTGGCCTTGCAAAGAGCCTCAGTCTCCCCAGGTGGTAATGCCGTGCTGCTCAGAGGTGGCCACAAGTTTTGACCATACTCTTCATCTCTGATGTTTTCAATCTCCTGCTGAGAGACAGGAAGATAGGAAACCAGACTTTGCTCACCAGGCATGTGCGTGCCATTGTGTGCCATGCACTGGAGCTGCTGATAGATAAAACTCCTGCCATCAAGGGGTGATCGTCTGCACTGTACAAACACACCTGTCACTCTTAAGTCCCTCATAAAGAATTCCGGGCAATATGGTGTTTTGGCTGTTGGTGGGAACGTAAATTTTAGTACAGCCACTGTGGAGAAGAGTATAAAGGTTCCCCAAAAACCTAAAAATAGAACCACCATATGATCAAGCAGTTCCACTGCTGCGTATATATCCCAAAGAAAGAAATCAATACATCAAAGAGATAGATACCTGCACTTCCACGGCTACTGCAGGACTACTCACAAAGGCCAACAGAATCCACCTAAGCATCCATTAACATACGAATGGATAAAGAAAATGTGGTATATATGTACACAATGGAGCATTAGCCATAAAAAAGAATAAAAGCCTGTCATTTACAGCAACATGGATGGAACTAGAGGCCATTATGTTAACTGAAATAAGCCAGGTACAGAAAGACAAATATCACGTGTCCTCACTCATATGTGGGAGCCAAAAAAGTGGATCTCACGAAGACAGAGAGTAGATTGGTGGTTACCAGAGGGTGGGAAAGGAGGGGGGAGGGAAATGATGGGGGAAGAATAATATCAATGTATTTATTACCACTGTACATGTAGCAATGGTAAAGATGGTACATTACATGTGCATATTTTATCTCAATTAAAAAATATGGTGTCCTTGGGTTTGCAAATTTAAGGAAATGTTGGGGAGTGCCTTCATGGCTAACCAGCTAGGTGTTCTGGGGAACTGAAAGCTAATTACTTTTCTGGATGTATTGTCACTGAATTTCACCATTCTTTTCTATTTCATATTTTAGCAGAATTGCAAAATAGACATCAGATTTTCCATCCAAATGTTGGGAGAGGCAAAAATCCACAAGAGTATCAGAAGGATATGATATGCGTTAGAATAGTAATGGATTATGTGCTAGTGTGTGCATATAACGTACATTTAGTTCACATGTGGCACCTGTAACGGGACATAGCATTTTTCAGTTAACGCTTGACATACATTCTTTAATCTTCACAAAACCCTGTGAAGTACGGCAACAGGTAGTGACCCAGTTTTATGAGATCAAAGAGTTCACAAATGTTAGAGCTGGAACCTGAGTTTTGTTTTTGCTGACTGTAGGTCACTGCCTCCCTGTCACCATTCCTATTGCAGGTCACCATCACAGTTTGTTAAGGTTTTTTTGTTGTTTTTAAGGCAAAGGTCATGGTTTTTATTTCCTTAGTAGCCAATTACTTTGTAATTGGGAACTTGGTCCTTGGCACAGGTTCATTGTCAAATGCTACTGATTTTTCTTACAATTGCAATTACAATTATAGTGTTTTTCTGCACTGATGTGTCTGTCACTTATTATATACTTCTGTACTATGAATAAAATTTGAGGTGTTTTGCAAGAAAAAACCCCAAAACACGGCATACCAAAACCGAGAAAACAGTGCTAAGAGTGAAATTTTCAAAACCAAGGAAATCAATAACCTAACTGTAGATATTAAGGAACTAGAAAAGAAGAGAAAATGAAACCCAAGCCCACAGAAAAAAGGAATTATAAAGACTAGAGAAGAGATAAATGAAGTAGAAAACAGAAAACAACAGAGAAATCAATGAAATGAAGAGTTGGTTCTTTGAAAAGAGCAACAGAATTGACAAACCTTTAGCTACAATGAGTAAGAAAAAAAGAGGAGACTCAATAAAATCAGAAATGAAAATGGAGACATTACTACTGGTTATACAGAAATAAAAAAGTATTATAAGAGTACAATGAGCAAATGTACATCAATGAAGTGGATAACCTAGATAAGATGGGTAAATTCCTAGAAACAAAATCTAACAGTACAGAATCATGAAGAAACAGTCATAGAAAACCTAAATAGATCTATAACTAGTAAGGATACTGAATCTGTAACCAAAAACATTCCAACAAAGAAAACCCTAAAGCATGGCTTCATTAGTGAATTCTGACATATTTAAAGGAGAATTAGCAGCAATCCTTCCCAAACTCTTCCAGAAAATTGAAGAGGAAGGAACACTGCATAACTCATTCTAAGAATTACCCCAATACCAAAGCCCTACAAAAATACTACATGAAAACTTTAGACCAATATCCCTTATGAATATTAACACAGAAATCATCAAGAAAGTACTATCAAACTGAATTCAGCAGCATATTAAAAGGATTATGTGTGCAATACGACCAAATGGGATTTATTCCTGGAATGCAAGGATGGTTCAACATATGAAAATCAATCAATGTAATACAATCACATTAACAGAATGAAAGGGGGAAAACAATGATCAGTGTAATTGATACAGAAAAAGCATTTTAAAAAATTCAAAACCCCTTCATGATAAAAAACACTAAACAAACTAGGAATAAAGAGAAACTACCTCAACATAATGAAGGCTATATATGAAAAAGCCAGCTAACATCACACTCAATGGTGACTGATGTCTTTTCCTCCAAGATTAGGAACAAGACAAGAATTCCCACTTCTCCACTTCTATTCAACATAGTATTGGAAGTTCTAACCAGAGCAATTAGGCAAGAAAAAGAAATAAAAGGCGCTGAAGTTGGAAAAGAAGAAATAAATTAACTGTTCTCATAGGACATGATCTTATATACAAAAAACTCTAAAAAGTCAACCGGAAAAAAAAAAAAAAGACAGACCCTCTTAATAAATAAAATTAGCAAAGTTGCAGGATATAAAATCATAGCTCTCTGCAGCCTGGAACTCTTTATAAGCTTGGATTGGGTAAGGATTTCTTAAGTATGACATCAAAAGAACAAGGAATAAAATAAAAAATAGATAAATTTGACTTTATCAAAATTAAAAACTTTTGTACATCAAAGGGCAACATCAAGGGAGTGAAAAGACAGTCCACAGAATAGGAGAAAATATTTGCAAATCATATATCTGATAAAGGATTAGTATTAATTTCTAAAGTGCTCCTACAACTCAACAACCTAATTCAAAAATTGGCAAAGGATTTGAATAGATCATTCTCTAAAGAATATATATAAATGTCCAGAAAGCATGTGAAAAGATGCTCAGCATCATTAGTCATTATAAAAATGCAAATCAAAACCACAATGATATATACTTTACCCCCATTAGGATGGCTATTAAGGGAGAAAAAAATGACAAGCATTGGTTAGGATATAAAGAAATTGGAACCCTTGTCATTGCTGGTGGGAATGTAAATGGCGCAGCTACTGTGGAAACAGTTTGACACATGCAATATTAATAAATCTTGAAAACATTATGCTATGTGAAATAAGCCTGATGTAACAGGACCAATATCATGATTCACCTAATGTGAGGTGCCCGGAATAGGCAAGTTGATAGACACAGAAGTTGAGGAGAGTGATCGTGGCTGGTGGCAGGGAAGGGAGCATGGAGAGTTACGGCTTAATAGGTACAGAGTTTCTATTTGGGATGATGGAAAAGCTCTGGAAATAGTAGTGATAGTGATACCATCCTGTGAATGTACTTAATGCCACGGAATTTTACACTTAAAAAATGGCTAAAATGGTAAATTTTCTGTTATGTATATTTTTACCACAATAAAAAACAAAAAGCTCCCAGTATTCCAGCACATTTGTAATAGGAACTGGAAACAACCTAGATATTTTTTTTTTTTTGAGACAGTCTCACTGTGTTGCCGTGGCGTCAGCCTCGCTCACAGCAACCTCAAACTCCTGGGCTCAAGCGATCCTCCTGCCTCAGCCTCCTGAGTAGCTGGGACTACAGGCATGCGCGGCTAATTTTTTCTATATATTTTTAGTTGTCCAGCTAATTTCTTTCTATTTTTAGTAGAGACGGTGTCTTGCTCTTGTTCAGGCTGGTCTCGAACTCCTGAGCTCAAACAATCTGCCTGCCTTGGCCTTCCAGAGTGCTAGGATTATAGGTGTGAGCCACCGCGCCCGGCCTATACTTTTTTTTTTTAAGTCCAGGAGTCAGGAAATAATAGCTTGCAGGCTAAGCCCAGTTCCTGCCTCTTTTTATAAAGAAAGTTTTATTGTAATTTATAAAGATTAAAAATATCATACATTTAAGAGACTGGAAAGGTATACACATAAATATCATAAATAATTAGCTCTGAGTGGTAAGAATTTGGTGATAATTATTTCCTCCTTTACAGTTTCCTGCATTTGCAAATTTTCTACAAAACTCCATATTACTATTTTAAAAATCTGAATAAAATATGGATTTTGAAATATACCTGGTTTGCTTTGAGTATATTCTTTGTTCACACAGTGTGCCCAGTGCCATATTCTTGCCTCAAAGAAGGAGCAGGTAACCCTTTCAGCGTCCCTTCTAAAATTTAATGCCTAGAGACTTAGAAATGAGGCTTCCTTATTAGGCAAAGGGCCAGGCACAATGACCTGAACCAGGAAGTAGCTACTCTGTTTTAGTTTTGTTGATGCATAGGGCTGATCCTTTGTTCTTTCCGATTTTATTGACTAAGCGTGTTATTAATTAGAGGTCAGGTTCAAAGTCATGGAAAGCCGCTGAAGAAGGGGAATGTTAGGCGCTGGAGGAATCTGAGAGTCCCTGTGTTACAGCTCCCTCTTTTTACCAGATGAAGAAGACAAGGGTCAGAAAGGCTAACAGCCTGCCCGTGACAACCCAGTCAGATCTGGGCAGAGGTGCCCTGTGGTTTCCACAATGTTCTCTGCACAGTAAATGGAAGTAAATGAGGGAGCAATAAGGAACCACAGGATTTCAGCAACGTTTTGGCCTACATAAAAATAAAACATCAGGAATTGGAAACAATCATGGCCGGGCTAACTACAGTATGTCTATTTTTTAAGAGAACTGTTACTCTTTAACCACTTTTCCCTTTCTCTTGGTATGTCAAACCCCTCTCTAATCGCTGTTGTCATTGTAACAAGTATCGTGTAACTGTTATTGCAGGTACCCGCCACACAATAGGTGCATCTCACGCACCCAACCTGCTAAGTCTTCTCCCCGTCCTTTTCTCCCAAGATACTGGCTTCAAAAACAAAATCATTGTTTTACTGAGATATAATTTATTTACAGTAAAATGCACAGTTCAGTTTTGACAAATGCATACACCCAAGTAACCAACACTCCAATCAAGATATAGAACATTTCTACCACCCCAGAAAAATTTCTTATGTCTCTTTCCAATCTATCCCCCCGCTTCTGATTTCTAACCATAGGTCAGTTTTGTCCATTCTAGAACTTTATATAAATGCAGTCATTCAGTATGAACTCTTTTGTGCCTGGCCTTTTCACTCAGCATGTTGTTGGAGGTTCATCCATGCTGTGGAGTTTGTCATACTTAATTCCTTTCTATTGTGGAGTAGTGGGCTACTGAAAAAATATACCACAGTTTCCCCTCCCCTGCCACCCTCTTTTGTTGAAGGACACCTGGACTGTTTTCATTTTGGCCCAAATCCTGGCACCAATTTCTCCAAATAAAAACCAGTTTTGGGAACTGGATTTTGTTACTTTTGAGATTCTACCGTCCACTGATATTAGATTTTTCAAGGGCCTTTCTCCCTTCATCTCCTCTCCAAGGAAATCATCGACCACACACGCAAGTGGAGAAGAATGAATTGGGTGACATTGAAGATGCGCAAGTTTATTTATTCATCAAACTAGGCATAAAGGCTAAATGTAGAAAGCAATATCCTGGCCAGTCTCACAATCTAATCCTGAAAAGCTTTAGTAAGTCTTCAAGGGGTGCAGGGGGTGGAGATTGTGAGGAAGGCAGCAACACTGCTAAACTATTGCATTTAAAGTATTATCAAGGGCCTCAATAACTATTCTAATTACAGCTTATACTTATTGAGCATTAACCAACTGAGCATTAACTAAATGTCAGACATTGTGCAATTGTTTCATTTAATCCTTATGCTTGATGTAGGTACATTTATTATCCCAATTTCAGGAAAGGTACATGGAAGCTCAGGGAGTATATAAAGAAATACACAAACGCATAGATAGAAGACTCTCAAAGCTGCATATATGAAGCAAATCATAAGAACTTGAAGTATTTCTGTATCTTCCAGTAAAGTAAATTAAGAAAAAACAAACAAAAATAAAAAAAAAAACTTCAAGGAAGCAAAGATGTCAATTTTTAAATGGCACTGGAGCTGTGAAACTAAATAGCATTAGTAACATTTCTACTTTCCCTTTTCATTAGCATTTTGCAAATCCTTCTTAAGCCATAGGTCCTCTCTGTTGATGTTCACTGACTCTGGATGGGAGTGGTGTGTGGCATTTACCTCCCGAGGAATTACAAACCAGCTAGGCAATTGTAGTTTTACAAATAGAGTAATTTAACACCACTCTTGATAACACAATAATAAGTGCTTAGCTATTTCAGGTATACTGTAACCAACAACTCTGGCCAAAATCCATGTAGGGCAAGAGGGATTTCAGTGGGAAAGTGGGTGGTTTACCATTATCTTTGGGCTCTCAATAAAAATACTTTTTTCTTTAATGTTTCCACTGTCTTGCTTACTGCCTCTTCCTGCCCCCAAAATCTTTTAGTATTCTCTTCCTCTACTGCTTCCAAGTATTATTTTATTCACCTATTTAAAATAGGAAAGATGAAGCAGAAAGTGTTCCTTTATCTAGCAAGAATGCCCTGGATGTAATTTGGGGAAATTCATCCTTAAGAAGCACGGGATGAGCTACGTGGCTTCCTGTTTAAAGTAGTTCATTTATGATATTATGAACAATACAGCTTCCTGTATTAGTTTTCTAGGGCTGCCATAAAAAGTACTACAGACCAGGTGGTTTAAACAACATAAATGTGTTTCCTCCCAGTTCTGGAGACTAGAAGTCAAAGATCAAGGCGTTGGCAGGGCTGGTTTCTTGAGGCATCTCTCGGGACCTTCCTGGCTGGCTTCTCGCTGTGTCCTCACATGGACTTGCCTCTCTCCCTGTGGCCTGATCTCTTCTTATAAAGGTGCCAGGCAGACTGCATTAGGGCCCATCCATGTGACCTCATTTTAGCTTAATTACCTCTGCAAAGGCCCTTTCTACAAATACAGCCACATTCTGAGGCACCTGGGATCAGGACTACAACAAGAGTTGGGGAGGAGGCCACAGTGCGGCCCTTAACACTTCCTATTTGCCTTACAGAGCTGTAAACCTAACGAACATAACAGAGTATTTAGGGAAATGCCATAAATGCAGTTATAACCTGCACAATGTAAGAAGGCAGCTGTCAGAGTTGTTCGATCAGTTGCATGCTCAATTATTTTAAAATCATTTGTGAACCTACATTGTTTGTAAGGAAAAATGTTAGTTCCTACTGTTTTAGAGGGCGGAGCTCCAATGAGAATAAGATGACACGATGAAGATCAAATCTGCAAATAAGTAGTTTCAATTTTTTTAATTCCCTAATTTAATTTAAAAATTAAAAAAATGAGAAAAGAAATCTAGCAAGTAATGGTTAATCACAGAAGATGTGCGATGGGATAGTGTGAGAACGGCGTGGCCTTGAAATTTAGCATATCCTACTGGCCACACTTATTCATAGAAAAATGTAAAATGGATGATGGGATGAGTGAAGAGGGCTCACCGTGCTTTCTTTGGTCACACCTTTAGAAGTACAGCAGGGTGTTCCAACTTTTAATATGGGGAGAAGAACGAGTGAAAAAGACCATACAAAAAATAGTTCAATACAGACAATTCTACAGTCAATGGAACATAAATAGAAACCATAAGATTTGGCCTACAGAAGACAGAAAGGAAAGCCATTATCAGGGAAGATAAAAGAAGGACTTTGTTTTGCAAGTGTTATCCAATTCGTATTGGATATTTCAACCTCAGCGTTTCAAGGCTGGTCAAATACCAACAATAATATTGCCACGCCTCCCCGAAACGCTTGATTTTCTTTATATATTGCTAGCTGCTTCAATCCCCAAGCAAATTCCTGTTTCTCTATTCCTGGATTTAAGACTTAATACACATCCTGCTTCACCCAGACACTGAGCTTCCACCCTCCGCACAGAAGAGGCCGGGTTGTCCCGCCCAGGGCAAGTTCTAGGGGCTTCACTGCCCCTCGCGCCCCCAGCGCCCCCTCTGCAGCGCTGCCTGGCGACACCTGCAATTTCCACTCTGCTCGGCCTTGCCAGCATCCTGCTTTTCTTCCCGCGCATCCCGGTTTGCATAAAGGGCTCATTGTCTCTTTGCTACCAGGAACGATACACCGAAGGCTTTGGGGGCGCAGGGTGGGGACCCCAGTGTCCCAGCTCGGGGCAGCGGTGCTGGTGTCGAGGCCGCGTCGTCGCAGGGGCCTGTGCCCCGGGTGCCCAGCGCCCAGCACAGACCCTGGCACGGTTTCCCCGCTGACAACGTTTCCGTCCGTCCACTGGCGAACGAGGGACACGAGGGGTCCGAGCGCCAGGCCGCGCTGAGGGCACCCGGGACTCGGGGACAGGCCCCGCCGGCGCGACCCAGAGCGGGGCGCAACCGGACCTCGCAGCGAACCCGCGGCCTGGCAGCCCCCGGGCCACCCCCGCCGCCCCCTGCGCCGGCAGCGGCAGCGCACCCGGGGCTCCGCCCACCCCGGGCCGGAGACTGGGCGGGGCGCGCGCGCAGCCAATCCGGGCCGCCCCCCGCGCTCCCCCCGCCGCGCTCCCGCCCCCCGCGCTCCCGCCCCGGCCTCGCGGCGCCCGCGGCGGCCAGAGCTGCGCGCGCAGCCCGGGTAGCCAGCGGGACCGCCGCCGCGCGCCGACCATGTCCTCCCCGGGGCCGCGGCGGCCGCCGGCCGAGGACCCGCCCTGGCCCGCGCTGCTGCGGCTGGACCCGGGCGGCGCCGCGCTGCTGCTCTGCGGCCTCGTCGCGCTGCTCGGCTGGAGCTGGCTGCGGTGGCGCCGCGCACCGGGCATCCCCCCGGGCCCGGTGCCCTGGCCCCTGGTGGGCAACTTCGGCTACGTGCTGCTGCCACCCTTCCTCCGGCGGCGGCGCTGGGTGAGGGGCCAGGTGAGGGTCGCGGGGAGGGATGCCGCGGCGCTGGCGCCGCACCTGCTCCTGGCGGAACTGGCCCGCGTGTACGGCGACATCTTCAGCTTCTTCATCGGCCACTACCTGGTGGTGGTCCTCAACGACTTCCAGAGCGTGCGCGAGGCGCTGGTGCACCAAGCAGAAGTCTTCAGCGACCGCCCGCGGGTGCCGCTCATCTCCATCGTCACCAAGGAGAAGGGTGAGCCGGGGCGGTGCGTCCGCGACGTGCGGACGGGCCTGCGGGTGCGCCGGGCTGCGGTTTCGGGGCTGCGGATCCCGCGTCCTTGCCAGCTGCGCTCCGGCCGCCTGCGTCCCGCACTGACGGGCGGTGGTTGCGGCGACGCCTCCCCTCCCTGGTGACTTTGGGATCCCAGGGAGCAAGTGGCAGACGCGTGACTCCTCCGAATTCCCAGATCAGAAGGAGGCGACCTGCCGGGAAGTCGAGGGAGGGTGACAGGCAGGGGAGGGCGAGGTGCGAAGCCAGGCTCCGTCTTTGGGGGGGGACTCTCTTCCTCCCTCAAGCTTCAGGCTGTGACACCGGAGAGAAACTCTGGCCGTGTTAGAGGAAAAGGCACCCTTTTCATCTTGTGAGTGTTGAATGCAAGAGTTTAAGAGGCTCCTTTCCAGTAAGATAGGACGTCCCGCAAACACGGTGGGGAGGAGCCCATTTCTTACCAAACACTGGCTCGTAGCGTCCGTGATTCCTGCTCATGGGAGTCTGAACTGGGCATTTTTGTGGTTTAGGGAACATGGGATCTGCTGCAGAGGGATCGCCAATCTCCCCTTTCTCTACCTCCCGCTGCCTGTTTCTCAGTCGTCTTCACTGTGTCACTGGCTGGCTGAGTCACTGCCATCAGTCAGGTGTCAACTCAAACGCCTTTTCCTCGGGGGAGTCTTTTCTCACTGCCCCTGGGAGAGGGTTAGGCTCTCTTGGCAGGGCCAGGTGCATTGCACAAGCGCTTTTCCTTCACTGCGCTTTTCCAAACTGAAGCTGCATGATTTTGTGACCTTGGGCCTGGATGTGGGTTCTCACCACTGGACTCGTTGACATCTAGGAGGACGCAGTCATTACTGCCTGGCACACAGTAGGTGCTCAACAAGGATTTGTTAAGTAAATGAACTGCTCTTTCCCGTACCTGGAACATGGCATGGAGAGATCCGGGCTTTGTGGAATCTGACAAAGCCAGAGTTTTGCATCAGGATTTTAAACTCATGGTAATGATGGTCAATATACTGTAAATGTTCCACTGAAAAACAAATGCCACAGTTCACACCTCAGCCTCGGCATGCCTTCACACACACGGCATCCACCTAGACTTGTCTGAGCATCTCATGGCTGCCTAGACTCCTACCTGCTTTTCATTTTTGTAGCATTGTGGTAAAATACATGTAACGTAAAATTTAACATCTTAACCATTTTTAAGCACACAGTTTAATGGCATCAGGTACATTCACATGGCTGCACAACCATTGCCACCGTCCACCTACAGAACATTTTTCATCTTGCAGAACTGAGATTTTTCTGTCTCTATGCATTTCACTGCTCCAGGTACTTCATATGAATGGAATCATACAGTATTTGCCCTTTTGTGGTTGACGTATTGTATTTAGCATAACGTCTTTGAGGTTCACCCATGTTGTAGCATGAGTGAAAATTTCCTTTTGAAGACTGAATAATGTCCCATTGTACGTGCAGTCAGCCCTCGGTGTCCATGGGGGACTGGTTTCAGGACTGCCTGTGGATAACAACACCTGAGGATGTCCAAGTCCCTGGTATAAAATGGTGTAATATTTGCAAACAACTTATGCACATCCTCCTGCATACTTTAAATCACCTCTGCATTACTAATAATACCTAACATAATGCTATGCAAATAGCTGTTATACTGTATTGATCAGGGAATAATGATTTTTTTATAAGTCTGCAAATGTTCAGTGGAGATGCAATTTTTTTGATCCTAAGTTGGTTGAACCCACAGATGCATACAGAGGGTCGACTGTGTATATTACATTTTATTTACCCACCCATCTGTTGGTGGACACTCAGGTGCTTTTACCTCTGGGCTACTGTGAATAATGCTGCTCTGAATAGGGGGCATACACACACCTGTTTGAACCTCTGCTTTCAGTGCTTTTGGGTGGACACCCCGATCGTATGATTAATCTATGTTTAATTTTTTGAGGAATTGCTATACTGTTTTCCACAGTGGCTGCACCATTTTACATTTCCACCATCAATGCACAGGGCTCCCAACTTCACATCCTCACCAACACTTGTGTTTTCGCGGTCACCTCTTTGAGAACGTGTTTCCCAACATCCTTCTCTTCCCCCAGATCGGGATGAACTTCTCTTCTCTCTTTGATGCGACTGTTTCATTTTAAGACCTACCCCAGCCCCCTTCCAGTCAGTCCACAAGTCCTGCCAATTCCTACTGCGGAGACATGTCCTGCATCCATCCACTTTTCCCCATTTCCACTGCTAGCACCTCCTTCAAGCTACCGTCATTTCTCACCTTTGGAAGCCTCTTAAATAGCCTGCTTGCTTCCACTCCAGTCTTTTGTCCACAGAGAAGCCAAAAGGATCTCTTAAATAAAGCATGACTTGAACCATGTAGCTCTCCAGTCGAAACCAGTCACCTCCCCACTCCACAGGGGACAGACTATGCCCTGAAGGATGGCCCCTGCCTGCCTTCCTGCCCTTCTCTCTGTCCCCTCTCCCTTATACATTTCAACCCGGCCTTCCTGCGCTGGACACACCAGGCTGATTCCATCATGCAAGAAATTTTTCTGCCTTTGCTTGGACCCCAGTAGACAAAATTATTCTGTTCTCCCACCACCTCCAGCCTAAATTGCAACCACATACTCGACTCCGCCACCTTAGTACCAAAGCAGCCATAGAACATACGTAAGCAAATGCCTGCGTCCCAGTTACACTTTATTTATAGACCCTGAGATTTGAATCTCATGATTTTCACATATCACAAAATATTCTTCTTTTGATACTTTTTACAACCTATAAATGCGAAAACTAGTCTTAGTCCTTTGGCCAGAGCAAAAGAGGTGGGAGGCTGGCGTTGGCCTGCGGGTTGCAGTTTGCTGACCACTTGAGTAGACACTAAATAGGAATGTTGAAATGTAAGGATGAGCATTCACCCTGTTTTTCTCAACCCAAAAGAAAGCAAGAAGGGAGGGAGTAAAAGAATGAACACAGCAGATAAACACAAAGCTTAAAATAGTATGTTAGAAATAAATTAGTAATTAGAATAAATGTAACAGGACCAAACTTAATGACTAAGGACTGATTGCCGGAATGGATTTTTAAAGATACAATTACATGTTTTAAAAGAAACATAATCCTTCTCCCCCTAAAAAAGAAACATTCTGAAACATTCTCCCAACATAAGGGTACTGAAAAGTTCAAAGAAAGGAAATGTTTATACAGTACTAAGAAAATAGTTTTAAAAAGAAAAGCTGCTATCTTTTTGACAAAATATGCTTTGTCATACTTCATTGTAAGAATAAGAAGGGCATTACATGATGAAAGAAGCCTTTTTTAAACCAGGAAGATATAATAATTCTAATTCTATGACATCTAGCACATATATGTATCTAACAACAAACAGATATATTATAGATGCTACCTTGATATTTATCAACAATATAGCAAAAACTTACAGAACTGCAAAGAGAAATTGATAAATCCACTACTGTAGCAAAATATTTTAACATAAATATCTGAATGGTTCAGAGAGCAAGTAGATAAAAGTTTGGTAAGGATACAGAAGATTCAGTTCCAACAGTTATCAAGCTTTCTTTATTGGACATATAGAAAACCCTATACCCCTAAAATTACTTGGATAAACATTCTTATCAACTTTATTTGGAAATTTTATTAAAATTGGCCCCATACTAGGCTAAAAATCAAGCCTCATCAAATATTAAAAATCAGCATAAGACAAATTAACCTAGGTAGCAAAAAAGATTCATAAGAGAAAAAAAACTTAAACTTAAAACTGAATAATGAAAATGCATGCGCCCAATACCAGAGGCAAACATAGAGCTTTAAGTTATTTATTAAGATAAAAGTCTGAAAACGAGTCAGATGGCCACCTTTATATATTAGAAAAAGAACAACAGAATAAACCTGAGGAAAAGAGGGACATATTATCTCAATTTTAGACAAATGCTTTCAGAGAGACAATACATCCTGGTTCATTTTAGGAGGCTGGTATAACCAAATACAGCACAAGAAAAGAAACTTATAAGCCATTGTCACTGATGAGTATACATTTTTAAAAAGCAATAGAAAACCACATCTACCAATTGTTTTGAAAAAAGCTTAGAAACATCATTACCAAGTTTATATTTATTCTTGGATTATAAACAGGTCTAATTACTGTGAAGGCAATTTTCAAATTAATCTAGAAACTAAACACAATTTCAATCAAAATCCCAAAGGCTTTTTGTATAGGATTTGACAAGCTGATTTGAAAGTTTTTATAAAAGAATAAAGAGCCAAAAATAACCAAAAACAGTTTTGAAAAGAACAAGGTTTTGAGGAGGAGAGGGACTTCCCTGTTAGATATTAAGACATATCATAAAGTATATTTATATGTTCCTATGAGGCAACAGTAATTAAAGCAATGTATTTTAAGTACAGTGATAAACAAATAGACCAATATAACAAACTAGAAGCCTATAAGCTGGCCCACCTGGGTATAGGAAGCCTACGTTAGAGGCAGTATTACAGATGGCCGGGGAAGGGTGTGGCATTTGATAAATCATGCTTGAACAATAGGTTATCTAAATGGGGAAAAAGTATTTGGATTCCTACCTCTCTGATACAAATATAAATTCAAGGTAGATTACAGAAAAAGCAAAATTTAAAAATTTCACAAGAAAATAGAGAATGTGTTTATGAACTCATGGTAGGAAGAGATTTCTAAGATAAGACATGCAGCACAAATCATAAAGGGAAAGATTGAAAAATCCAACGATCTTTGTATTTAAAATCTGTTTATCAAATAGTACCATTTAAAAAGTGAAAGAACAACTCACGTGATGAGAGAAGAAATCCACCATGCATCTAGAATATGTAAGAAAAAGAAAATTACGTAGCACATTAAGTACAAATTACAGAATAGGAAACCTGGCCAATAACCAGTGAAAAGCTGCTCTGACCCATGGTAAGAATCAGAGAAATGCAAATAAAAATTAGATGAGACACATTTCAGCCTTCTGACTGGCAAAAAATAAAAACATTGACAAGTACTAAGTGATGGCAACTATTTGGAACAAACGAGAACATTTATATGTACCAAGCACCATGCCAGAAGCTGGGATTTTAATGGTGAGCACCATGAGGTATGGTCTCTGCCCTCATGTCAATCTGTTACTGTGCTTCGGTTCAGAATGTGCAGATTGTAAGCGTTTAGAATATGGGTGTATCTAGCCTGAAGTATCTTCTAAGCCTGGATTCACTCTTACGAAATATAAGACTTTGAAATGCCCGCTAACTTTGGAAACCCAGGGCTTTTCATTTTACCAGGCATTACTATCCATAATAATAAGCTTTATAGCAAGTTCTCCTAATTTAATTGGATATGATTTTTGTTATTAGAAACATGTATTTTCTGGATAGCTAAATTTTGCTAATCATTCTTCTTGACTAGTGGTCTTAATCTGTGTATGAACTTTATATAAGACACCTGACAAATACAGAATCTGTTTCACGGTAGGTCCTGTTCAGGCGCACCTGGAATGCTCTCTTCTCACCTCCCTGTCCCGGTGTCCCTTTGCAGGGGTTGTCTTTGCACATTATGGACCAGTGTGGAGACAACAGCGGAGGTTCTCTCATTCAACTCTTCGTCATTTTGGGTTGGGGAAGCTTAGCTTGGAGCCCAAGATCATCGAGGAGTTCAGATATGTGAAAGAGGAAATGCAGAAGCATGGCGAAGAGCCCTTCTGTCCCTCCGCCATCGTCAGCAATGCCGTCTCCAACATCATCTGCTCCTTGTGCTTTGGCCAACGCTTTGACTACGCCAATGGCGAGTTCAAGAGACTACTCAGCTTTATGTCACGAGGGCTAGAGATCTGCATGGACAGCCAGCTCCTCCTGGTCAACATCTGCTCCTGGCTTTATTACCTTCCCTTTGGACCATTTAAGGAATTAAGACAAATTGAAAAGGATATAACCAGTTTCCTTAAGAAAATCATCAAAGACCACCAGGAGTCTCTGAATGCAGAGACCCCTCATGACTTCATAGACATGTACCTTCTCCACATGCAAGAGGAGAGGAGAAATAACAGCAACAGCAGTTTTGACGAAGAATACTTATTTTATATCATTGGTGATCTCTTCATTGCTGGGACTGATACCACAACTAACTCCTTGCTTTGGTGCCTGCTGTATATGTCACTGAACCCCAGTGTACAAGGTAACTAATAGATGTTTCCTGTATGCATGGCAAAACCAGGTTATTTAAATCAGGATTAACCACCTCAGTGATCTGGTGGCTCCTAGCACTAAGCAGTGTCTTCAGGCTAGAAAACAAAGTAAATACTTGCATCTCATAGGGAGTTGGTAAGGTGTTAACAGAGGAACCCCAAGTTTCTAGACAGCAGGACTAACATCATAACTTGCTTATTCCTGCTTTAATTTCTACAGTCTGATTCTGTTTGAATCTGATTCTGTTTGAAATCTATGATGCTGAAAGACCTCTGGAGAAGAATAGTCTAGAGCTGAAGGGAATCATAATGCTCATCTGAATCCATTCATCTCGTTCTGAAAATGGAAAACAGAGACCCAGAGAGGTTGTGTGACTTCCACAAGGGCACGGCTGGTTCCGCCCCCTTAGCACCAGTAGACAGTGAGTGTCGGCGGCAGTTCATGGTGGAAGAACACAGGGAAGGATGGGGTGTTAGTTTCTTTGCTGATATAACAAATTAGCACAAATGGAATGGCTCAAAATAGCACAAAGTTGTTATAGTTGTACACATTAGAAGTCTGCTAAGTGTCTCCCTGGGCTAAAAATCCAGATGTTGGCAGGGCTGCATTCCTTTCTGGAGGCTCTAAAGGACAGTCCATTTCCCTGCTGTTTCCAGCTCCCTGGGCTCACGGCCTCCTTCCTCCATCTCCGAAGCCAGCAATGGTGCATCTCTCTGACCATTCTGTAATCACATCTCCCTCTGACGCTGAGCTCAGGAGGGCGATGTTCTCTGACGTTAAGGCCCATGAACTTAGACGGGCACAGCTGGACAATCTCTCCTTCTCTAGGTCCTTACCTTCATCAGACCAGCGCAGTTGCTTTTGCAACGTCAGGTATCGCACTTACACATTAGAGGGGATTACGGGTGTGGACATCTTGGAGGGGCCATTGTTCTGCCTGCCTGTATTAGTCAGCTATTGCTGAGTAACAAATTATCCCACAATTCAGCAGCTTGAAACAACCACCATTTATTATCACGTAGTTTCTAAAGATCAGGTGTCCAGGAGTGGCTGAACCTGGATGGCTCCTGTTCAGGGTTTCACATGAAGTTGTCGTCAATATGTTGGCAGGGGCTACGGTCATCTGTAGATTGGACTGGGACTGAAGGATCGATTTCTGAGATGGCTGTCCACGTGACTGTTGGCCACAGGCCACAGTTCCTTACCACTCTGACCTTTCCATAAAGCAAGTGACCTAAGAGAGAGTGGGTGACAAAGATGAGGATGTTTTATAACCTAATTTCAGAAATGACATGGCTTTACTTCTCCTTATTCTGTTGGTCACATAGACTTGGAACAAAGTGGGAGGGGACTGCACAAGGACATGAACCCCAAGAGTGGGGATAGCTGAGGGCCATCTTGCACTGTCACACGCTGTCACGGTTGGCTTAGGGAGTCCGTCCATGCTCACACGAGAGTGTTATTGAGGGTGCTCCTGAATCCAGAGTTTTCTGCCGTCCTCCTTCAGAGTCACAGGTGGTACAGTCTCCCTGGGGCTAGCGGTGTCTACCTGGACGGCCTGACCCAGGCTCCACTTCCCCGAGGCAGAATCAGGCCGTGCTGCCAACTTACCAGTTGTGCGTAGCTGGCGACGGAAATACGCACAGGAGGGCGGGCCCAACTCTCTCCTGGGCTTATCTTCTGGTTGATTCTTTCCTCTTTGTATAGAAAAGGTTCACGAAGAAATCGAAAGGGTGGTTGGTCCCAGCCGAGCCCCCTCCCTCACAGACAAGGCGCAGATGCCTTACACTGAAGCCACCATCATGGAGGTGCAGAGACTGAGTGTGGTGGTGCCGCTAGCCATTCCTCATCGGACCTTGGAGAAAACAGGCAAGTCCGGGGGCTTCCTTCCTCCCTGAGTGGCCTTGAGGGGAGCACAGCCCCTGATCCAGCGGAGCTGGGGTGACGGGTGTGGCCACCACTGTCTAGCTCGATCCTTCTGTGCATCTAGCATTGTGCTGGCGAGAAAGAGAAGTCCCGGGAATGTCTGAGCCCTCAGCTGTCCACCGTGAGCTGTGCCTGCGCTCCAGCTCTGCTCAGTTTCACTAACGGGGCTCTGGCCCCCAGGGCAGCGGTGCTGACACCAGCAGAACAACAGTGCTGCGGCTCAAATCAGCCGTGTCGGGGGGAAACACTCTAGAACTGACAAAGGCACTTGTCAGTCCTTTTCACGGAGGGAGGAAGAACGAGTCTAAATGTGGAACTAAGGATTTCAGTTGGAAATTATCTTAAATTTTTAAAATTCTACAGTCATAGCATACATGTTAAAGAATTAGAAGAGCCCATCTGAGTCTAAGGTCACCTGTTTCAACCTCTCACCTACGGTCAAACAGGACATTATTTGGGCATGGCCAGACTGTCTTTAAATATCCCTATTAACAAGAAATTCACCTCTTCTGGAGACAGCCCAAAATATAATGGGCTTGATCTATATATATTAATAAGACAGTTATAGGAGGCAGTTGCTTATAGATGACACTCCATCACGTAACAGTTATTTTGGTGCAAATTAGATGCACTCTGTGTGCAGTATCTTTTGGGCATTGTTTATGGAGTGGATGCTGACTTGTGACTTGGTAAAAGCTAAGGGTGACTTTGTGGACATCCCTTTATCTTCGTTTACCTTCCTCATCATATTGTTGTATGGCCATAAATGACTATAAACTGTTAAGTTTTATACAAATATTAGGAATTTGTAATTCTTAGAGAAAGCTTACTTGGAATGCCCTGTTATTTCTGTTGTAGTGTTTTAACTGTAATGTGTTACAGTTTGATTTCGTTCGTTAATTCAACATCCATTGAAGCACCTCCTGTGCCCGGTCTCAGGCTGGATCCCGGGACGGTGTAGAGACAAGGGGGCCAGCTGATAAGATCTCACCCCAAGTACCTCACAGTTTAGTCTCAGCCCATTAAGATGCTAGGTATATACCTACTCTTTTTTAGATAGTGATATTTAGGGAGAACTATTAGTAAAAGCATGTTGAATGACACTGTGGTTTGTGTGTGTTTGTCTGTCTCAGTGCTCCAAGGGTATACCATTCCCAAAGGCACACTGATCCTACCCAACTTGTGGTCCATACACAGAGACCCGGCCATTTGGGAGAAACCAGAAGATTTCTGCCCTCATCGATTTCTGGATGACCAAGGACAACTTATTAAAAAAGAAACCTTTATTCCTTTTGGGATAGGTCAGTTTAACTTTTATTTTTTGATGGCATAATTTAAAAAAGAAGTAGAACTAAAAGAATCTTATTTCGTGTCGTTTTTAAAATATTTCTTGGCAAGCTGATGTAAGAGAAGAGATAAATCATTTAGATAATGCATATCCACTAAGTTCATTTTAGATTTTAAAAGTAAAATGAAAGCAGTTGGTTTTAAAGCTTTAAGTATGACTAGAAATCTTCCTTTCTAGTCACCAAGCTGCCCAGGGGATTGTTCGGGTCCAGGGAACTATTGGAGTTAAAAGCAACCTCTGGCCTGCCGGTCTGGTGGGTAGGAGAGTGGGTTCTCTAATCTCAACAGTTCCTCTTTTCGGTTCCTAACTTAGGAACATGGGATTCTTTCTATGGAAAAAGGAAGGCTCTAGAGATTCTTATCAGACCCCCACGCCCCCAATCTTCCAGGTGGGAGCTAAGGAAAGAGAACTAGGCATGGACAGGGGAGCTGCCACACTGGAGCTGTCTCTAGTTCCTGTCTAGGAGGAGGGCAGGCTCCTATGAGTAGGAATTAAAATGTGAACTTAGCATGTAAAACGTCTGATCAGCATATGCAGTGGAGGCTGTGTGGTATAGGTGGCGATTTTATTTTTAAACTGTGTATCTGCATTTAAAAGACTCAACTTAGGCCGGGCACGGTGGCTCACGCCTGTAATCCTAGCACTCTGGGAGGCTGAGGCGGGTGGATCGCTCGAGGTCAGGAGTTCAAGACCAGCCTGAGCGAGAGCGAGACCCCGTCTCTACTAAAAATAGAAGGAAATTATTTGGACAGCTAAAAAATATATATATAGAAAGAATTAGCCGGGCACGGTGGCGCATGCCTATAGTCCCAGCTACTCGGGAGGCTGAGGCAGGAGGATCGCTTGAGCCCAGGCGTTTGAGGTTGTTGTGAGCGAGGCTGACGCCACGGCACTCACTCTAGCCCAGGCAACAGAGCGAGACTCTGTCTCCAAAAAAAAAAAAAAAAAAAAAGACTCAACTTAGATGTTCCATATAAATTTGTATTTTTTGAAATAGGAAAAGGGATGGTAGTATAATTCCTGAATTTTTTTTCTGACCTCATTTTTAGGGAAGCGGGTGTGCATGGGAGAACAACTGGCAAAGATGGAATTATTCCTGATGTTTGTGAGCCTGATGCAGAGTTTCACGTTTGCTTTACCTAAGGATTCTAAGAAGCCCATCTTGACGGGAAGGTTTGGACTCACTTTAGCCCCACATCCATTCAATGTAATCATTTCTAAGAGATGAAGGAGCATCTCCAAGAAGAGATGGTAAAAAGATATCTGAATATAGAAACATAAAATATATAAATTTGTGTCCTTCTAAACAGATTCTTCCTGCTGCAGTTGACAGTATATCTAGCAACTCGGCAGATCCAGGTTAGGCTCAGTTTAGAGAAAGACTGGAAAGAGCTAGAGCCCATGGGAGCTTTCATCTTGGAGGATTCCTCAGCAGGTACTTCAGCCGTTTTAGAACGCAAGTCTGTGATTTTGGGAACGGGGACCAAAGCACCGAGGAAACACAAGATCTGGATTTTATTTGCAGTGGCTTCCACCAATGAGCCTGTCTTCTCATTGCTCAGTGCCTCAGACATCCCAGGTGTGACACGAGGGTAACAAAACTTGCCTTCTCTCTACCTCTCGGTACTAAAGGAAGGTCGGATGCCTCTTCTCTTTTCTGATAGCACTAAAATGCTGTTAAGTTCTGGAGAAGAAATTTGGGAGTAAAAGAAGATCTACCTGCTGGCTTCTTGAGACCTATGACAACAGAAAAGCGGTGTGCAGCCTGGAACACTTTGTCAGAGAGGGGTGTGGATTTTTTTTAGGTAATATTGAGGTAGAACTTGTCTCAGCACAGATTCTGTGTCAGTTGCTTTGGGCTTGTTCTGTTATTGTTACCTTTTTGTTTATGATTTTAGCTTTTACTTTTTGTAGAAATGGGATGAAGTGGACCCGTGTCTAGTATATTGAGGGGAAAAAAGAAATTCAGATTTTTAAAAATCCCCTATAAAGTTATTGTCTAAATTTGTATGTTTGTGTTCTAGTTCAACTGCATGAACAGTGAGCCTGGCTAAAGAAGTGGCTTCATGGCAAGATTCCTTCCTGCTGAATTATTTGCAAAGATGTAGCTCTACCCTTTGACTTAAGCCCCGAATGGTGCCTTGGGAATTTTGTTTTTTGTTGGTTTTTTTTGAGACAGAGTCTCACTTTGTTGCCCGGGCTAGAATGCCGTGGTGTCAGCCTAGCTCACAGCAACCTCAAACTCCTGGGCTCAAGCGATCCTCCTGCCTCAGCCTCCCGAGTAGCTGGGACCATAGGCATGTGCCACCATGCCCGGCTAATTTTTTTCTATATATATTTTTAGCTGTCCAGATCATTTCTTTCTATTTTTTTAGTAGAGACGGGGGTCTTGCTCTTGCTCAGGCTGGTCTCGAACTCCTGACCTCGAGCAATCCTCCCGCCTCGGCCTCCCAGAGTGCTAAGATTACAGGCGTGAGCCACCAGGCCCGGCCGCCTTGGGAATTTGGATACTCAGATTCATCAGGAAAGGTTTCTTCTTTCAAGCTATATCGAACTTCGGCTGCCTTGGGGCGAGGATGCTGAAGGTCGGGGCAGTCCTGTACAAGGAAGAGCTGTCCAGCCCAGGGTGCCAGTCTCCCCGGTGAGATAATGCTCCGAAGAATGACCACCCCTTTCCTTCATTCTCCCGCAGAACTCTGTGTATAGAAGTAATTGGTAACAGTACGAGCAACTGTATTTCGGAGCCTTTCCTCATGCTGGTAGCGTACTGAATGCATGACTTGTAGGTTCATGTAATTCTTGCAGAAATTCTATTAAGAGGATGCCATTTTGTAGCTGCTGAAGCTGAGGCTTGGAGAAGTGAAGGCACATGATTTAAAAGTAGCCTCAGTGGGTTTGAATCCCCTGGTTTCTGTCACTCGAGAGCACTTCCTGAACCACTTCTCGGTCCTGCCCCTGCCTGACCCCATCTCAGGCCACACCCCTCTGTGGCTCTGTGTGTCCTTCAGCAGGGACCCAGCTCCCCTGGGCAGGGTGCCGTGCTGTCTGCCGCCCTCACCGTGCCTTAGGGATGCCCGTCAACTCGTGACTGAGTTAAGAAGTGTACTTAGGGGGAAAGTCCCACCCCATTTGAATAAATACAGGTCGCATTTTTGTTGCGTAAAGGTAATAAAAAATCAGTGTGTGTTATTTGTTAATGTCAATTAAAGCCAGCTTTTTAAAAAAATTCCTGGGCTTTTGTTCATCATTTAAAACAACCATTTGGAACAAACTTAGAACGACGCCTTAGCTGTTTAAATAGAACACAGAACGTAAGCTCCAGGCAGCCGGAGACTAGGTCACGGCCAGGGGCCTCTTAATCAGGTTTCCTAAAGGAGAGAAGCTGCTACTGCCCTTCCTGTTGATAGAGAAGAGGGAAAGAAAAGATTCAGAGTGGTTGTTACTCTGAGAATTAAATGAAAAAGAAAAGATGAAATTCTGAACTTGAACTCTTCCGTTAGAAAGGCTTCCTGTGACTTAACACTTTTCCTTGCTGTTTTTCAGATCAGTGGAGACATCAGATCTCCTCAACCTCCGACGTCATCTGTTTCAGCCACACTTTGGGTAGTTAGATCTTCTTAGTCTGTGAATGGCATTCCAGAGCAATTTTGAATTCAAAGCTAGATTTTTCCTTTGATTTAGCACATTCCTAGGCAGACTTGCATACTCAAGGAATGGAAATAATATCTGCTTAATACAAACATAATGAGAGGGAGAAGAAAAGAACTGAATATTATATAATCAAGTATTGATTGATTTTTGACTATATTCTCTGTATTATCTACATACTGCTCTTTTCCTTCTTAAAAATATACTTAAGCACTTTCAATACAGATAAATGAAATACAGGCTAATCTTTAGGTGCCTCGAGGATTTGTGTTTTTTAGAAAAGAAAAGCTAACAGACTAAATGCAGAGGAAGTGAGTGAGTGAAGAGGTTGTGTAGATTTTAGATGAGACGATAAAAGTGTGGATTACACTGCAACTGGAACAAAAGGAAATTTAAGAAATATCTTGGAACAAACAAAAACCAAAACACAACATACCAAAACTTACAGGATGCAGTAAAAGCAGTACTAAGAGGGAAGTTTATAGTGATAAATGCATATATTAAAAAAAAAAAGAGATCTCAAATAAACAACCTAACTTTATACCTCAAGAAACTAGGGGGGAGAAAAAACAAACTAAACTCAAAGTTAGAAGAGGAAAGGAAAAAAATAAAGATTAGAGCGGAAATAAATAAAATAGAGAATATACAATAGAAAAAAAATCAACAAAACCAATAGTTGTTTTTTTGAAATGATAAACCAAAGCAAGCTACAAACTCTTTGGTCAGGACTACTGAAAATGCATATATAAATTAAGGAGTAATAAACTTGTTAATGCCGAGTTGCTAGTGCAATTCAAGAGCATATGAATTCCATCTCGAGAACAAACTGTCCTGTTCCAGGTGCAGCCTTCATATCTAGGGAAAGAACATTCTAGGCAGGGGGAACAGCAAATGCAAAGGCCTCCAAGCAGGAGTGGTCTGGAATATCCCAGCGGCAGCAGGGAGGCAGCGTGTCTGAGGCGGAGTGAGCGAGAAAGAGCAGCAGCAGGAGACGTGAGCGCTGGGGGCCGGGAGTCTCCGAGGGGAAAACTCTGCCTTTTATCTGAGTGAGCTGGACCCACGGGAGAGTTCTGAGCAGAGAAGGGACATGATCTGACTTACAATTTAAATGGTTGATTTTTGTTTTCCTCTTAATTCTATGTTTCTTCAAATTTTCTTATTCCTTCAAAAATAAATGAATGAGGCCAGGCGCGGTGGCTCACGCCTGTCCTCCTAGCACTCTGGGAGGCCGAGGCGGGAGGATCGCTCGAGGTCAGGAGTTCGAGACCAGCCTGAGCAAGAGCGAGACCCCCGTCTCTACTAAAAATAGAAAAATTATACGGACAACTAAAAATATATAGAAAAAATTAGCCGGGCATGGTGGCGCATGCCTGTAGTCCCAGCTACTCGGGAGGCTGAGGCAGGTGGATTGCTTGAGCCCAGGAGTTTGAGGTTGCTGTGAGCTAGGCTGACGCCACAGCACTCACTCTAGCCTGGGCAACAGAGTGAGACTCTATCTCAAAAAAAAAAAATAAAAATAAATTAAAAAAAATAAATGAATGATGTCCCACTAGACTGTGAATTGTTCACCTGTAAAGAACTGAGTTATGACTGATTTCTTACAGCATCGAGCCAGCCTATTGGGTTCATGATACTGTAATATTCATCTGTGGCATGAAAGCCTCAGTAGCTCTTAATAAAGCACACTGAGCATTTTTAATTGAAAACTTCTTTAGTCTAAAATGATGATAGGCTAGGGTCATTTGTTTGGGTCTTTTGTTTGGTTGTTTACCACCAACCTCCCCCCCCAACTGGAATAGGGTTTTTTTATTACAGAATGTTAGAGCTAAAAGGGAGTTGAGAGATGATCTAATTTAGTTTCCTAATAGATAAAGAGATGGAGGGATTAGAAGTGAAATGACCAGCCCAGGGACTCTTAGATCCAGAGCTAAAAGCTACACGTTGTGACCCCTGCTCTAATTCCACCATATGGTCAAAAAAAAAAATAATAAAATAAAATGGGCCGGGCGCGGTGGCTCACGCCTGTAATCCTAGCACTCTGGGAGGCCGACGTGGGTGGATCCTTTGAGCTCAGGAGTTCGAGACCAGCCTGAGCAAGAATGAGACCCCGTCTCTACTAAAAATAGAAAGAAATTATATGGACGGCTAAAATATATATATAGAAAAAAATTAGCCAGGCATGGTGGCGCATGCCTGTAGTCCCAGCTACTCGGGAGGCTGAGGCAGGAGGATTGCTTGAGCCCCAGGAGTTTGAGGTTGCTGTGAGCTAGGCTGATGCCACGGCACTCTAGCCCAGGCAACAGAGTGAGACTCTGTCTAAAAAATATCATAATAAATAAATAAATAAATAAAATGAATTGAGAGCCGGATGCCAAATTTTAAGGATGCACCTAAAGCAATCAAAGGTAAGATTCCGACTTCCTATTGTTTCAAGCGCCTAAGTTAAATGGTATTGTTTTAAAATATGCTTCAGTTTTAAGCTATTCACTTATTCATTCAAGAAATATGTTGAATGGCTAGTATCTTATGCACTGTTAACATCGTTAAGATGAAGAATTTTGCCTAAGTGAAAAGCTATGCTTGTAGTTCCTTCTCTCATGTACACTTAAAGAAAAGGCCCAGAAGTTTCTTTAAAAATAAAAAGATTTTAAATACTATATAAAATACGTATTCAAAAGCCCTTTTCTGCCCTCTTGTGGACAAAAAAAAAAAAAGATCTCCCTATTAAAAATCTTAAAGGCAAAAGTTACATTGGAAGTTGAATTTTCTCTGGGGGCCTGGGATTAATTTAATACGATTTTAGCTGTAGAAGCTGTATGTTCATTCTTCCCTGGTAACAAGAAATGTAATTGTATGAAAAACCGTAAAGCTTTTCTTCTTTCAGGAAACATTTGACCAAATGCCCAGACATAAGGTGTAGACAAAGGGTGTTGACACGAACTTCTGGCGTCACAAACAACAAAGAGCTTATTTCTCTGAGCACTTGGATGTGGTAACAGAAAGACAGCCAACCTTTTGAGAGGGGTCGCTGTCACTTGTGATATTTTATGGGAAGCTGAAAAGTTTACCCTCGGCAACAGTGACTGTCCCCACCATGCGTCATGTTTTGCCCTCACTGGAGCGTCAGGAAGGCTTCTGGGAAGGGCTGGCCACTTGAGTGAGTATCAGCCTACTTTGTCAGAGAACCCTACTATGACTCTAAAAGTGGGGTCCACCTTCAATCCAGCCACCTTGCTGCCCAGTCCACGATTGCATTCAAAGGATGGAACAAGTGTATTCTAGTTGCCCAGATTCAATGCATCAGCCCTGGTTGGACCCACATGTGGAGCTCTTTATGGATGGAAACAGCTTTATGAAACAGGAACAATGCAAGACTAGGTGTGCTGGGGTAACCAGCCAAAGGGTGGGTAATAGAGATACAAGCCCTACCCCCTGGGACATCTGCCCAGAAGGATAAATTAATTGCACTAACTAGACTGATTCTAAGTATGCCTTTATGGTAGTGCATGCTCATAATAAGGTATCCTGTCTCTGAAAATAAGAAAATTAAATATGGACTGGAAATTGAGTTATTAAAAGCCATTTTACTGCTCAGGGAGGGAGTCATCATGCACTATGGGGGACATCAGAGAATTGTCTACAGTAGACGTGAGGGCCAAAAGAGCAGCCTGGCAATTGTCCAACCAATCACCCTTAACCCCCTCCCTCCAACTGGACAGCCAGAGACGTCTATTTGTACGATAGTATGTCAGCAAATGATGACACATCAACTAGCAGTAGGACAGGCAAACAGGAGCGCGTACAATTGGTGCAACCTCTGAGTATATTTTTTTCTGTGTGGTCAATGGAAAAAACTCCCTGGGCCTATGACTGTCTAAACAGCTGGACAATGGGGACACTTGCTTGTTAGAAATCCTTGCCACTCACTTTTCAGTCCATAACAGGTCAAAAGTTGCCCATTAAACTAGCTCCCTAAAACTGTTTTCATGAGTGACTAGAGGACTTTTGGATGGAAATTCCATCTGGGGGACACTGGGCCAACATTTCCCTGGAGGGGTCCCAGAGGGGGAGGGGTACTTCTATCGATGTACTACTGCCTCGGTGGGGAGAGGGCGGCAACTTAACAACATGGACTAAAAACTGTCGGTTACAAGTCCAACATCTTCATTCTTCCTCACACCCCAACTACATTCCAATTTCAGCAGGAAGCAGCCAGATAGGTCGATGTCCGGATTTTCCAAGATTGAGGAATGAACCAAAAAGAAGGAGGGAGTTGTAACTGGCTCCACGGACACATTTCAATGACCCCTGTCTATGTATTTTTAATCCTTTCCCTTAACTGACTACTTGACCTTTTGAGTTGTTTCCCAGAAATGGTGGATTTTCTGCAAGACAAAGGAGTCGAGATTCTGAAGGCCCCTGGGCAGACTTCCTGATGACTGGCCATCTCCCACAACCCACCCCCAATGCACACAGCCCCTAGTTGGTCACATTATGACCTGCCCCAAGGCATGTGGCCCTTCCTTTAAAAGCCCATTAACTCTGTTAGTTGGGAGATGAATTTGAGGCAGTTTCTCCTGTTCTCCCGAAAGGACAGGATGTCCGACAAGACATTTTTCAAGGCTTAAGTGCCCTGAATCTCATTGTCTTCACTTCTAGGTGAGGACAGCATGAAAGCCTTAGGGTTGTTACAAAGAGGCAAAACAGCGTATGGTCAAAACATGACCCCTGGACACAGACTGTCCTGGATTGGGATCCTGCCGGTGCCATTCATTAGCTGTGTGTAATAGCTTGAGCTAAGTTTCTAAACCTCTCTGGGCCTCCATTTCCCTTACCTGTACCAGAGGGGGGCCCTTAGTACTTACGACACAGGGTTCTTTTGAGGATTTAATTACTCATTTCATGTGACGTACCGAGCACAGGGTGGAACATGGACATGGGCTCAGTAAACATTGGCTGCTACCGCATGCAAAACCATTTAACACAAGCAAGTTGTTGTTACCATTGTTGTTAAAGCTAGTGAATGGTTAACTTTAGAGATATAAAACTTCACACCTGGAGATCCTAGGTAGGTGCATCAAAAGGTATAATTTCTATCAAAGGCCACATTCTAGAGGTCATTGCCCCCTTGGACGGTACTGCACCATCTTCATTGTCCCACTTGGTGAGTCTTGTGATCTCATGCAAGCACTTTGGAGACTGCCGGCTGAGGTTAGAAATACAGTTCATTCACAACATTCTGGAACTATTTCACTTCCTAGAAGACACAAAAAGAATCCTAACCTACACTCGATGAATCCCCACAACCATTAATGCTTATGGTGAAATAGGCAACTGTTTCCCTGTGTGCAAAATCTGTGTTTGGGGTGGAATGAACATTTCATCTCCTTAGCAACAGAGTAAAAATAAACTCTCCCTCACATTGTAAAACATGCCACCTTCAGTGAATCTTTTTGGGTTGTACAGAAGCTTTCCCATGGAGTAAGGCCAATGCTCTACCAGTAGCTAAAAGATTATTAGAAAATGTGTTTCCTTTATAGGGCACTGCTGGGGAAATTTCCAGAAATGGAGGTAGTCATTTCACTGGACAGGTTGTCAAACAGTTAAATGAGGTTTGTTACAAACACGATAGCATCAGGAAAAGCTAACTGAATTGATGAGATTGCCTTGGTGAAAGGTATTACTGATTGATGGCAATCAGATCCACTCCCACTGGAAAACATAGAATGAACGCTTATGAAATAGTTGCTGGAAGGCCTCATGGATTTTTTTGCTCTTAGGAACTCTGACATGACTCAGCAGTACAATGTATTATGCCAAAGCATATTTTCACCAGGTAAAAACAGCCCTTCATGACCCAACAACTGATGACAATCAAACTTTTCATGATCTGGAATCTGCAGATTGTCTTTTGGAAATGACACTGGAGAAAGACTGCCTTTGAACTCTGTTGACAGGGACCATACCAAGTTCTACTGTGCAGCAAAGCTTCATGGCATCACATCTTGGATTCCCCATCTCTCACCTCAAAAAGGGCCACTACAGACTCCTAGAACTGTATACCTGTTGGAGACCTTGAAATAAAGCTGCCCAGAGAAAATTTTCCCTACACGCAGATGGCATCCTATATAGGGACAGCTTTCCTAAGATCGCAGGTGAAGACTTCTTTGCCATCGTGGAAGCCTTATCTTTTTTCCTTTCCCTGATATTTCCTGTTGTTGTAATTCCTTCCCTTTCCTTACAGAAAAACCCATGGGACGATAATCTGTGAATGGCTTTAACAAAGGCTCACGCTCTAGCAAGAAACCAAAGCAACTGTTGGGTTTGTGGACTAATGTCCCCACATCAGGAGACAATTCCACTAATGCCAGTGCCTCTCCGTGCTCCGAATGAAACTCACCCTGAATCCCATTGGAAGAGTGGAAAGCTATCCTTGATTTTAGACATCACTGCTATTTGCTTTCCTACACTTGCTGGAAATCGTACACTTATCTTTCCGATTAATAACCTAATTGCCATCAAATATACAAAACCTAGGCAGGGGTGGGGGAATGAAGAGAGTTCCTCAGTGGGTACAAAGTTACAGTTGGACAGGAAGAATAAGTTCTCATGTTCTATTCCACAGCAGAATGACTGTAGCTAATAATAATGTATATTTCAAGATAGCTGGAAGATAGCATTTAGAATGTTATCACCACAAAGAAATGATAAGTGTTTAAAGCGATGGATATACTAGTCACCCTGATTTGATCATTATTCAATGTATACATGTATTGAAATGTCACACTGTACCCCATAAATGTGTACAATTATAATATGTCAATTATAAATAAAATACAACTTTTTTAAAAAATAGGAAGAAAACCCATTAGAGTGATGCCTGCAAAAGGTACATCATGCTTCCAGGATCTTGTACTCAAGGCCTGGGGACTACCTACGTGGGTCCGAGTAATCGCTTGTATGATGTCACTCTATTCAATCCAGTAAAGTGCTTTTCCACTAAATGTGGTTTGCACCCTTATAGCATGCTATAAAGAGACCACAAAGACAGTAAGCTTCCCACTGGACCCTGTTCAGGAGCTACGCAGACTTACAGAAGAACCGATTTAACTGACCTCTGCTCAAAGACCACCAGGTGACCCTCTTTTCTAGCCCCCAAGGGCCTATCGTGGGTCTGTGAAGAGTTTGCTTACTCTGTTCTGCCTCTTTGTTGGTTCAGATCTTGCTGTTTGCTAGTCACTCCTGCCTTCCAAAGAGCTTTCCCTGAAAGTTCCAATAATGTCTCCCATACTCAGAGGTTAAAGCAGTCAACATCAGAAATTAGTACATCTCGAAGTAGATGACAGTAAGCTAGTTTTCACTGAAGAAATGTTCCAATGGGGTTCCTGGAGGCTTACTCTTGGCAGTAGTGCGGTGCTGGTTGTATGGAATTATGGAATTTGAAACTAATCCATAAATTAGGGAAAATCTTGGATTTTGTAGCCAATCAGACATCCCAGGGGTTCAGATGGGTAGAAGCCACTCTCCAAAAAGTGAATGAGAACATCCACATTCAACAAAAACCCTAAATGGGGCATCATACAACTTTAGATCTCCTCTCTGCCCATGTTCAGGACTTGTGTACGGTACTGAACAAAACCGAATGTTGCACTTTATCTTTCCTCTAATTTAACTACTACAGAAATCCTAATTTAAAAGGCGGCAGAGGCCGGGCGAGGTGGTTCACGCCTGCAATCCTAGCACTCTGGGAGGCCGAGGTGGGAGGATCACTTGAGGTCAGGAGTTCGAGACCAGCCTGAGCAAGAGCGAGACCCCCGTCTCTACTAAAAATAGAAAGAAATTATCTGGCCAGCTAAAAATATATATAGAAAGAATTAGCCGGGCATGGTGGCGCATGCCTGTAGTCCCAGCTACTCGGGAGGCTGAGGCAGAAGGATTGCTTGAGCCCAGGAGTCTGAGGTTGCTGTGAGCTAGGCTGACGCCACGGCACTCACTCTAGCCCGGGCAACAAAGTGACTCTGTCTCAAAAAAAAATTAATAATAAATAAATAAAAGGTGGCAGATACTGCCATTTCTCTAGACACTTCCAACTGAATACATTAAGGAAATTTCTCAGGGGAAAGGAACACATGATATGTTTAGGGGAGCAGCTAACAATTGGTTTGCAGGCATTGTGAATGGTAAATGTCAAGCTTGGCTATTCCAAGCTTTGCTAATTTTCATGCTTCCTTCAAGTGGGTCTCCAGGTTATTATGACTTGTGCTGCCAGGCTGACCACAGAAATGGACACCTTTTTTAACAAGGCCATCAGGCTGAATCAGGCCATGCAGCGACCTATGACCCTTAATCGTTGTAGTGCCCTGAACAAAGACTATGACCAATTGGAGCCCAATAGTGTCGAATTATCTTTATTGCCTGAACTTTGAATTGTTTGATTTTAATCGGTTCAGGTTGCAGAGACTCCTATTAAGGGGTGTACCTCCGTTTATTGGTATTATCCTCCTGATAGCCACCGAATTGTCTCCCTGCTGTGTTCTTTCCCCTCAAGAGGTTAAATGCTTGGATGCAACCATCCTTGGTTCATCAAATGGTGTCTTTACAATTAGAATAACAACATGAAGAAAGCAAAATCATCCAATGAATCTAACACTGTGAATTGTGAGTTCCATACTGAGACCAAACAAGTCCGTTATGACAGTGACAGAAAGTGGTGTCAATGCACAAGGTTTAGGTCAATCTCTCACAATTCAGAGGCTGACTAAAAGGGGGAAATTATTAAATTAAATTTGGCTTAAAGCTGCCTACCTACACAGTCGACTCCAATTGTAACCTCTCTTGATATGTAAATAAACTGCAGTCTCACCTGATTATGTTCTTGTAACAAGTAGCTGAGTCTCCATCATAACAGCCAAGCTTTTAGCTAGTCACCAGCTGCAAACTGCTCAGTTATGTCCAAATGAGGCAAATGGGAACCTTAACCCAATCAGGGCATTTCCCGATGTCATTTTCTTTTTCTGTCTATAAATACTGCCAGCCCACTGTTGCTGAGTGAAGCTCTCTGAACCTTTTTTGGTTCAGGGTGCTGTCTGATTCACAACTCATTTCTTTCCTCAAATAAACTCTGCTAAATTTAAGTTTTTCTTTTAACGACGATTAAAAATAAAGTAAATAAATTAACAAAAAGTCTGTATCACTAAGGCACAGTAACTAGAAAGTGCACACGAGTGAAAAGATGGGCCTAGCTGGTATCAAGCTTTCTATTATTCGGAAAGACAGTCCTTTCCTGTGCTTTCTAGTATTACCAGTTACTCCACAGAGGTTGTTCTTTAGACCTTAAACCGTCCGTATTTACACCGCATGGATAGGTGTCCCACACCGAAATGCACAACTAAAAGTCATCTCTCCGTTTCCTTTTCCTGGGCCTGATCTTTTCACTGGAACTCACGGGTCACTAGACATCCGTTTTGGCTGTTAGCAGTCTAAGTTTTTCCCCACTTGACGAGCAACAGTGACAGGTGAAAGTAATTCCTAGAGATGACTATTTGGTGACACCAACCAAGGGTGCACCTGTTGGGTCCATTACCAACACAGCCGAGAGGCACGTATTTATTCGGCGTCACAGGTATGCAGGAGCATCAAAGGAGAGCATTCACCAAGTCAACACCGCGCAATTCATACAACACGGCGCCGGGAGCTTTTCAAAATAAGGACTTGGACTCACCCAACACCGGAACTCGAGCCTCGGGGTCCCGCTGCGGCAGCCGGACCCAGGCCGCGGCGGAAAGCAGCCGCCCGCGTGGCCCTTTTGGCTCCGGACGCCGCGCTCAGACGTTCGAACGCGGCGCCCGCGGCCTGAGCCAATGGGCGGAGCCGGCTTCGAGTCCCCGCCCCGCTGCCCGCTGACGTCACGGGGGCGCGCGCGGCGGCGCCGCCAGGGTGTCCGCCCCAAAAGGTTGCCCGGCCGCTGGCGCCCGCGGAGCCTTCCTCGCCCGGGTCCTGCCGCTGTTGCCGCCACCGCCGCCGCACCATGGCCTTCGTCACCAGGCAGTTCGTGCGCTCCGTGTCCTCCTCGTCCACGGCCTCGGCCGCCGCCAAGAAAATCATCGTCAAGCACGTGACGGTGATCGGCGGCGGGCTGATGGGCGCGGGCATCGCGCAGGTGAGCCGCGGGGACTTTCCCCCCGTCCCCCTCGCGCCCCGGCCTGTGGAGGCGCGGCAGCCTCCACTGCCCCAGAACTCAGCGTCCCCGGGCAGATGCTCGGTCTCCTCGGTGCTAAGGTGCTGGCCGTCGCAGGGCCGACGAAGGGTCCCCGGAGAGTGTCGGTGCATGCACTGGGGAACCGGGCGTGCAAGAAGAGACAGTGTTAACGTGTGCACGGGGTCGAGGCATGACATTGGGGCTCGCGGCTTGGCTCAGACAGAGACCTGGGCTGCGATTGGTTTTAATTTTATGTGTCAGTTATTTTGTATGATAATTCTGCGTTCTCTGTCAGAGTGGTTTCCTCGCCTAAACTGTCCCCTCCCCCTCCTCCTGGTTACTTTCGCTTGCTGCGTTGCAAAGAGTCATAGATAGCACTTTTGTAGCACTTTGTCAAGTCGCCGAATCCGAGCTTGCTGAGGTCCGGGGACGCCGCCTAGGGCAGCGCAGGCCACTTTGACCTTTGACCTAGTGCCCTCCGTGCAGAGTTCCGCGCGCGGTTTTGGTGCTGAGGAGGGGGAGGGGAGGGGAAGCGGCCCAGGGCCCAGGTGCAGTCGCTAATCTCGGGCGTCTGCAGGACTTTCCACTGTTGGCCAGCGCTGTGGTTCAGGGTCAGTTGTGCAGGTGATTACCTGGATCCTGTAATGCTTGCACTTGACTTTAACGGTTACATTCCAGCTCACATTGGAGAACCATGAGTTTCATATCCTAGCTGATTATATTCTTAGCATTTCAGTCCTTTGCAACTTACATTGTTGGGGGCGGGGAGGCAGTTGTGGTCATTTAATTTTTCCTGGGAAGCATATTTAAGTGCAGTGGCCACATCATGAGAGGGTTTAATTTTTCAGTGTCTGTTTCCAACCAAGTCACACTTTCGTGCTTGCTTTTTTTTAAAAAAAAAAAAAAATCTTTTACTATTATTATATATCTTAATTTTCCCCTCCCTGCATATTTTTTACAGCATGTTGACTTAATTGCATTTTATCCTAAAATCTGTATTTCAGTAATGTTTTATCCTTCTGACTTCTCAGTCTCCCATTTCTTCTGAGACCATGTTTTTGGGCATGTTGCCCTTTTTATTGTGTGGGTGCCCGTAATCTGTGTTGTATGTGGGATAGGAGGAGTAAGTCCCTTTAACCTAAAAGTGCCAACCTTATACTCAAGAGAAAATTTAGTTTGAGTGCACTTGTATCCCCTGGTTGCATCAAAATCTCCCAAGGCTGTGAGAGTGAGATTTGTTGTGGGAAGGAATAAAACAATGTATTTGTTTGAAACATTTAAACAACATCTTAGTAACACTATGTTAGGGCCTTAAGCTTCCGGTAACGGTATAGGAAATGGGTCCCAAAAGGCTTGTGAATGGTGTCCTTGAAGATAGCAGTTGAAGAGGATTAGAAACTAAGTGGAAAGCATGACTTCAACTTTTGTACAAAGTCAGGATGCTCAGTTCTTGGAACGCTGTGTCCATCATTGGCCAAAAAAGTATGTCGTGCTGCGTGAAAAGGCAGAGGCAGCACCTAAAATTATGGGTATAGTACTGGAGGCTTTACCTGGGAGAAGAGGGCGTAGAAATGGTCGACTTTGGTGGGGAACACAAACTTTGAGAGTCAAATCCTTGAGTAGTTGGACGAGGAAATGCCTTTTGAAACTTGTAGGCGGAAATAGAGAGCTATTTACCCCTTAGGCTGGAAACATAATGTCATTTCAAAAGGTAATAAAGATCGGAAGTCTACATAGTGAACAGTCGTAAGAACCAGTCGTTCCATCCTCTGTAACAGCGTTTAGGACAACCTCAGTAACTTTAGGTGACAACTCTAATCCTGTGGAGGGAAACCATCTTTTCCCCAAAATATCTCTGTGTGCAGTGTTTTCAGTGGTTTAGCTGACCCCTTGCACTCTACCCAGTAGCCTGTGGTCCCGGGCAGTGTTGCCTCATTCTTTATGCTCCTTGACAAACAGCTTTTGGCACCGGGTAAGTCTGTTTTGCTGGTTGAGTGCCGCTGGCTAATGGATGTGTTTTGAGTACAGATGGGCCCCAGGTCACTGTAGGGAGATGGATGGCCTGCACGCTGCCTCTGCCACAAGCTGGCTGTGTTGACATGGAAAACTTACTTTACCCCTGTGCCTTGGGTCCCTAATTGCTAAAGTAGGACTAATACTAGTACTGTCCTCATAGGGAGAGGAGTGAGTGAATTAGCACATGTCAAGCACTTAGCAGTGTCTGGCACATAATAAGAGCTCACGGAATGTTAGCTGCCTTTAGGATCATTATCTTCATTGCAGTTGTCCTTGTCCTTTTGCCCTTTTCCTCTCCTGCCCTCCCACCCCTGATGGTTGCTGCTGAGGTAGTCCTCTGATACTTAGATGGAGAATACTGGTCATGATTTCCTTCCGTCTTGCTTAATCTTGAATGCAAAGACCAGCTGATACTACAGGGACTCTGAGAAGAGAGAAGGCTCTTTTTATCCTACCCACCATTTTGCTGTTAACTCTTAGTAAAGCCATAAAAGGACAAGCACAACCGAGCATCTAGGTTATGCTACTAAGTCACATTTAGCTTCATTCTCTTGAACTTTCTGGAGCAGTTTTAATGTTAATCAAGGTACAGTTCTGCTTACAGTTTTAATTTTTTTAAATGCATCATTTTAAACATGGGTTCTAGTTTGTGCTGAGCAGGTTGAAAAAATTTAAATAGATTTTGTGGGAGGCAGGTGCATTTCTCAAGCAATTAAGCAATTTAAGACAAGTGAGGTCCATGGTTAAATTACATTTGATCAGAGCACAGGTCATTTGTATGTGTGTATTTTCCCAGAGTATCTACTTTGCTTGCCATTTCTTTTGTTTGTTTTAAATTTTTAAGAAATCCCTTACACTGCAGGTTAATATGTAAGTGAGTTAATTTGTTGTATGTGTTTGCCTGTTATACACTTCTGACTTGGTTTTGATTACCAATTTATCTTCACCAGATACTTAGGCCAGCAAAGAAGCTTATAGCATTAAATGAACCTTGAACAGGGCACAGGTGTTTTGCTTTATGAAGGAAGAAAAAAGAGAAAAGAAGAAGCTACTAGCTGTGTGCATTTCTGTGGTCCTGAATCTTCATATTCTCCATCTGCCTCTTCCTCCTTTTTCTTGCTTTTTTTCAGCCTTGATGACTTCTTGTTTTTCATTGCTGCATCAGGCTTTCTTGAGCTCAGTGTGCAGCAATATCCTTTTCGTATTTTTTGTTCAGCTCTGCAGCCTTCTTTTCACGAGGCTGCTTGCCGTCTGCTGTGGTGTCCTTCCACCTCTCTCCTGGGCACATCACCAGTGCACAGGCTGGGGTGTTCTCCTTTGCTTTGGGGGCGACACTCAGAACAGAACAAAAGGCCAGAGAAGGCCTCTTGGGTGCACTGGCATCCTTGAACTTCTTTTGTGCTTGCCCTTTAGGAGGGATTTAGGTTTCCATTTCTCTTTCATACCAGCCTTGTCTGCCTTTGCCATATCTTCAGATTTTCCTTTTCTCCTTAGCAGACATGGTCTCCCACCTCTCTGAGCACTTCACAACACTCTGAGAAGTTGACTGAAGCATCTAAGTGTTCTTCTTGTGCTCCTCCCGGCAAGTCTGCACAAAGAAAGCAGATGATGATGTTTTACCCCCCGGCTTCTTGGGATCTCCTTTGCCCACATTTAGTTATTTTTCCTCAGTGAGGCACGCAGTCACCCAGTGCCCGTCTGGCTCTCGCTTGCCCTGGGGCTGTCTCTGTGGAGCTCAGCATGTGGCAGGGGCTGTCTGGGCATTGCAGTGAATTCATGCTCGTAAAGCATTTTGAACAGAGCCGGGCACATTAAAAAAAAAAAAAACTCCGCACATATGACATCTTATTCTGTTCAAAGCATTTTGATGCCTGTCATTTCATACTATAATAGTGACCCCTGCAGACATGGTACTTGTGGTCAAGGGTCAGAGGTGGAGCTGGGGCCAGAACTTGGGTCTGTCTTCTGAGATCCCTGAAGCTAAGATAACCACAGCTTTGCCTCCACCTCTGGCCCGTGCTCTCCACGGATGAGAGAATCCTCTGGACATCTGGAATCAGCAGGTACCAGGCTGACCTCTCCTCTAGACTCAAAGCGAGAGTCATCTGCTGAGCATCTCCATCTGGGTGCTGCCATCTTTCTGCCCATAGTAGACTCACACTCACCTGCCAAGACTTACTTCATTCATTCATTACGTTCCCTCCTTCTCCCTCTTCCATCTTTTCCCAAAGAGTTTCCTCCTCCTGTTACTGCTGTTGTCATTCTTCAGCCATATGTACTCTGCAGAGGGGGCGTGGTCAGTGTCTCCTCTGTTCTGGAAAAGGCTCTGTAACCTTCGTCTCTGAGGAGGGCTCTTTGCTCTGCTCTCTCCTTTATAGTTCCTGGACTAGACATGTAGCCTGAATTGTTGTGGGGGCCCCTTTATTGGTCCTTACAGCAATAGCTAAAAGAAAAAGATTGCTCATCATAACAAACATTGCCATATTATTCTTCCTCGAGAACAGTTTGGGTTTGTAACTCTCCTCTACCCAGAAATTGTCCATCATGGCAACATCTCAGGGATTCTTTTCTTTTTTTTTTTATTTTTTTGAGACAGAGTCTCACTTTGTTGCCCTGGGTAGAGGGGTAGAGTGCAGTGGCATCATCATAGCTCACAGCAACCTCAAACTCCCGGACTCAAGCGATCCTCTTGCCTCAGCCTCCCCAGTAGCTGGGACTACAGGTGGGTGCCACCACGCCTGGCTAATTTTTTTTTTTTTTAATAGAGATGGGGTCTGCGCTCTTGCTCAGGCTGGTCTTGAGCTCAAGTGATCCTCCCGCCTCAGCCTCCCAGAGTGCTAGGATTACAGGCGTGAGCCACTGTGTCCAGCCAGGGATTCTTAACCATAACTAAGACTTGGTTGATGCTGTTGGCACGTCTGCTTGGCCCTTCCCCTTTTCAGAATTTGTGGGTGGAAGGCCTGGAAGAAAAGTTTTTTCCTCTACGTTACTAAGCCTGGATGCTTGTTGAATTAAAATTAATTATATGTCCAATAGACTTTCAGTCTAAAAACAGGGGCATATTTTCTTGGCTTTTTAGCAACACTTTCTGAAATATAAACATCTAAGTCTGATAGAGGAGGCCAGCCAGTTAATTTATTGTTTTAAGAACAAACCAGCTGGTTACGGTGGTTGTGGAGAGCCTCAATAGAATGCCTTCTGCTGATTGTTGAACTTAGGGAGGACAGCTTGTACTGATGGCAGAGTTCAAGATATTGCACAACCAGAGGTAATCATAAACCCAGAATTGCCGGCTCTGGGAGACGCAACTGATTTATGACTTTTTTTCTCTCTGGATCTAACCACAAGAATCCACAAGGGCAGGCCTTCCTTCACGTGAAGGCACAGCAGCCTCCGGGCCGTGGTCATGCTCAGGGAACACAGACTCCGTCTTCTTATCCTGGGAACCTGGAGGAAATCAGAATTGGGGCGTAGTAGATAGTTTGCATAGCTGTGGGGTTTTTCAGAGATTCCAAACGTGATGTTGATGAAATGCAGCCCTCCTGTGATGGAGGAGCTTGTGGGACGTCCAGCGGTGCTGCCGAGAGGGCGCGTGGGAGGGACACCGTTCCCTGGGCCAGCTGATGTGGCGCTCACAGATTGACCACTCGCGCTGCACTTCAGCTTCAGAGAAGCTGCTTCAAGTCTGGTGATACGTTTGCAAATGTATTTAATATATAAATCCAGCGCGCTTCTGCTTGGCATGTTTACTTGGTCCTGTGGCCAGAGCACTCAAGGGCTTTAACAAGTGTGCTGTTCACTTGGCCTATTTTTACAGCTCTGGAGCACCCTTGTCTAAAAATATTTCCTCTCTGGCTAAGCCTGCCTGCCCCCAGGCCTAGAAAAGTCAAGGAGCTGAGGACATAGCCTTCAAATAAGTTTTTTTCCATTGCAGACTGCTTGTCATCGAGGTCTTACAGTTTGTTGGTCATGTCTTATAAAACGAGTTCTCATTGCGTTGATTTAAATTACGGTCACTGAAGTTAAAGCACCAGGAAGAGTCCTTTTCATTTGCTGTGAAAATAACATATGTCTATGGGAGGAGAAAAGAAGGCCTTTCTCCTTTTGTAGCTCTCCCCTCCACTGCCATCTCCCTCCCAGAAGCTTGGCAGTAACTGGGGTGGTATCATTCCATGATTCAACAAGAATGAGTGTCATCCAAGATCCATGCAATTCTTTTCTAAATAAAGGCGCTCAATAATAGAGTTATTTCCCCGTCATCAGGAGAGGCCCTCCGCCACACCGATGGCAGGAGCCACCAGATCTCGTTTGGCTTTTTTCACCAGCTTTTTCATCTGTTTAGTCACCGTTCCCTGCGGGCCCACCGCAGCCAAACAGGGTCCAGGTTCTCGGCATACAGAGATGAGCCCCATTTAGTCAGGAGCCTAGCAGAGGGGTACAGGTGGTCCCCACACAGCCGGTAGGTGCAGTGTGAGCACGTGCAGAGACACTAGGGCAGCGCAGGGAAACCACGGCTAGGGGCCGAGAGGATCGTCTGGAAGGGATACTCGGGCTTAGTTAATGAGGTGATGCTGGGGAGAAGGTGAGACCAAGTGAAGGGCTGGGGGTGAGGGGGACGTGAGGGGCGGATGTGGGAGCCGCAAGGCCTGTGGGTGGTGGAGTGTCACGCTTCAGGCAGCCGTGAGCCGTGTGTCGGGGAGGAGCTGGGTCCTGATCCTGCAGGGCCTGCGTGCCGTGTGCAGAACTGAAGTTCACACTGTGAACTTGGGGAGCCACCGGAAAGCTTGATGGAGTGAGTGACACAGACGGAAGCCCCTTTCACAGAATTAGTTTTCAGAAGGAGCGCTAGTGCCCGTATGCGTCTTACCTTTGGCGAATCATTTTCTGCTTTAGATCCTATTTCTTTCCTCTGTAAAAAGAGGAATTAGACCAGAAGTGTTTGTGTGGTTTTTTTCTTAATTGCGGTGAAATACACATAACATAAAACTTTACATCTTCACCATTTTTCAGAATACAGTTCAGTGGCATTAAGTACATTCCCAGCCATCACCAGCATCCATCTCCAGAGCTCTTTTGGTCTCGCAAACATGAAACTCTGTAGCCATTAAACAGTCACTCCTGTTCCCTCTTATCCCCAGCCCCGGGCAACTACTCTTCCGCTTTCTGTCTCTATGAATTTAGCTGCTCCAGGTACTTCGTATCCGTGGAATCACACAATATTTGACCTTTTGTGACTGGCTTATTTTCACTTGGCAAAGTATCTTCAAGGTTCATCCATGTTGTAGCATGTACCAGAATTTCCTTCCCTTTTGAACCGAATAATATTCCATTGTATGTGTAGACCCCATTTTGTTTATCCATCCATCCACCATCTTTTGGTTGTTGTGAATGATGCTGCTTGAACTTGGGTGTACAAATACCTGTTCAAGTGCTTGCTTTCCATGCTTCTGGGTATATTCCTAGGAATAGAATTGCTGGATTATATGGTAATTCTGTTTGTAATTTTCTGAGGAATTGACTTACTCTTTTCCATAGCAGATACACCATTTTACCATCCCATAAGCAATGCACAGGATTCCTATTTCTCCATATCCTTGTCAACACTTTCTTTTGTTTTGTTTTTTTGTAATAGCCATCCTCATGGGTGCGAATAGATGAGAGGTTTTTACACTACGCTCTGATGGACTTCAGGGGTTCCATGAATCTCCTTGGTGGTTCCCAGACCACGCTCCTTCTCTGACTTGTGTTTTACATATTGGTCTCCTGTATGCATTCCTACAGAGAACGTCTTCATGACTTAAAAATGTTTGAAAGCCACCACACTGGATGTTCTCTGGGGTATCTTCCTGCTCTAAAAATTGATGATCCTGATTATTTGTAGCTAATAAACCTGAACAATAAATGCTCTTGCTGATACCTGAGAGCTGATCTCTTACGGTCGTTGAGAAGCCAGGTGTCTTAGTTGACTCCATGTGATAAAGAAGAAACCCATGTTGGAGGACAGTGAGCTTTGTGTGTCCGTGCCTGTCTTTCACCCGACACACATGTGTGCCCTCACAGATGGGCACAGGCACGGGGTTCCCATGCCCCTGGCCTTGTCCACAGCCCCTTTGATAAAAGATACAAGACACGTTCACGTGTTGGAGTGTGTTAAGCACACATCCGTTCTGAAATCCCGGGGGTGGACGTACCACGTCAAGAATGCTGACCTTGCTTTAGGTGACACATAGCAGTTGCCCTCCAGTCCCCCTCCCTCCTCGCATTCCAGCCACATGAGAAGATGGGTAGTCTGCTCACCAAAATAACAGAGAGAGACTTCCGCAGAATTTTATTCACTTGGTAATTGACTACAGACTCTGCTTATAGCTCCTTTTTTTCTTAACTATCCTTTCAAACTAATAATGTGATTTCTCATAGTTCTAAAGTAACTTGACTGTTACAGAGTTTGACATAGAGTGTTTTTAGCAACAAAACTAGTCATGATGTCTTGAGAACTTTTTCCTAATTTACAAATTGAGGCTTTTTTTTGTTGTTGTTGTTTTGAGACAGAGTCTCGCTCTGTTGCCCGGGCTAGAGTGAGTGCCGTGGTGTCAGCCTCGCTCACAGCAACCTCAAACTCCTGGGCTCAAGAGATCCTCCTGCCTCAGCCTCCCAAGTAGCTGGGACTACAGGCATGCACCACCATGTCTGGCTAATTTTTTCTATATATTTTTAGTTGTCCTGCTAATTTCTTTCTATTTTTAGTAGAGACGAGGTCTCATCTTGCTCAGGCTGGTCTCGAACTCCTGACCTCGAGCGATCCTCCTGCCTCGGCCTCCCAGAGTGCTAGGATTACAGGCGTGAGCTGCTGTGCCCAGCCTGAGGCTTTTAAAAAATAGATCTGTCACTCATGTGTCCCTTTCATGAGTATGAAGTGTTTCAGGCACTGTGATAGGTGGTTGACTTGTATTAACTCATTTAACCTTCCCAAGCAACCCTGTTACTCCGGTTTCACAGATGAGGAGACAGCTTGCAGAGCTTAAGGAATGTTTTCTGTCTCCCAGTTGGCCGACGGGCTCTGGAGTCTGGCCCTTGCCCGGTGCCACCTCAGACTGTTGCCCTCAGGCCAGACGTGCCGTTCCGGGTCAAGAGCAGCACGTGCGCAGGCAGCTCTAGCTGCAGGTCCCAGTCAGGTGTCGGCTTTGGTTTGCTTATTGTTATGGTGGGAGTGACGTGCCTGCCCCCAAAGGCCAGGATCAGCTGGGATAATGTATGAGCAGTGCAAGCTCTCGAGAGCAGGGATTTGTTTTGTTTACCACCCTATCCCAGGGCGGGGAACAGCTACAGGGCAGACGCTGAGTCCGTAGCAGGCAGTGGCCAGTGGCGGAGTGACTGCAGTGATGTGCCCAGCGTGGGACTCTAAACGGTAGCTCTGGTCCGTCCCCAAGGGAACACAGGCGTTGGGGCCGGAGCTCAAAAGCACTCACCTCTGAGAAGCCAAGTTTGTTGTCTGTGCCTTTTGATCGTTTGATGGGAAGCATTTTGTAATAACCCAATTTTTTTTTTTTTAACCGAAACTGTCCAGAGGCTTCCCCACTGTCCAGGTTGGTTGTGTGCTCCAGTACAATCACTTGGCTTCCAAGAGAAACACAGCACTTCTGGTTCTGTCTTGGCTTCAAACCAGCATGTAACCGAAAGCTGTGAATAAGTACTTACCACTTTGAAGGACTGTGGATTTTATTCTGGAGAAGTAACTGGAACCCGTAACCAGGAGCCACCAGTTTCTAGTATAGGAAAGAGGTTGGCCTCAGGAGCAATCAGGGATAATTTTTACAAGAAGGGAATGAAGAAAGCAGTTAGATGGAAGTGAGATGTCATGGTCAAAAAGAAGAGCTTGTGTAGGATGCCCTCGCAGTCACTGCACTTTGAGACGGGGGTGTGTGTTGGAGAAAGGAACGTGAGCCGCAGAGGTGGTGTTTGAGTTGTGCTTTAAGAAGGTGAGACTGGCCGGGCGCGGTGGCTCACGCCTGTAGTCCCAGCACTCTGGGAGGCCGAGGCGGGTGGATCGCTCGAGGTCAGGAGTTCGAGACCAGCCTGAGCAAGAGCGAGACCCCGTCTCTACTAAAAAAATAGAAAGAAATGATCTGGCCAACTAAAATATATATACAAAAAATTAGCCAGGCATGGTGGCGCATGCCTGTAGTCCCAGCTACTCGGGAGGCTGAGGCAGTAGGATCGCTTGAGCCCAGGAGTTTGAGGTTGCTGTGAGCTAGGCTGATGCCATGGCACTCACTCTAGCCCGGGCAACAGAGCGAGACTCTGTCTCAAAAAAAAAAAAAAAAAGAAGGTGAAACTAACATCTGTTAAGAGTTGGGAGAGATGAGTGTGGAGATTGGTAGCCCAGTTAGGAGGCTATTGCTGAAGGGTAATATGCTCCTAAACTAGTGTTCAGGGTGTTATGTGGAACAGAAGAGGAATGCTGCACGAGCTGTCAACACTGTGCTCAATTCAGGTGTTTATCGGATACTGTAACTCACCACACACACCGTCTTTATTTAACATTTGATCTTACGATCACCAGGAAGGCTAGAAGAGGCCATTGTTTTTCAAACTAGGGTATTCAGGTTTATTTTGGAAATCCAAAAGTTGTATACGAAATTTTAAAATTTGTGTTTTCCTTGGGTTGATCCTGAAATTAACAGAAGCGTATTCTGGGTGCTATGAATGTTTATTTTCATCACTAATGAGATCTGAGACATCATCCCCTTGGGTACATTTGTGATCACAGTAGTATTTGTGCCAAGTGACGTCACAGTGCCTCCTTCAAGAACATTTCGCCATAGGTTGAAGAAAGAAAAGTGGAGCATGGAGCGGTTTCAGGCACTTGAGAACATTGGGTTGAGGACTTTGAATACCGAACGGCCGAGCCTCATGGTGCTCAGCACGACACTTATGTGGTGGACGTGTGTGTTGCCTGATCCTCACTTTGAATGAATAGTTATTCATATAGCAGTAACAGTGTGATGAATTTTCCTGTTCCAAATATCAAAACCAGTCATATGCTCATTTAATTCAGATTTTAATGTCATATTTATCCCATTTTTAAGAGAACAAACTACAGAACTGTAAAGTGACACTTCCTTAAAATTGGCATTTGACCTTGGAGAATTGGGAAAATAAAAATTAAATGACGTAGGCCTGACATCCGGCACTTGGAAAGCAGTCTAAGCGGGAGCTGCTATGAGGGGTGGCGAACCTCCGTGGACCCTGGTTGTGGCTGGTCATGGAGTCTTCCAACCTCCCTTTCTCCGGGAGGTTCAGGATTCCCCCCAGAATTACGACCTGCGGGTGGGTTGCTAGGTCAAGGCAGGGGGAGGTCAGTTAGCTAGGAGCCTGCGGCAAACCATCAAGGATCATCAGTACAGGGCACGGTAGGTGCAGATGTGGCCAGAGGTCAAGGTTAGAAGAGAGCCGTTTCAGGGGAAGGGGCTGGAAGGAGCATAATTGGAGGACACAAGTGCAGGGCTTGACCTTCAAGAAAGGGATTAAGAAGCAAGTTGTATTTAGCGGAGGTGGAACAAGACCCTGATGTGGACGAGTCCCAGGCAGAAGGGGGCCTGGTGGGCCTGACCTTTCTGCAGTTTGCAGAGCGGAGTCTTCTGACTATTGTATTCGTGATAATGCCCGGAACTCTCTCGTGGACAGAGGGCAACAGGAAGACCTCGGGACCCTCTCAGAAGCTGGCAGAGATAGGAGGCAAACCAGGAATGGCTGCTGTGGGTGGCAGCAGGGATCAGGGCTGACAGGTCATTGCAGAGCAGTGCTTGGCACACTGTGCATCAGAATCGTCTGGGGGTGTTTTCAAGATGCCAGTGCATAGGCGCCGTCCCAGGCTAAATGAATCAGAATATCTGCAAGTGGGGCCTGGAGTCTGGTCATTTTAAATCTTCCTCATCTGATTCTAATCCGCAGCCAGATTGGGGCACAGATCCTAGAGCAGTGGGTCTCAAACCTCGGAGAGCATCAGAATCACCTGGAAGGCTGGTAAACCACAGCTCACCGGCTCTGGAGTGGAGTCCGGCAATGTGCATTTCTGACAAGTCCAGGTGACGTTGCTCCTGCTGGCCCAGGACCCACACTGTGAGAACTCCTGTCCCAGAGCCACGACGTGTGCAGGTGTTTTGTCTTGCTTTTGAGTCTCTGATGCTGACAAGGAAACTGTCATTTGTCTGGGTGGTGCTCTTGTTCATCAAGTAGTTTTTGCTAATACTGTGACTGATTTGATTAAAGCCAAACGGTGCTCGTTGACGAGTGTGTTATTGTTCCCCTTACTAGCCCTGGGACCTTAGACACGTTATTTATCCTAAGCCTCAGTTTTCCTCATCTGTAAAATGGAATGGTGATGCCAGTTTCATAAAGGACTGTTTTAAGGTGTATTAGTTAGGACTTTGGGGAAGAACTGACGTGTGATTTCTCAGGAGGACTTTTTAATGATATCGATACCAAGTCCATACAGTTGCTAAGTAAGGCATAGGGGAAAGAGAATGCAAAAAAAAAATCAATAACATGAAATTTCTGTAACTTGGTATTTTATTTTTATTGTATCTTAAAAGCTGGTTGTTTCAACAGGTAAGACAACATCCCTTTTACTCCTCTAACTGGATTACATGAAGACAAGTTCCGGAGCCAGGCAGTCTTGGAATTTGAATCCTGGCTTTTTGGCTTAAGAGCTGAGAGATCTGAGGCACGTGATGTGCCCTCTCTCATCCCATTTCTTTTTGTGCAAAATGCAAGTGTTGCCTATTTCAACAGTGTTGCTGGAGTAATCAGAAATAGTCTTGGAGAATGCAAAGTATGAGCCTGGCACATAGTAGGTGCTTCGTACGTGGCACCTCTTATTTTTGCTGCATTTGGCTTTTTTCTTTTTAAAAGCTTATGTTCTTTCTGTTAATCAAGGGTAGGTAGAGACTGACTTCTTTGGGCTCTCTCAGCTCTCGGGGATCTTACAGGAGAAATAGGACAAGTCCATTAATAATAACAAGCCGAGCTCGGCCTGTCAAGCTGGTCTGGAATGAGTTGTGTAGCTTTCATGGTTTGGGTGGAGGGAAGGGACAGTCCTCCCATACACTAAGTCCATCTCTTTGGTAGTCCATGTAGATTAACTCACCAGCAGGAGAGGAACACCAACCCCATTTGCAGTAGATTAATAGACTCAAAGGACATTGGACCCATAATCCCGTGAATATTTTATTAACCATCTCATATGGACCAGGCATTGGGTTCTGTGTTGTTCATGCACTGAGGGGTCACAGTGGGTCAGACACTGGGGTTTGCAAGGTGAATGAGACACAAATTTGCCCTTACGAGGTTGTGACCTTGTGTCTCTAGGGCACGTCTGTAAGAAGTGATTGCGGGGAACTTGGACTTGTAGACGGGGCTGATCTCTGCAGATGGGTGAAATGCAAATGCTGCTCTATCTTGAAATCGCTTGAAGTTGTGCTGTGATGGTGGTTTATTGCTGTGTAATACATTGTGACCTACATCACACAGCTTTACCCAGAAATGGAAACTATTTCAAGGAGAATTAAAATTTCTGTTCTTCATCTGCATTCTCTTCATTTAGACCTAACCATCTGACGCACTCTAGGTTTAAGCAGGAGTGTCCTTTCTGTCTGTGTCTGTGGAATGTCTACACTGTAAGATTTCCTTCGTATTTCCCTGAAGTTTTGTGAGATAACCAAGGAAAGAAAGGCTGAAATAAAAAGTATTAAAAAAAAAAAAAAAGAAAGAAAGAAAGAAATGGCCAGGAATAAAAGCATTTAGAGCATACATTTGTTGCCTTCTCACTAGACCAGAAGTGCAAGTTTGGGCATTTCAGAGAATCCAAAATTGTGGAAAACACTCCAGGCACAGGACTGAGATAAGGGAGAAAAACTGAGCTGAAGTTCCCACCGGAGGCTGGTCTGAGGGAAAGTTTGCAAAGCAAGAACGAGATCATTTAGTAGCACCCTGAGAAAGAAGAAGATCTGTTCTCCTCTCTTATCAGGTCTGGCCGCTCCTTGCTCTTCCTGTATTTTGTGAGATGAGAAAATAAACAAACACTTTACACCCAGTTACTCTGACTTGATCATTTGACACGTGCACTTTGCTCTCCTGGAGCGTTGCCTGGAGTGCCTTGATCCACCAGCGGTGTCTTGGCGACTCTGCATGTATGTGTCTCTGCATGTTTCTGCCCATGCATGTTTCAAACTCTGCATGTTTCTGCCCATGCAGACGCCAGGAGGGAGACAGGCAGTGACTGAACCAGCCCCTGTCTTCTCTAAGCCCTGGGGGTGGGTGTCTATCTGAGGACTTCAGAGAGAAGTGGAAAGTCAGCATTTACGCTGAGAATGTTTCTGGCTGTGGTTTTCCCTGGTTGAAGTTTAGTATTTTTACACATGTGCATGCCTCTTGTTTTACTTAAATATTTGAAAGTGCTTCCTCTCTAGGTTTGGTTCTGCTTACAGTTTAGGAAAAAGTAATTATGAGGCCGGCATTATGGCTTAGCTGCAACAGAAAAAAAAATGCCCAGTGACAATCGCAATCAAACGTGATTCTAATAACTTGGAAAGGGCCTTCTACAAATAAAGCTGTGATATCACCTCCCTGGCCTGCTGCACCCCACCTCTTTAAGGCTGATACTTGATTCCTTAGAAGTTGGGCCCGTTCTAGTGTATTCTTCTCACCCTGTCCCGGTGTTCTGAGATGTGCCGGCTGACAGAGGTCCTCACCGCGGTGGTTTGTATTTGATTTGGCTTCCCAGGCTGTTGGGTTTGTCCTGTCGCGTTTTCTCAGTGAGATTGTAGACTCCCTACGTGAAAGGACACTACCCTCATTGTCCCTTCAGCTTGGGCACCACCTCATGCCTAATATGCTCATTCCCCAACTCCTTGAGGAGCTGAAAGCCTGGAGCTGCCTGCTGGAGGCAGTGGGGGCAAGTGGGTTGGGACCCAGACAGGCAGGAATCCCAGGAATGCTGCTCGGCTTGTTCAGAGGTTGAACCTGGGCCAAGGAACAAAGTGAAAATCACTCCTGTCATTCCAGAGGGACTGTCAGAGGAGCCAGAACAAACATGGAAGGTCCCCAGGCTGCACCTCCCCTCGTCCCAGCCTCACAGCCCGGGGACCATCAGTGACATGTGTGCCCCATCGGTGACATGTGTGCCCCATCGGTGATGTGCTCCTGCCTGCCGCTGTGCCCCCCCAGGGCTGCCGGTCTCAGAGCACCTCAGCCTCCTTGCCACCTCCAGCTGGGACTTGAGGTTTATTTTCTTAGTTTCCGCGTTCGGGTCCCCCCACCACCCGCCGCCAGGTTTGGTGATTGACGAGAAGGGCTCATGGGACCCAGCGTAGTCACGCTGTGACTCAGCACAGCCAAAGTGAAGCAGCATCGGCACAGGGAAGAGGCGTGTGGGCTGGAGTCCAGAGGAGACCAGGCAGGAGCTCCCCGGGTCCTCTCCCAGGGGAGCCCCACAGGACACACTTAATTCCCCCCAGCAACAGGTCGTGACAACACATGTTGTCACATATTGTCTACTGGGGAGCTCATGAGGGACTCAGATAAGGGAGGTTCGCTTGTGTGGGCAGTAGGCTTCTTAGGCCAAACTAAGGTAATCGCCGGCCTGTCTTCTGTTGGCCTTCCCGGGAGGTGTGAGTCAGCACGGCCGTGTGACCAAGGTGCTATCTCCTGTGTGAACCAACGTGATCACACTTTCCCGTGGCACATTGCCACCATTGTTCTGAGCCACACGTCAGTACTCGCCACGTTCTTGGCCACGCTGTCACCGCAGCTGCGTTCCCTCGACGGCGAAGGAACCTGTGTCATCTGCCCACCGCCGCCCATCTCGCCTGTCAGCTCCCGGGAGCCTGCCCCGGCGCACTCGCTAGCCGGAGCCCACGCCCCACACTCGGCGCCCAGGTTCTGCGTCGGGGCTGGTCGTGTGGGCACCAGCTGCCTGGCACCTTCCAAAGTTCCATACCGTGGGAAGGCAGGCAGGTGTTCAGCGTGAACTACATCATTAGCACACGCAGTTTGGGCACAGTGAGTCGCACTTACCAGGGAACGGCAGGAACCCTCCTGAAATCGTGAGTTCCTGATGCCACCCAAGAGCCAACCTTGCCAGCAAGCCTTTTGCTGAGAATAGCAGTCCCAGGCCTGCTGTGCTGAGTCTTTTTTTTGTTTTTAATTTCAAAATGTTACAGGGGTACAAACGTCGAGGTTACATATATTGCCTTTGCACCACCCAAGGTGGAGCTACAAGCATGTCCATCCCAGACGGTGCGCACTGCACCCATTAGGTGTGCATTTGCCCATCCCCTCCCCCCAGCCACCTGCCCAACACCCAGGGAATGTTACTTCCCTGTGTGTGCACATAAGTGTTGATCCGTTAGTACCACTTTGATGGTGAGTACATGTGGTGCTTGTTTCTCCATTCTTATAATACTTGGAAGAATGGGCTCCAGCTCTATCCAGGATAATACAAGAGGTGCTAGATCACCACTGTTTTTTGTGGTTGAGTAGAACTCCATGGTACACATATACCATATTTTATTAATCCACTCATGTACTGATGAGCACTTGGGTTGTTTCCACATCTTTGCAGTCGAGTGCAGATGTCTTTATTGTAGAGTGACTTTTTTCCCTTTGGGTAAATACCCAGTAGTGGGATTGCTGGATCAAAAGGTAGTTCCACTTTTGGTTCCTTGAGGTATCTCCATATTGCTTTCCATAGAGGTTATATCAGTTTGCAGTCCCACCAGCAGTGTATGAGTGTTCCCATCTCTCTGCATCCATGCCAACATTTGTTGTTTTGGGACTTTTTGATAAAAGCCATTCTCACTGAAGTTAAGTGATATCTCATTGTGGTTTTGATTTGCATTTCTCTGATGATTAGAGATGTTGAACATTTTTTCATATGTTTGTTGGCCATTAGTCTATCTTCTTTTGAAAACTTTCTGTTCATGTCCTTTGCCCAATTTTAGTGGGGTTATTTGATTTTTTTCCTGAGTTCTATATTGATTTTCCTGATTTCTATATTGATTTTAGCTATTAGCTCTTTATCAGATGCATAGCATGCAAATATTTTCTCCCACTCTGTAGGTTGTCTGTTAATTCTAGTGACAGTTTTTTGGCTGTGCAGCAGCTTTTTAATTTGATAAGGTCCCGTTTATTTATTTTTGTTGTTGCTGTGATTGCCTTTGGGGTCTTCTTCATTAACTCTTTGCTTAGGCTGGTATCTGTAAGAGTTTTTCCAACATTTTCTTCTAGAATTCTATGGTTTCATGCCTTAGGTTTAAGTCTGTTATCCATTGTGAGTTGATTTTTGTGAGAGGTGATACATGGATGTACTGTTTCAGTCTTCTACATGTGGCTATCCAATTTTCCCAGCACCATTTATTGAATAGGGACTCTTCTTCCCAGTGTATGTTTTTGTCTGCTTTGTCAAAGATCGGATGGTTTTATATCTAAGTTCTTGGTTCTGTTCTGTTGGTCTCTGTCTCTGTTCTTGTGCCAGTACCATGCTGTTTTGGTGACTATAGCCCTGTAGTATAGCTTGAAGTCTGGTAAATTGATGCCTCCCAGTTTGTTCTTTTTGCTTAATGTGACTTTGGCTATATGGGGTCTTCTCTGGTTCCATACAAAGCATAGAATTATTTTTTCTAGATCTGCAAAAAATGATGTTGGTATTTTAATAGGAATTGCATTTAATCTGTAGATCACTTTCAGTAGTATAGACATTTTAACAATGTTGATTCTGCTGATCCATAAGCGTGGTATGGTTTTCTATCTGTGTGCTCTGCTGTTTCTTTCCTCAGTGTTTTGTAATTCTTCCTGTAGAGGTCCTTCACCTCCTTAGTGAAATATATTCCCAGGTATTTTCTTTGTTGCTATTATGAAAGGAATTGAATCTTTGATTTGGTTCTTAGTTTGACTGCTGTTGGCGTATATGAATGCTTCTGATTTGTGTACATTGATTTTGTAACCTGAGACTTTGCTGAACTTATTTATCAATTCCAGTAGTCTCTTGGCAGAATCTTTGGGGTTTTCTAAATATAAGATCATATCGTTTGCAAAGAGTGATAGTTTGACCTCTTCTGGCCCCATTTGGATGCCATTTCCTTTTCTTGTCTGATTGCTCTAGCTAGGAATTACAGCACTGTGTTCAATAGAAGTGGTGATAGAGGGCAACCTTGTTCTTACTGTACCAGTTCTAACTGGGAATATTTTCTTTTATTATTTTCTTTTCTTTCTTTCTTTTTTTTTTTTTTTTTGACAGAGTCTCGCTCTGTTGCCTGGACTAGAGTGCTGTGGCGTCAGCCTAGCTTACAGCAACCTCACACTCCTGGGCTCAAGCGATCCTCCTGCCTCAGTCTCCGTAGTAGCCGGGATTACAGGTGTGTGCCACCATGCCTAGCTAATTTTTTCTACTGTTAGTATAGATGGGGTCTCAGGCTGATCTCAAACTCCTGACCTCAAGTGATCCTCCCGCCTTGGCCTCCCAGAGTGCTAGGATTACAGGTGTGAGCCACCACGCCTGGCCTAAGTGGGAAAATTTTCAATTTTTCCCCATTCAGTATGATGTTGGCTGTGGGTTTGTTACATACGGCTTTTATAATATCGAGGTAATTTCAGTCTGTGCCTATTTTGTTAAATGTTCTTATAAAAGGGTGCTGAATTTTGTTGAATGCTTTTGTGCATCTATCAAGAGGATCACGTGGTCTTTGTTTTTACTTCTATTTATGTGGTGAATTACGTTTATGGATTTGCGTGTGTTGAACCATCCCTGCATCTTTGGGATGAAGCCCAGTTGATTGTGATGGCTTATTTTTTGATGAGCAGCTGAATTTGATTGAGAATTTTTGCGTTTATATTCATATGGGATATTGGTGTGTAGTTTTCTTTTTTTGTTATGTCCTTTCCTGACTTAGGAATCAGACTGATACTAGCTTTGTAAAACGTGTTGGTCAGGTCTCACTGCGCCAGCCGGGCGAGTGTGGCCCTCCCCAGCTCTGTTCTCTGTTGAATTCTTCCCAATCTCCAGTCTTTGGGAATGTGTCTCCCCATCACCTTCTTTCATGCGCTGAGTGTCCACGCTGCTTCTCTGCAAATCCACAGCGCTGTTTTCGGAGTGAGCCACCCACGCGGAGGCAGCTGTCCTGCGCTCGTCACCTCCTGCCCCGGAGCCGTGAGCTGGGAGGCCACGCTAGTCCACCGTTTTTTCTCTGTGCTGAGTCTTTCTGCCCAGTTTCTAAATTTTTACTTAGAATTTTTACCTAGAATGCATGTTTACTTAGAACTTTTTGACTTGGAGGTTCAAGTTTGCATCACATGATTTGAGTTGTTGCCTAGGTGGGCCTTGGTCTGTTGTCACTTAGGGAGGAGCCTTGGCCCGGATTGGTGGCTGTTTGTGTCTGCGGCATTGTCCCCACTGTGCTGCCTGCCTGTGGGTGTCACGTGTTTCCCCGAGGACAGCAGGTTTGCTGCTTGCCTCTGTCCTGTTATCAGGATAACCCTGCCCCACTGCCCCCGGCCCTGCCCTGGCTGTCAGACTTTTCAGTCCTGACGCTGCCTGCAGGCCCTGCTGGGTGCTGCTCTCTCAGAAGCTGTAGGTGCGGTTGTTAATGACCTTGCACTTAAAACCCATCTTACCCCGTTTCCCCGGAAACCCGTCCCATGGGAATCTTGCTCTGGGATTGAGCCTGTTTGCCTGTAGGCTGTGCCCTTTTGTTTCTGTTTCTTTTCCTCACCGGTTTTCTGCTTTGAGTTTTAGCTGCCTGACTTCAGAAATCTCACAGTCACAATCATGGTTGGGGACTATTTTTTACTGTCATCTCCTTGTTTTTACGGGCAGGTCCATTCCAGCTGCCCTGCATCTCTCCTACACACTGTTGGTGCCACAGAGGTTCCAAAGCGGTGGCTCTGCAGGGGCTTCCTGGTGCCCTGAGGGCGTCTCGATTGTCCTGGCCTCTGGCCTGTGGCCTCAGTTTCCGCTGTGTTGGGCCACATGTGTCCTTTGCTTCCTGCCTGAACTGCTGCACTTACACTTGCCTGTGAGGTGACCCAGTGGCCTGCTTCTAGCCACACTAGCTATTCCATGGTCCCTGCTGCAGCTATTGCCACACTGTGGTGACACAGGGATTGACTTGTCATTAAGCACACTCCACGCCTCAGGGTGGCTCCCGCGGCAGCGTGGCCTGGTGAAGGGGGTGACCCGTCCTGACCTGGCCTGAGTTCAGGGGGTGCCAACTAGCAAACAGGAGTAAAGAACCACCTTGTTGGGTGTGATTTGAGGTCGGGGAGAAAGTTGATGTGGGTAGAGAACTCATTCTAGTTCTGTGTGCAGGCAGAGAACTGTGCCAACAGGGCATGTGTTGTTATTTTGCACCGTAGCTATGCACAGTGGTGTGTCTAGTTGCCTTTTAATTTTTTTTTTATTGTCGTAAAATATATATAACATAAAATTTGCCATTTTAAGCATTTTTAAATATGCAATTCAATGGCTGAGTCTTGTCACTAAGCCCTGGGGACAGGAGTCTGTGCCACGATTATTGAAGTCTGTCTTGTTGCTGATTTAAGGGCCACAGCAGCCACTCCAGCCCGGCTGCTGAGCATGGGAAGCTGAGAAACCGATTCCTGATTCTGCAGAATTCCAGCCGCTGCCTGGGCCCAGCGTCCGAGCAGGGTTTCAGAGCGTGGCCTTCAGAACCTGGATTCCAGCTCCAGCTCCGCCGTCTACCTGTTGTGTGATCCTGGAGGTGCTGCTTAACCTTATAAGGTTGTTTTGAGAATTTGTTGTGTTCCACAAAAAGGCTCGAGAACAGCAGAACAGTGTCTGGCAAGGAACGTGTGTCTGGTGAACGTCGGCTTGTCGTCATGTCCATTCGATATTTGGAGTCGCCTGGTGACAGAACTCATGCGGGATAGGAAACTCTACTGGTTTCTTCTTCTTCTTTTACCTTTTATGTTTTCTTTCTTTTAAAAAGAAATTGTTCTTCTGTTGCTCTAGGTTGCCGCAGCGACTGGCCACACGGTGGTGTTGGTGGACCAGACAGAGGACATCCTGGCGAAGTCCAGGAGGGGGATTGAGGAAAGCCTCAGGAGACTGGCCAAGAAGAAGTTTGCAGAAAACCCTAAGGTAACCTCTTACGATCGGTCTCTCTCAGACCAGTCCTCTGTCTGCGTCCCATTTAGTGGGGCTGGGGGTTCTGCCTTTGTTTTCTTTCTTTTTCTTTTTCTTTTTCTAGTTCGTTTGTGGAAAACTCATTTCCCCATAACTTTAAACCAATATAATAACATAATCACTAAACAGTCGGTGGAGGGGGGGCGGTGCTGATTAGAAAACAGGAGACGTTAACCGTATTGTTCGGTGGGATTTGAGGTTGAAGAGAAAGTTTCGGCAGGTGGTAAACTCATTCTAGAAGAACACTGAGAATCTGGAATTGAAGAACACTTGTTTTGCTCAAAGGATGGAAGAGGGAGAAACAGGAGGATAATTTTTGCACTTGTGACTTCAAAAGAATAATATAACAAACATTGTATTTAGGTAGAAACTTGTGATTGCTTAGATAGTACCTTCTGCCTGTTTATGAGAAGCTAGAGAGGAAAACAGGGCGAATCTTTCTCACTTTCCAGGAGCAGAAGAGAGAGAGGAATTTGAGGATCTCTTAGGAGGTTGGGAACTCTGGTTTACCGACTTTTCATCCGAGCTGGCAGCTTTTCCAGTGACTTTCACTTAGGAGTTTGCATTTAATTGGAAATACTGCACAGGTCACCCAAGTGAACTTTTATTTGCTTTTGTCACCTTGTTCAAGCTGCTTAAGATTCATTTCCTTGGGGCTTGGATTCTCTCTCTGTGTACTGGCAGAGAGGTGTGAAAATAGAGCTTCTGTTGTCTTTGCCTCTGGTATCCACAGTGGTGTGGCTAGTTCCTTTTTCAATTTTTTATTTAAAATATAGATAGCATAAAATTTGCCATCATAACCATTTTTAAGTACATAATTCAATGGCATTATTACATCCACACATTTCGTGTAAGTGGAATACAGTGTTTACTCTTCTGTGTCTGACTTTTCACTCAGCATAAAGTGTTCAGAGCTCACCCGCGCTGTGGCGTGTGTCACTGCATTCCTTTCTACAGCTAAGTGACGTTCCATTTTATGCCTACACCGCATTTGGTTTACGTCAGGGCAGAAAGCCTAGTGGGTGCTCATGGTGCGGGTGGAGAAAGATTTCTCACGCAGACATTGTAATATACAAGTTAAAAAAGTGTAATCTTCTTAGAGGAGAGCGAGAGAAGGGGAGGGCGGGAGAGCAGGAAGACAGGGTGGTCTCCCAAAGAAAGAGAAGGGAGAGCCACAGCCAGGGGGACAGAGAAAGCAGGGAAGAACAGTAATTATTGTGGAGTAATTAGCAGGCAGTCGCTAGTTTCCTCCATTCCTGGAAACTTGTTATCTCGGAGCCAGTCAGGCTTATGGCAGGGGTGTGATTCTGCCCCTGAGATATGGTTTTGGTTGGGGAAACTGAGGCCTGGAGTTCGACCCCCTGCTGTCTGTCCCAGAGCTTCTCAGGGACACCTTGAGGCCATAAAACAAATTCTAGAAGCAGTTCCTGGTGAATGTGAAAGGAAAGATTTACATTTCCTTTCTGTCTTTGCCTCTTTTCCAGGTTCCTGAGGGCAGAGTCCCTCCCTGCAGGGTGCCAGCCGGCTGGGGGGAGGACCGGGGAGAGTAGGGAGAGCTCAGGAGGGATCTTCAGCTGCTACTAGAAAATTGCGGGATTAGATATTTTCCTGTTATTTCAGCAAGGCTCCCTTTGGGTTGATCCATCCATTTGTTAATGGAATCGGGTCGTTTTCACCTTTTGGTTACTGGGAATAATGTGTAAGGAGCACTTGTGTACTGTTGGTTTGAGTCCTTGTTTTCAGTCCTCTGGAGCTCGTACCCAGGAGTGGAACGGCAGGGTGTGTGGTCCTCCTGTGTTTACCCCTTTGAGGAACCAACAGTTTTCCATAGTGACTGTCACTTTACATTCCCAGCAGCAGTGGGTTCCAATTTCTCCATGTCCTGGCCAACGCTTGCTATTTTCTGTTCTGTTTTGTTTTTTTCCCATTGTAGTCATCTTAGGTGAGAAGTGGCATCCCATTGTGGTTTTGGTTTACATTTTTCCTAATGTCTGCTCACCTTCTAAAAACCAGATGGGTGGGAGCGGAGATAGTTTTATGCTCTCATTGATGAAATCCAAAGAATAAATATCAAGGTAAATATTAAGATCTTCACCTGTCCTTTGTGTTTTTAATCGCAGGGTTAGGGGACCCCATACCAGGGGTGTAATGATGGGGGTCCAGGTGGAGGTGATTGTAAGAGCCCTGGGCTGAGGGTTGGAGTCAAGGACAGAGTGAGTCTGAACCCAGATAACTTGCATTTCCCTTGTTTACTGCCAAACTCCCAGCCCTGTCCTTGGGCTGAGACTCTGAGCCAGACCCTGCAGGTGAGCAGGTGGCCCTGGTGCCCAAGTTGCTCAGCTCCTGACTGGCAGCTCCTTAGGAGTGTCCCCTGCTGTGTCTGTCCCCTGCCAGGACACCGTGGCAGAGGGAGGCCTCAGTTTCCCCGTGCCTGGCTCTGCTGACAGTACACTCGCCACACGTGGCATTTGAGCACTTGCAGTGTGGATAATCCGAATACCAATGTACTCTCAGTTAAAATAGACCCCAGATTTTAAAGACTTAATAGAAAAAAAGAACATGAAACATCTCCACGTTTTTTAATATTGATTATATGTTGAAGTGATAGTGTCGTAGATATATTGGGTTGAATAAAATTAATTTTACCTGTTAATGTCTTTGCTTTTTTTAACGTAGATGAGAGAAAATTTAAAATTACCTATCATCTCACATTATATTTCTGTTTAACAGCTCAGATCTAGTTACTTATTCCCTGATGATTTTGGACGCCATTGCTGATTGAGACTATTTCGATGCCCTGTGGACAAATTACCTCTTGAAATAAAAGGGCAGCTCACAGAGGCACCGTCTCTGTTTCTGCCCTACCTGAGGTCTGCGTGTGGGGACCTGGCGTCACAGGAGGAAACTGAGGAAAAGACAGAACTGCGGGCTCTTTGAGCGCAGCGCTGTGTGGGGCTCGTGTCTGCAACCCCAGCTGCCGGCCCACGAGGAGCAGTTGTTATTTGGTGATGCCCGCTAAGCTCGGCGTCCTCACCCGGCCCTCGCCTTGCCCAGCGTCTCTGCCGCCTGTTAGAGAGGATCAGGCAGCGCCACCCCTGAGACTAGCACATGCTGCTGAGCTAAACTTCCGCCCTTTTCTTGAGAGACAAATTATCAGCTTCATGGACACTCGGGGGCCCCAAAACAGGTGCCGTGAGCAATTTGATAACCCAAGCAGAGCTAATAAGAAGTTGAAAACTCACACAGCTGGGATCGTGTGCAGGCAGGCTCCTGCCCTGGTGTCTGGAAGTGCACTGGAATGCCATCCTCCCTAAGCAGGAATGCAGGGAGTTTTATTTCTCTGAATTTCACAGAGCGCATCAAAGCTGTGTCTAGCATGTGGGTCTCTCCTGCCCCCCTCTTTCTTTTTTTTTTTTTCTTTGTTTTTTAATTTTCCAAATCATCTCTTTCTATTTTTAGTAGAGACGGGGTCTCGCTCTTGCTCAGGCTGGTCTCGAACTCCTGACCTCAAGCGATCCTCCCGCCTCGGCCTCCCAGAGTGCTGGATTACAGGCGTGAGCCACCTCGCCCGGCCTGCCCTCCTCTTGCCTTCTGCCCCAGCAGCAAATCACAGCCAGGCGAACGCTCTCTTCTTCTCCCGCTGCCTTAGGCTGGCGACGAGTTTGTGGAGAAGACCCTGGGCAGCATATCGACCAGCACGGACGCGGCGGCCGTGGTGCACAGCACGGACCTGGTGGTGGAGGCCATCGTCGAGAATCTGGCGGTGAAGAACGAGCTCTTCAAAAGGCTGGACAAGTTTGCCGCCGAGTACGTGGTTCCTGGGCACCCTTGCCGGGTTCCGAGGGCTGTCTCCCGGGCCGTGGGTTTTCCTCCTGGCTTGCTGCCGCCTTGCAGGATAGGGAATCTGCTGACCGAGCCCCTCGGCCTCTCTTTGTGCTGCCCCCAGCTGTTCGCAGCAGAGCCGGTACTGCTGTCGTTGTCCCCCACCCCCACTCCCGGTTTGCTCCCCGAGGCTTGAGCTGCCCTAATCTGTCCTTGTCCCCAGTGAGGGTGGAACTACCCAGGGCAAAACGGTGGGGTGCACCCTGTTTGTTTCCTGCAGCGTGTTGCTTGCGTTGCTCGTGGGCCTCCCGTGCCTAGGGATGGAGCAGGCTGGGTATGTGCTTAGACGTCTGCCAGGAACCTCAGAGCAGCTTCACGTCGCCCCTATGTGGGTGGGGCCGACAGAATGAGACGGCTGGGAATGCCGCTCTGTTTACGCAAAGTTCCCCAGAGCTGTCCTCTGCTGAGCTTTGGGTTCAGTTATCAAAACGCTCTAAGGAGCATTAAGGGAGCACTGAATTCTCTCCGGGTTCCTGGCAGAGGGAGGCAGAGGAGGGCAGCCACACCCAGGCCAGGCATGGGGCGCCCGGCCTTGGCACCGTCTGTGCAGTGGCAACAAGCCCGTGCTCACGTGATGCTCTGCTCCCCCAAACTCCAGAGCCCTCGGCTGTGTTTCTCTCCCGGCTTTTGCGACTGTGACGCTTGACTGATTCATGCTCTTCTTGGGGTTTGTTTGGCCACATTTCGCCCTTCTTGACTGGAACTGAATGACAGTGAGATTATGTGACAAGCAATTCTCAGGGAGCCACCATTGAGCAGTGGCTAAAGAGAGACACGTGCATACCAGCCTCCTGGAATGTCAACCCTCAGAGCTGTGTGGCCCGGTGGCGGGAGAGGCACTGTCCCTAACGAGGAGGAGAGACCTGTCCTCCTGTGGTCTGTGTGGCACTGCTGCTCGGCGTGCTCATGCGTTTCACGTTGGCATTTAGGGGCCGCAGGAACATCTGACAGAAACAGAAGACACTTTCCATGTCCCTGCTGGCTGCCGAGTCTGCCTCCAAGATGAGGAAACACCGGCTCCAGGAAGGGGCGTCTCATCCAGCAGTTTGGCCTCTATTGAAAGGGTGGTGGGTGATTCCTAGTGACAGCGAAGGGCCGCCTGCCCCTTGGCGTCGGTGTCGGGCAGCACAAGGGCTGCTGAGGGCCGGTGCCAGCCCCTGCCCACTTCTCTCTCTGACCTCGGGGAAGTCCTCAGTTTTGCCATCTGGGATGTGAGTTTAGGGTCCACGGCTGCTGAGACCTTCCCAGCTGTAACTGTCCAAGGTTTCCTGTGTGCAAAATGGCAGTAGTGGCCTGCTGTGTCTCGGGCACTGTCCTAGGCCGTCTCAGCTGACTTGGTGTGAAACACGACGCGTGAGAGGAGAGGGCATAGCCCACAGTAGGTATCTGCAGACGTGACTTTCCTTCTGGCCCTCAGCTGTGCCTCTCTGCACTGTTTTCCTCGTAGGTCACCACTGTCAGCGAACGTGTGTGAAGTTTTCTTTTTTTTTTGGGACAGAGTCTCTCTGTTGCCTGGGCTAGAGTGCCGTGGCGTCAGCCTCGCTCACAGCAACCTCAAACTCCTGGGCTCAAGCGATTCTCCTGCCTCAGCCTCCCGAGTAGCTGGGACTACAGGCATGCGCCACCATGCCTGGCTAATTTTTTCTATATATTTTTAGTTGTCCAGATAATTTCTTTCTATTTTTAGTAGAGACGGGGTCTCACTCTTGCTCAGGCTGGTCTCGAACTCCTGAGCTTAAGCGATCCTCCTGCCTCAGCCTCCCGAGTAGCTGGGACTACAGGCATGCGCCACCATGCCTGGCTAATTTTATATATATATATATTTTTTAATTGTCCAGATCATTTCTTTCTTTTTTTTTAGTAGAGATGGGGGGGTCTCGCTCTTGCTCAGGCTGGTCTCGAACTCCTGAGCTCAAATGATCCTCCCACCTCGGCCTCCCAGAGTGCTAGGATTACAGGCATGAGCTACCGCGCCTGGCCGTGAAGTTTTCTTTTTAGCCGCTTTTTTGAGATATGCTTTACTGCCAGTTTTACAGTGAGATCCTGTCATGGAAGAAGGAAGTGTATTCAGGTGATAAAGTTTCTGTTGAAAGCCCTGGTGAAAGAGCGTGACTTTTCTAGCCGCCGTATGAGAAGCGCAAATGCAAAGCCCCCTGACCAAGGCCCCCAGGCAGCCGGAGCCAAGCCCTGCCCTTCCCCTTGCACGAGCTCTCCGGCCCTTTGCTCTCCCCACCACCCCCTTCTTCTCGGTACTGGGGCCTGGGGTCTCGGGGCGCTGCCAGTGATCATCATGCTTGTGCTGTAGATTTTCTTTTAGTACCTTTAAGAGAAAAATAGTTTTTTTGGCACATGAGTGCCAGGAAGACAAAAGATGGTCCAAGAGAGTCAGGTGTTTCCAGGAAAATATAAAAGTGTATTTTTTTTTTTTTTGGACGATAAGGCAATCTCGTGTGTTTAACGTGTAAATGCATGATGTGTGTGCTGCGAGACGGCAGTGTGTCACCTGTTAGGAGCAGAGCCAGCCTGACCCGGTTAGGATAGGTGAGGCAGGGTCTGCTGGGGAGAGACGTCCTCCTCTTCCTCCTCCTCCTCCTCCTCCTCCTCCTCCTGGTAAGACGTGCCGGGTGCCCCAGACTAGAGACAACTGGGCCTGGACTGTGATGTCACTTCATGGTTTTGCCAAATGTGCCTCGGTTTCCCTTTTAGCAGGCACGTGACCCTTCCAATGTGCTATCCGAAGGGAGCATGTTGCAACTGTGGTATGACACTGATCGTGGAAGTGCCTCTGTCTTACGGGCCGTGGAGCCACGGCCGGCACAGCCCTGGCCCGGCTGCTGTGGTCGGGGTGGCAGAGCACTGGTCAGCCGCAGACCCCGCTTCTGGCAGAGGGTCTCCTTCATCGCCTTCTGTGATGGGGCGTCGTTGACGCTATTTCTCCATTAGCCCCAAGGCAAGAAACTTTAAAAACTAAAATTTTAAAGCCTTAAAAATAGGTCATTTTAAAAAAAAAAAAAAAGGCAACAGCCCCTCTGCCTGGCCTGTCCCTGGCCCGTCGTGTGAGAAGGCTCTTGGCCACCCACCCACAGTGGCCTCGCCTGTCACCCCCTTCCCTCCTCTCTGAATTACTGGTTTTCCTCCTCGCCCCTCTGGTCTCCTCCCTCTTGCCCCCTCCCTCTTGCCCCTGATTTCAGGCAGGTGGTGGTGTTGCCTTTCAGCCAGGCAGGAACCTGGATCTGGTCAGTGAGGACCCTGACCTGCCTGCCCCCTGTCCCCTGCCCCCTACCCCCTGCCCTGCCTGCCC
>CM052456.1:1608942-1649531 GCA_028533085.1 Varecia variegata
CCCCGCCCTGCCCCCGCCCTGCCCACGTGTGCAACTCGCAGCGGGCAGGTTTGTGCACTTGTGCCCACCAGGTGGCACTGCAGGAGAGCCTGGGCGTTGGCCAGTCTCAGACTCACCTGCCACTGTCCTGTGGTTTTAAAAAATTAAATTTGGTCTAAGTCAGTGTGGACTTTTAAAAAGTAATAATTTAACATTTCATACACACAAAATAAGTTGGTAGTGCTTTTCCAGGGGATTTTGTAAGCAGAAGACCTTGAGCGTGTATCATGGATACACCTATATCCTCCCCCCAAATCTACCTGTGTAACCTTCAAACCTCTTTTGGACCATGTTGGATTTTTTCAGTTTGCATTTTAATTCCCAACCAATGGAAAAGTGAAGCTTTCACTTGAGGGAAAATGCCTTAATTAATGTTTGTTATCAGACGTTTCTGGTTGAGGACGATGTGTGTGTTTAGAGGTTTTTGTTGATTTTAGGAGTCTGTCAGGTGCATCCTTTCTGTCGTTAGTCATTGATCACCTGGGGTGTCACTCTGTGACTCGGGTTGGTTAAGTAGCTCGATTAGCCACTGCCTTTTATTCCCACCTACCATGGAAGTTCACCAGTGTAGGTAGACAGGAGAAATTTTGTTCCCCACAATTACGAAAAGATTGGTGAAGGGTAAATATACCTTTGGAACAGGTAATTCCAATTTTACTTAGTTTAAAATTTCAAGATTTAAATACAGGTCACTTGATCTCAGCCCCTCGGATGAAGATGTGTCTTTTCCCCAACTTGCCCTGCGGGACGGGACCACAGATCTGGCCGTCAGCAGTCGCCATGCTGCCGGCTGTTTCCAGAGGTGAGACTCGTGCTGAAACGCTGCCGTTTTTTCTCTCCGCAGACACACAATCTTTGCCAGCAACACTTCCTCACTGCAGATCACCAGCATCGCCAACGCCACCACCAGACAGGACCGGTTTGCTGGCCTCCATTTCTTCAACCCCGTGCCGCTGATGAAGCTCGTGGAGGTCAGTGTGAGCCTGCGTGCTCCGCCGGCTTTCCCAGTCCTGCCTTTCTGAGTCACACCGGCCCTGCCACCAGGGATGGCATCGCGTGGATTTTAGCAGGAGGGCACAAGGTTGTCCCTGTGCTTGTTTCTCTTGCCCCAGTCTGTCCTTTTCAGAGCCACAGGATGTCAAAAGCACCCAGTATCTAGGAAGGTCCCTGTACTTGGTTTCTTTGCAGCCGTGTGTTTTGGCCAGTGGTGTCCAGGAGGGCTGTTGACTTTGCGGAATGTCATTTACGTATTTGAGCCTGGCCTGGTGGGCAGGGCTGAGGCATCAGACCGGGAATGCAGCGCTAGAGACCACTGGCTTGATGGGACCGCAGAGGGGACCTGCACATGTCCAGATTGCCTTGTTGGGTCAGTTTGCCCCGTGCTGTAAGTGCAGTTCTTATTAGACCCACGATACCAGCTTGTTCACCGTTCCTGCGGTGCATTCTACCCTGTGTGACAGTGCCTTGGTACCGTCCCAGATGAGGCATGTCTCCTGCGTGTTGCGATCAGACCTACTACAAGCAGCTTCCAGTAGCTTTGACCCTGCTGGTCGCGACCCTGGGAGGTGGAGCGAAGGCAGGGAGGGCTTCGCCGGCGTCCTGCGTCTGCCTGCCGGCCTGGAGCCTGGGTGTGAGGGGCAGGGAGTCACCACAGACGATTTGCACCTGGACTGGGGCCACCTGCCTTTTACAGGGGCTAATTACAGGGTCTGAGAAACAGCCGCTATTAAAGTAGCGTTTGCTCTGAGGTTGAGGAGTTATTGCCGTGCGAACTGTGGGGGACGCTGCCCGCGTGGGTAACATGGAGCCAGGTAAGCGTCCAGGGACTGGCCGCGGCCTCCCAGGAGTGTGTGCTGTGGTCGGTCTTCTTCACTGCTGCCTTCTCCTCCCACCCCTTTCCCTCCTTTCTCTCTCATTGCTCCACCCAGCAAGAGGGTCTCACTGTGTCACCCTGGCTAGAGTGCAGTGGTGTCATCATAGCTCACTGCAACCTCCAACTCCTGGGCTCACGCGATCCTCCTGCCTCAGCCTCCCGAGTAGCTGGGACTACAGGCATGCGCCACCATGCCCGGCTAATGTTTTCATTTTTAGTAGAGATGGGGTCTCACTCTTGCTCAGGCTGGTCTCGAGCTCTCAACCTCAAAGGATCCTCCTGCCTCAGTCTCCTAGAATGCTAGGATTACAGGCGTGAGTGGCCTCGTCCGGCCACAATGTTTATTCTTTAACTTTAGCTCTTGCTATGTGTTGCTGGTGGTGAGCACCACAATGAATTGTATAACGAGCTGAGTGGCTCCTTCACTTGGGACTGGACTCATTTAAGAGTGTGTGTGCGCGCCCACGCGTGTGTGTGTGTGTGTGTGTGTGTATGTGTACACACACATCTCTACAGACTCCGTGGGAACCAAGAGCAGAATATCCGTATGTAGCACGTTGCTGGTTGTTGAATGAATGAGCAAACGTGCATCTCTCCTTTCCTGGCTCGGTCTCTGGTTCTGATGAAGACTGTCGGGGCCTCCTCCCGAGCAGTCTGGGGCTGCCGTCTGCCTGTGGCCCCACAGCCGTTTCTGGTCCGTCTGTCCTGCTGCTCATCTCGGTCCACGCGGTGCCTTTTTCTGCTCCACACGCTCACCCCCCTCAGTGCCATGACGCTTGGCCCCGGACGCGGGTGACGCGGGGTGAGGTGGGTGACGCGGGGTGAGGTGCGGCCGTGGCGGCCTCCCGGCTGCCGCCTCCTGCCGTCCCGGGCCGTGAGCAGTCGGCACGGGTGACAGCGCCCCCTTCGTTTATAGGCGCCTTTCATCCGGTACAGACGGCTCGTTAGCTCGTTGAGCCAGAGGCCCTCTGAAAGGGGGGGGGTGCCAAGCATCGTGACCCCCGTTTCTCAGCAGAGCGGTGACGCGCTGGCCTCGGTCTCACGGAGGGTCTGCAGTACAAGCCAAGCCCGTTTGCTTTGACTCTGGCTGAAGTTCTTTCCTGGTGTTGAAATTTTATATAAATACGTAAAGTTTACATTCACCTGGGTCTCTCCATTTGCCAAACTCTAATTTCTGATGGATGAATTCTCTAAATGTTTACTGACGGCCGGCTGTGCCAGGCATCGTGCCTGGTGCCGTCTCCCATGGATGCCCTCGAGGTGGCAGCTGTGTCTCCCGGAGGGTCAGGAGCCCTGCCGGGGCTGGTGTCGGGGCCTGGCCACGGCCCTGCCTGCTGTCAGCTCAGGCTGCCTTTTGCAGGACGAGTCTGATCTACAGTGAGGGCCACTGGCCTCGGGGACAGCTGCGTGGGAGAGCGTGGGGACAGGGAGGAAGAGTCACGCGCACGTGACTTGGGTAGATCACTCCCATCTTCCTGGGGCTCTTTCTCACTGGCTACGATACAAGAAGGGGGTTCCTGCTGGAAATTTTAAGGACAATCCTCACGTTCTCCTAGACGTCCAGCTGCCACTCTGACGTCACTAACAATGGCAAGTTAAACAACAAGAGCAGCACTTACTGAGCACTTTGTACCTTCTAGGAGTGTGGTTAGGGCTTTACTCCCCATCTGATTTCATTTTCAACTCCGTGAGGTGGACAGAGTCATGTCAGTGTCAAGAAACATACCCAGGGCCACACAGCCAGTAAGAAGTACAGTCCAACCTCGGTCTGACTCAGCAAGAAAGCCTGTCAAACTGTCCTGCACATGCACAGACACACACACACACACACACACACACGCACATGCACACACATGCACACATGCGCACACACATGCACACATGCGCACACACATGCACATACACATGCACGCACGCGCACACACACTGTCTTGTATTTTAAGCCTTGATTTTGTACATTCTGCAGTACTGCGTTGTCTTAAAATGGACATTTTTGGAAATACTTTTTCTGGCTTGAGATCCTACTTCTTTTACTGAAACTAAAATTATTCTTGTCACCTGTATGGACCCTTTTGGTCAGTGTTTCCTTGAACCATTCTCCTGAAGGTATTTGCTGACTCTCTGGTCACAACTCTTTGCTTTGCATTTCCAGGTCATTAAAACACCCATGACCAGCCAGAAGACGTTCGAATCTCTGGTGGACTTCAGCAAAGCACTGGGAAAGCATCCTGTTTCTTGCAAGGTAGAGTGTGGGTAGCTTGGGAAGGAGGAGATGTTTCTGTCTTCTGCTGGAACGATGTGAGGAGGAGCACTGTTTACTGCAGGGCTGTCCACGTGCTGCAGAGAGCCACCTGGGCGTCTGTTCTAGTCGCAGGCAGGGACGCCGTACTCCTCAGCCAGGTCTGAAGCCATCAGGACAGTCTGCCACCCCCGCTGAGTAGAGGGCTCGACTCTCTGGCCCCAGCTTTTGTCCGTGTGGCTGCGTTTTCAGAAATGGTTTTCGTTGCCCAATCAGCTCTGACTTCTGCTGGGCCGCTGGGAGTGAGGACCCTGTGTGTCGGCAGCAGCTGGTGGACGCACACGTCCCCAACAGAAAACTAGGACTTGACTTCTGGAAGGAGCACTGCAGATGGTTGGGGAAAGGCTGAGACAGGAGGAGAACAACCTGCCCAGAGCAGCGTGAATGAAGCTGTTTCCCAGTGGAACGTTGCATGTGGTTTTGTTTTGTGTTGTGCTGTTTTTCAGCAAGACACAGGCTGGGTAGAAAGCACGCTTGGCCTCCAGCTTTCCCCTTCTTATGCTGCCCGGTTGTGCAAAATGACCCCGGCTGTTGGAAGGATAACCTACTTCATTTTGGTTACCTTCGGTTTTTCCATTTCTTCTAGTTCTTCTTCAGTTTCCCCAAAACTTAAGGACTATACTTGTGCAAGATTTTGCAGTTTTTCTAAAGGAGTAGTTGTGTCGCAAAATGCCACACGATTACGGAGTTTTACCAATAACTCGTCCACTTTTTTGATCGTGATCCTTGGTATCATATGGTTCTTCTCATGGCCTACTTTTGCTTTCTAAAATATTCTTAAGTTTGAGCTCACAGTACTGTGTTAACCCACGAAAACTCACGTTGCTCATGGATCGTGAACAAGCCATCCGTCGAGGGGCCTCGGGAGCCGGAGTAGAGCGGCACGTGCTGCCTCACCCAGCCCGGGGGAAGTGTCATTTTTAACACCTATTTTTAGTTCTATGGTTTTAAATTATCTGCATTTTTAGAAATCACCTTAATAACTAGATATTGTGGTTGCACTTTCTTGCCCATTTGTGCGTTGTTGGTGGAGGAAGGTGGTGATGCCTTAGCAAGAACATCGGGGGGCAGAAGCATGTCGCAGTGGGAGTGCAGGCAGAGCCAGTGACTGTCTGCGCAGGACAGTCACAGTTCACGGGCAGTGATGACTTGGTCTCCCGGCAGAGTGGCTGCAGCAGCGGCAGAGATGGAAACTTTTTTGTCTCATCAAACTGTCCTTGTTGGGTCATGGACCTCGTTCTCTGTGTGGTGTCTTTGGGCTTTCTGGGGTCTTCCTGGGTGAGCTGTTTAAGCTCTTCGGAGGCACCCACTCAACTTACGGCAGCCGCGCTGGACGAGGGTCAGCGAACTTCGCTGTAAAGATCCAGACAGTGACTACTGGAGGCCACACGGTCCCTGTCGCAGCTGCTCAGTTCTGCCGCCGTGAGGGGAGAGCAGGTGTGCGTGCGGCTGTGCCCCGGTGAAACTGTGTTTGCACACTCAGGCTGTGCGCTGGATTTGGTCTGTAATGTCACAGTTTGCCAGTCCCTGCCATGGAGGAACGACGTGAGTGTTCTGCAGTGTGTTTTCGTGTTGCAGCTCCGTGGGGAGTGTGGTATAGAGGTCGAAGGCATGCGCTCGCTCGCCTAGGTGCAAGTCCCGGCTCTGGCACTTATTGGCTGTGCAACTGTGGCAAGTTACTTAACCTCTCTGTGCCTCAGCGCCTTCGTGCTTCACACAGGGATAATAACAGTCCCTCTCTCACGGGTTGTCATTAGGAATAAATGAACTAATATTTGTAAAGTACTTAGAACAGTACTGGCACATAGTAAGTACAGGAAGTAAATTGTGTTTAATAAATAAAAGTCTGAAAAATGCAAGGCGTACGATCACATACAACTAAATGCTGTATCGAGGGACTGTGTGTGTTCACAGTGTTCAGAGAGCGTCTGTCTCTGCATCCTCAACGAGGAAGAAACCCTCGAGAAGGGGTTTCTGGCAAACATGCTCTCTGGTTGTAATGAATATTTCTTTGATCGCTAGTGAGTCTGAGTATTTTGTGAGTTTTAGCACTTTTTCCATGCGAGTGCTCCGAGCTCTTTCTGTAGAGGATGGTGGCAGGGATCGGTGCGATTGGAGCAGATATTTCTCGCAGGCTGCGCCGACGTTCGCCTTAGACGTGGTGTGCTGCCCGTTCCGCGTTCCTGTCCTCAGTTTATACAAGAGTCCCTCTGAAGCCGAAAAGAGTATTTTTGCCTCAGTTGTAAACTCAACATTGTTTTATAATCTCGGTTAACACATTAACGGCCGTGTGAGTTGTATTTAACTCAGGCTAGTTTTGAGCCCGGGGCCTTGTGAAGTGCGTGTCACTCAGGCGGGTCCTGCTGCCATGCTGTTCCCTGCTGTCACCTGCTGTTGCTGGCGGGTGACGGGAAGCCCCTGGCAGAATTCTGCAGCTGGTTTGTGAAAATCTTACTTGTTGATGTTCTTATTGTCACAGTGAATATTGACCATTTAATTCTGGAAATGTGTATTAAATGAATAGAAGTCAATACATTTTATTTTTCTATTTATGTTTACCTTTAAATTACACTTAAGCCTGACAAGTCAAGAAAAACTTTACTCTTATGAACTATTTTTCACATTTTCACATTACTTTTTACATTACTAATTTTCAAGTTTTTATATTACTTTTTTATTTAAAACACACAGAAAACAATAAGAAATGACAGATTTTTCATTAAATTAGAAAGGATCATTTTGTTTCCAAAGTTTTTATTCTGTTTTCATAAGAAAACACTGTGGCCCCAGGGAACAATTTTTTTTCCTAGCGTCTGTTCGTCTTTGTGCTCCAGTGGTGACAGGCGGGGGCCGGTCTCGCCCGTCTGATGTCCTCGGCGGTTGGCAGCCTGTGGCTTTGCTGTCGCCGCGAGTGACCAGGTGCGCTTGTTTAAGTGCAGAACTACAATTGCTACCTGAATTGTCACCTGAGACAGAGATGAGGCCGTGCCGGTGCCTTAGAACAAGTGCTGCAAACGTGTCACTTGGTCAGTGTAGGCAACAGAATTTCGGGTAAGAAGGGGTGATGTGGTGACTTCACAAAAGATACAATTTAATGAAAATTCACTTGTCTCTTCTTTTTCTCTCTCCTAAAACAGGACACTCCTGGGTTTATCGTGAACCGTCTCCTGGTGCCGTATCTCATGGAGGCCATCAGGCTGCACGAGCGAGGTATCCATGGCGACCGGGCTGGGGCGGCGTCTGGGGTCCTCACATGTCCGTAGCGAGGGCCGTGCAGACCAGGGGAAGGAGCATCCGTTTCCTGGGTGTGAGAGCTCAGCCTGCCCCTGGGCCCCGGTACCTTTGTCCCTGTGTCCCCAGGGCCCCCTGGGTCCCTGTGAGGCCTCTGAGAGCAGCTGTGGGACCCCCACCGTCACCCCCCACAGTCCAGCCGGAGCAATTGACAGCAACCTGCTTCACGTCCTGGATCTCTGTGGTTAAAAGGTTCACTCCTGAAAACGATATTCACAACGTACAATCCCTAGGCTAGGGGGTCTTTAAAGTCCCTTAAGGTTCTGAAACCTGTGACTCTGTGACAGTGGGGGAGAAACGACCTGCCACGTGGCAAGGACGGTTTTTAACAGTCCATTGTCCGTCCGTCCTGACTGGTGCCACGATGCGCTTTGTTAATCTTAAGAGTGGTCTGAATTTTTCTCCTCAATACTTGCTTGAGAAAGAATGGTAAAAATATCAGACTTGGGTCCGGGTCACAAATGGACCTGCGTCCTCCTGTCCCCGCTCCCTCCCTGTTTCTGGGAAGGAAACTGTCGTTTCCTTGATGTCCTTGGTTCTGCTTACAGTTTCCAGAACAGTGTCGTTTCCAGAACCTTGATGGCGCATGCCTCAGTAGCACTGGGCGCGGAGCAAGCGGAATTGTCCTCGGTCACCGCATTCACAAATGCTCACGCCGGGAATGTCACTGTGCAACAGAACATTGACACCGGCTCTTGCGGAGAGATGAAAGCACATCTGCTTCCTCAAAATCTGCTTTCAATGCTAAAACTTTTCTCTATGGTTTGTGGAAGCACTTGTCGCACTTTTGCTCCTGGATCAAACCAGCACCTCTGTGTTTATCAACAAATGCGCCTAATGACACCTCAGAGAAAGCGCGAGCATTTCGCCCTGCCTTGAACGGCGGTTGTGTGTTTGCTTTCTTTTCTCTTTTTAGTAAAATGTAATGTTTAGAATGTCGCTCGCGGGTGCTCCCACTGTCGGTGGTGGCCTTCTCGCCGGAGCGCGCTGTCCCTGTTGCGGTCCCAGACGCACGGCGTCCGCTGGCGAGGCAAAGCCCCTCTCCGCTTTGCGGCCACTAGCAGGTCCCTTCCGCACAGGGGGACGCCCTGGACCCGCCCCCCGGGCCACCTGTGAGGAGCAGGTGAGGGCACACCTGGCCCCACGGGCCGTGCTCTGAGCGCACTCTTGGCGCTGCGGTCCCCGTGCCTCTTTGTCCCCAGCCTCGTCGCGCCAGGGGTGAGCTGGGTGTCCTGTCTGGGGGCCGGTCGCTCCCAGTCCTGCTGCGGGTGGGCTCCGGCGTCACAGCCCGGCCCCTTACCTGGTCCCTTCTGCCGCTCAGGACAGGCTGGCTGGGGACCTGCCCCGGAACCGTGCCCTCTCCCGGCTGTCACCGCCGCAGACCGTGCCCCACCTTTCTCACAGGCCCACCTGCGTGTTCGCAGCGCTCTGAGCTGGACGCGATCTCTCCTGTCATCCTTTCTTGATGCTGTGGCCGCCCCTCGGGTCGCCGGCCACTCCCTTCCCCGGGGCGCGGCGTGTGTCTTCCTTCCCGGACTCTGTTTTCTCTTCTGGAGCCGCATCTGGGTCCTCCTCATCTTCACACCCACGTGCTTGCACGGGCCAGGCTTGGGCGACGCTGACGCTGACGCTGACGCTGACGCTGACGCTGACGCTGACGCTGACGCTGACGCTGACGCTGACGCTGACGCTGACGCTGACGCTGACGCTGACGCTGACGAGGTCCCGACCCCTCCGCGGGGCACGCTTGCTGGTGCGGGGAGCGGCCGGCAGGTGGCGCTGCGGGGCCGCCAGGGGTGGGTGGGGGCGGGGCCCGGATCCCGGCTTCGCTCGGGAAGCCTCGCCCTGTCGCCCTGTCGTCCCTGTCGTCCTGTCGCTCTGTTGTCCCTGTCGCCCTGTCGCCCTGTTGTCCCTGTCGTCCTGTCGCCCTGTCGCCCTGTGGCCCTGTCGTCCTGTCGCCCTGTTGTCCCTGTCGTCCTGTGGTCCTGTCGCCCTGTCGCCCTGTCGTCCCTGTCGTCCTGTCGCTCTGTTGTCCCTGTCGCCCTGTCGCCCTGTTGTCCCTGTCGCCCTGTGGCCCTGTCGTCCCTGTCGTCCTGTGGTCCTGTCGCCCTGTCGCCCTGTGGTCCTGTCGCCCTGTCGCCCTGTCGTCCTGTCGTCCTGTTGTCCCTGTCGCCCTGTCGCCCTGTGGCCCTGTTGTCCCTGTCGCCCTGTCGCCCTGTTGTCCCTGTCGCCCTGTCGCCCTGTTGTCCCTGTGGCCCTGTGGCCCTGTGGCCCTGTCGCCCTGTGGCCCTGTGGCCCTGTCGCCCTGTCGTCCCTGTTGTCCCTGTGGCCCTGTCGTCCCTTGGCTGTCATGCTCTGCCGTCCTGTCGCTCCCATGCCCTGTCGCTCTGTCGCCAGTTAGGGGCCTTACCTGGAGGGCGCTGGAAGGTGCGTCCCACGACCCTCCCAAGGCTGATGCAGAATTCTGTGTGTTTGTGCGTTTTTTATGGAGAGGGTGTCGGATTCTCGGAGTCCTTAACTCCCAAGAAGTTCAGGAATGACTGGTCTAGAACATTCCACATCGAGCTCTGTCGGCACACTAATCACCACATTATGTGTGTTTTATTTCTCTTTCTTTTCTTTTTGCATTTTGCCTCTTTTGCTCTGTGTTCACTCAGAATAGAATTTTTAGAGCTGTGCTGATTTGGGGGAACTATTTAGATTTTTTTTTTTTTTTTTACGATGTGTGCTGTATCTTCATACTATTTTTTGAAATGAAATAGTCCTCAAGTGAGTTCATAAATCTGGAATTATAGCCTTGCCTCTAGGGTTCATGGCCCTGTCCTTGAATATAGATTGGATTAAGTGGCCCTAGGTAAGTGGGAACCGTTGTGCTGTCAGATTCCTGTCCCCTGGGGGCCTGGCCGTGGTAAGTGGCCCCGCTTGGGGACACGCCAGGTTGTGGGGAGGGCTGGCGGAGTCCTGGCGGCGCAGTTTTGTGTGCAGAGAGCAGAGGGCTGTCTGGCACGGTGACATCCGGGCAGAGGCCTCGGGAAGTCAGAGGTTGGGCCGGCAGGTGTCTGAGGGCAGCGCTGAGCCCTGAGGGAGAAGCCGACGAGGCTGTCACTTGCTGCCTTCCGGGTGCTGCCAGCCTAGAAGCCTCAGGGTCTGATGAAACACTCCGAGTAGAGCCCACCGTGAGCTGTGCAGCCGCACCCCAAGTGTCCCCTGTCCCCTCTCACCGCTGTCTCGCGCCTGCTGCACTCTGCCCAGAACGACCTTCCCTGCCAGCTTGTCTCTCGGGAGTCTCTTCACCCTGCGGCACCTGGCCCGGGGTGAGGTTCTGGTGACATCCTGGCAGGCTGAGAAATCTCTCCGTCGTTGGCGCACAGAGCTGTGTAAATTCTTCATGAATCTTCAGCACTTGCTGTGTTGAAATCTAGGGGTTTACTCATCTAAGTCCTCCCATCATAGCACACGTGCCTTGAGTGGTTGTCCTGTTTTTCTTTGTCTAAGTCGCTGGTGCCTGCTAGATAATAGGTATCAATGAAGTTGGATGAATGAGCGATGAATGAGGCTTCCTGATAAGGCTGATATATAGATACACACACACACACACATACACGTGGTTATTTTTGTATTCTTTGCTTTCTTATGACCTAAAACTCAAATCATGATTTCTCAGGAGCTTCTACTCCTAATTAGTGTACTATTAATATAAAAATATCTATCACCCATAAAAAATAATTGAGTGGTATTTTAATCACCTTAAACTGCCTTGAAATGCTTTGGTGTTACTTTGGTACTTTATATGCTTTAGAAAATACAGTCTATTGATGTGTAAGTATTAATAGTTCCTGCTTCTCATGCCTAAAAATCTGCAGTTTTTAGATATGAAATCCTGAGAGTTTGTCCCCCTTTTATTTGACTTTGGTGTGATTGACTGCTTCTTTTTGCTTTGGAACAAAATTCTGGGTAGCCACTTGTTACAGACTATTCCAGTTTCTGATTTTGAAGAAAGGGAACAGGTTGTTTTCTATAAAGTTAACTGCCCAAGGACAACATGTTAAGAGTAAAATTCTAGGGGAAAAACACATTGACTCTGTCTTAGTCCACTCAACACAGTTTCACATATGGGTGGCAATTCTAAATCAGGTTTGGGCTTTTTTAAAAAAACAATTTTCTCTTGACTAAAGCATTTGTGTGACTGATTCCAGGGGAATATTCATTATTCTTGTAAAACCAAGAAAGCTAGAAAGGAAAAATATTCATGTAATACCTATAAAACCAGAAAGCTTAGTTCTTTAATTTTTTAAGGAAGCCCATTTATAAATCAAAACTATGCTCTAGCTTTAAATGATACTGTAGTCAATGACCCCAGAGTTAGAAAGTCCCAATCCATTCGGATTGTTCCCAGGCACTGGGGCCGGCTCTCTCCATGAACAAGGTGGCCGTGCTCTTGAATTCACCTCACATGACGCAGTAGCTTGAAAATCTTGTGACCTCTTCGGTACATACCTTTGAGATGAAATCTCACCCAAGCCAGAAATTCTGACTCTAGACATTTTTTGAATGTGCAAGTATATAAAATTCTAGTAATTCTGGGAATAATCCCACGATAGGGAGAATGGTAGGAAGGGTGGCAGGAACTCAGCGCTGCCTTTTCCTCCTTAGGTGACGCATCCAAGGAAGACATTGACACCGCGATGAAGTTGGGAGCCGGGTACCCCATGGGGCCATTTGAGCTTCTGGATTACGTCGGGCTGGACACCACAAAGTTCATCGTGGACGGTAGGAACTGGAATGCTTCCTCGTCTTTCTCTGTTGAGCTGGGGTAGTTTCTCCGAAGTGTGAATTACAATGCTTGCTTAAAACAGAAATAATAGAGGGTCTTAGCAAAAATCTTCCAAAGTCCCGCTTGAGTAGGTTGGAGATTCAGGTCAACAGATGGCAGGAGAGGAAGACTGTGAGTGCCTCGTGTCTCCTAACAGGGTAACCTTTTTTTTTTTTTAACTTTCATTTTGAAATAATTGTGGATTCATAGGAAGTTGCAAATACAGCACAGACATGTTCTGTGTACCCTTCACCCAGTATCCTCCAGAGATTGTATGTTACACAGCCACAGCGCAGTGTTAAAACCAGGAAAGTGACGTTGGTATACTCGTTTAATCACATGCATTGATGTGTGTAACCTCCATCGCAATCAAGACACACCACCGTTTTTTAAAAATGTGTCCATTTTAATGTCGTGGCTCTGAAGACAGGGTAAAAATAATTATTAAAACTGCACTATTAGGCCGGGCGCGGTGGCTCACGCCTGTAATCCTAGCACTCTGGGAGGCCAAGGCGGGAGGATCGCTCGAGGTCAGGAGTTCGAGACCAGCCTGAGCAAGAGCGAGACCCCGTCTCTACTAAAAATAGAAAGAAATTATCTGGCCAACTAAAATATATATAGAAAAAATTAGCCGGGCATGGTGGCGCATGCCTGTAGTCCCAGCTTCTCGGGAGGCTGAGGCAGGAGGATCGCTTGAGCCCAGGAGTTGGAGGTTGCTGTGAGCTAGGCTGACCCACGGCACTCACTCTAGCCTGGGGAACAAAGCGAGACTCTGTCTCAAAAAAAAAAAAAAAGTATCCATTTTAATGTAGTGGCTCTGAAGACAGGGTAAAAATAATTATTAAAACTGCACTACTGAAGTTGCATGTAGCTCACTACTCCCAAGTTTCACAGAGAATGCTTACGTGTCTGGGAGAATCTGCAGGGGTTCTAGTTGAAGCTTGAAAGCTTGAATTTTATGAGGTTGCAAAATACCTGTAGTAGGAATTCAGATTTTTAGCATGTATTCTGAACGTTAACTGCGCCACTGAGGAGTCTAAGCGGCAAATTACCGGGTTCTGGTGGTGGTCTTGGGATAAGCAGGAGGGCCGTGCAGGGCCAGGCGCAGGGCGGCGGGGGGGGGGGGGGGGGTGACGGCCCCCTGCTCCAGTGCAGCCTTCCTGGTGCCGCGCTGCGGTGGCCTTGGTGGCCGTGGTGCCCGAGTGGCTCCCGCATCAGCGTAGATAGAGACCCTGCGCCCACACTGAGCCTCCAGACTGGCCCTGGGAACGCCACGGTTTGATGCAAGCCCAGCACTCTGTCCCAAGCCCTTGTCCTCCTGTCCACAGGGTGGCACGAATTAGACGCAAAGGACCCCATGTTTCAGCCCAGCCCAGCCTTGAATAAGCTGGTGGCAGAGAAGAAGTTCGGCAAGAAGACCGGAGAAGGCTTTTACAAATACAAGTGACGCGCGGCCCGTCTGGCTCCGAGTGGAACCGGTGAGCGCCTGCCAGCCCGCCGGGTGCCCAGGCGTGCCCTGCGGTCACACGTGCCCTCGCCGGGCAGGGTCTGATGTGATCTCAAGTGATTGTTGACGTTAGTTACAGTAACAGATTCCTCCACTGAGAGCGGATGCCCTTTTTCAGTCTGTCCATTTCTGTGTATTTTCTAGAAAGCTTTACACCCTTGGTGCCTTAGAGCAAACGTTTCTTTTTAACCGTGCCGTTTCTGGAAAGAACTGCCCGCTGCATCCCTCCCACTGGGCAGAGCCCTTCCTCTGCGATCGAGGGGCGCGGAGGTCACCGGCGCCACGCAGGGGTGTCACGAGCCGCTGGCACCTGCCTGGTGTCCATGAAGGGCTGCAGCAGGTGGCACCGGGATCTCGCCTCCGTGAGAACGTGTCGCTGCCCGCAGCTTCCAGCCTGACCTGCGTTCCGGGCACGTGAGATGCTCTGTCTTTATTCAGCTCGTCGTTAAGACACGCCGCTGGGTTGCTGGGACTCTCTGTGCCTGGGTTGCCGGGAGACGCCTGTCTTCACGGTCATCCGGATCCACAAACCTTAATGATTACTGTCCCTCTCTTTTCCCCATGAGAAATCGGTGTTGCAAACAGCCCATAAATTGACTCTGATACAATATAATCTTTTAGTCTGTGAAAATTTGAATTGAAATAAACATGTATAACGTAAAATTGTCCTATGCTTAAGTGACTACAAAAGTAACAAGTCGGTAGTTTAGACAGCTATTCCCATCTTCCTGGCCCGCTGTTGTTTTCTGAAGCGGCAGTGTTGGGATTAGGGAAGGAAGGTTCTAGAAGGCATTTGTGCAAAACCTGCCTTGGCCGCCGCTGCTGGATTTCTTACCAGGGAAGCAGCAGTAACAGCACAGAGAACAACTTCTAAGGAACATCTGTTTCTTCTTTGCCAGCAGAGTGAAACAGGGTAACATGAGCTTCTTTTAATCACTGGCTTGCGAAAGTGTCTTCCCGAGTTGGAATTGTGGAGTTGGAAAGTCATCAGAAGTCCGAGGTCCGGTGGTCTCATCAGGAGAGAGCTCCAGCGAGGTGCCCAGAGTCCCCAGATACTTTGTAGCAGAGCCCGAATTAGAACTAGGTTTTGATGATAAAATCAAGTAAAATAGCAAATTTGAAAGTCTTAAATCCCAGCTTTCAGACGGGACTGTCTCCAAAATGGGTGTTCTTGTTTGGTGTCCTGGGTCATAATTCTAATACTTCAGAGGTTTTTTTTTTTTTCTTCATTTCATTTGATAAAAGGGAACTTAGTAATTTTTAAAAATTTGAATCTCTAGTGGGAAAATAAGTAGCTACATACATTTTTCCCACGCAGAGAACGGGTTTAGGACACCTTTAGTTTCTTTGAAACCACTGGCTAACAAACAAGAGGAAGCAGCGAGACGCCGCCACCGTTTCCGTGGCTACAGGTGCCGGTAGTCTCCGCTCCCTGCCCCAGGCTGGCCCCTGACCTGTCGTGAGCCCTGGGTGAGGGGGGCTTCCCTTCCTCACCCTCTGACCAGAGTCGCCACAGGATTCGGGCTCCTGTCCTAGACGTGGCAGGGCTGTTCCGCGACCCCGAGTTCTGAGAAAGATTCTAGCTCAGCCATGTGGCTGTCGGGCTGCCGGGACAAGGATGGGGTCGCAGGAGTCTCTCTGGCTGGTGTGTTGAAATGTGCTCTTCATCTACCAAATAGTTGACAGGCCTGGCCTCTGCGCATCCTTTCATCATTTCCAAAAGACTGTTCCACGCACCATGTTCGGGACCAGGAAGGGATTTGGAACACCCTCCTCTTCTCAGATGTGGGCGGTGTTTAAGAAGCGGCTCTTTCTCCCCGGACTCCAGGATCTTGCGTTCTCCGTGGGTCCAGCTGCGTCAACGGGAGAGAGTTCTGCGGTGACAAGGAAGGTCTCGTTGTCAGGGCCCTGTCTCCACTCGTAGGCCAGCCGCAGCTGTTCGCTCAGCCTGTGGGTGATCACCCAGCCTCGAGAGAAGCCCCCGCGCCTCGGCTGTTCCCCCACTGTCCCGGCAGCTCTCGTGCAGGGACGGCCCCTCTGCGGTCCCCAGCCCCAGCCCTGCCCCCCGCAGCAGCCGTGGCTCCTGCATGCCCCTGGAAAGTAACGGCCAGGTTTTATGCCAAGAGGCTATTTTATTTTTTCCTCTCTCCTCTACCTCCTTCTTAGTGATACTTTTATTCCTCCAATAGCAGTGAAAATTGGAGATTAAAAAGAAAACCATACAATTTGTGAAATGTTGAAAAAGACAAAGTGAGCCTCCGAGTGTAGCCGTCGGCTAGACTTCAATTACGTTCAGTAAAGTGGCATTCTCTGAAGGGTGGTTCTAAGGCTTCTGAAGACGTCTTTGCAAAATAAAAATCAGGGCTCCTTTTTTATTTTATTTTATTTTACTTTATTTATTTATTTATTTATTTTTGAGACAGAGTCTCGCTCTGTTGCCCGGGCTAGAGTGAGTGCCGTGCGTCAGCCTAGCTCACAGCAACCTCAAACTCCTGGGCTCAAGCAATCCTCCTGCCTCAGCCTCCCGAGTAGCTGGGACTACAGGCATGCGCCACCATGCCCAGCTAATTTTTTCTATATATATTTTTAGTTGGCCAGATCGTTTCTTTCTATTTTTAGTAGAGATGGAGTCTCGCTCTTGCTCAGGCTAGTCTTGAAATCCTGGCCTCAAACGATCCTCCTGCCTCGGCCTCCCAGAGTGCTAGGCTTACAGGCGTGAGCCACTGTGCCCGGCCGTGGCTCCTTCATGTTCAGAAGATTCACTGTTAATAACCATTTCTTAGGGGAAAACGGTTGGTTAACTTCTTCCGACGTCCGCTGCGAGGTGTGTTTCCAGTTTGGGGAACTGGTAAACTGGGCAGCCAGGGGTCAGGGCGGAACCAGGTCTTGGAACTGGGAGCCCATGGTCTACACGTCTAGTGGTGTAAGATGATTCTCCACTGGGTTCTGCTAAACAGCAACTTTGTTGGACTAACACAACAGCTTTCAGAAACCCACTTGAGACTCGATCATTTCTCATTGCAGAGGGGCACCCAGTGTGTTAGTCACAGCTTATTCTCGAACTCCTGAGCTCAAACAATCTGCCCGCCTCGGCCTCCCAGAGTGCTAGGATTACAGGTGTGAGCCACCGCGCCCGGCCAGTCACGGCTTATTCAACAACACGTGCTGATTACGATTTCTCTCTTTGCTGTGCTGTTCCCACGTTTGAAACAAGCCTTTGTCTTGTTCCACCTTGATTTTAATCCCCTTAGCATTTCACCCTAAGAAACTGGTTAAGTCTACCAAAAATGCAAGGTGTGGCTCAAATTTTACGAGACTAATCTTCTTGTAAACAGGCATTGATGCTACCAAAATAGGAATCTAAAAAGTGCTTTGAACAATGGAATCATTGCTGTACTTTCCAGACTATACTTTGAAAGAAGCCATTTGGTTGTGTAAATTCTATTTTTTAAATTGGTCTCAGTGTTTCCTAATCAGGTCTTGCGTCTATTTTAGCAGTTTTTTTCTTAGCTACTGTTTTGAAATAGCAGAACGAAGTTTAACTCCTGAAAGAGAACTCCGTCATTGATGCTAATTCTAGTCAATGTTTTATAAATAAATCACCAACTATAGCTGCTGCAGGATTAATCAATAGAACTTAATAGCACGGGCTTTGGTATCAAACAGACTTGGGTTCTGGTTCTCAGCTCCACTCTCTTTATCTATATAACCTAGAGAAGTGGTTTTTTTTTCTGGACATACCTGGTGAATTGGGCATAAGGACAGAACCCTTACCCCACACGGTTGGTAAAAATGCATTGAAGGAGTGCGATTATTTCTTTTTCATACAAGTTTACTGCAACCCACAGCACTGCTGATGATAAACAATTTTAGCATTGTTTCTGCAATAAAAGCAAATGAATAACAGCCAGTTTTCACTTGCGTTCTCGGGTTTTACTGTAAATTATATGAATAGTTTCAATGTAGGTTGATTGGTGCTGATGTGTGTTTTAAACAGCTGCTGTTGGCACACCCTTCCTTCTCCCATCTTCCCCAAGCCACTTCTGGCTGCAGAGTGGGACAGTGGCAGCTTTCCCACCGGAAAGCTGCAGAGGTTTAGAACAGCAACTTCCAGAACGATAGCCACTAAATGACAGGTGAGAGAACCATAGTCTTCCTTCCACAAAACCTCTGTAATAAATGGCATTTTGAATCATAGGCTTTAGCGTTAAGATGCTTGACCGTCGTTAAATTTTACAGTTGCTATTAAAAAAGCAGTCGAACTTTTCATGTGTACGTAGCCTCAGAAGTTGGGTTTCCCCAGGGCAGCTCTTAAAATTCCCCAGCCTGCCATGGACGGAAGGTACCATTCCGTGGCAGAAGTAGTAAATGTAATTTGTTAAACAACTACTACATCATGTGGAATTGAAGTTTCTCTCTTCTGTCAGAACCATGCATTGCTCTCACGACTTTCTTCTTTAAAAGGGAAACCACACAGACTTCTTGTTCTTGCTCACGGGTCTTTTGTTAGAGGTTTCCAGACTCAGACCGAACTACAGAGGAAAAGATGATTGTGCTTAGGAGAGCTGCAGTCACGGAGCAGAGGGAAGGCCCCTCCCGACTAAACAGGTAGTTGCCAGCAACCCTAGCAACCAAACAAAAACCAGGAGGAAAACGCCCTTTTTCAGCGACCAGCGTGCCAGCTGTGACCTCAGAGAAGGCCTGGCTCCCGGGAAGAAGGCTGCTGACCCGTCCTCCTTGGCATGCAGTTCAGCTCCGAGTTTGCTGCCGGTAAGGAAGCCGCCAACTCCTCCTGGCTCAAACAGGAGTGGCTGGAGTGTCCCTCTCGACACAGACACCCACTTTGGTCCCCATCTCTGGGGAGACACCTGGCTGCCCTTCCCCAGACCCGCTGCCTGCAGGAAGCAAGACTTTGGCAGAATGGGTGGGCCGGGAACGGGCACCGTGACATCCAAGTTACTTGGGGAACTCATTCTGGAAGAAATAGAGAAAACCAGCAGGGGACCAAGTTTGTGGAAGGAACAACTGACTCAGGGGGGTCGAAATAATCCATTTCTCTCAACACTGTGTATTCATTTTTTGGTAGGTCATAAAAACATAGAGGAACCCCCAAGGGAGAGAAGAGCCAAGTGGGGTGTGCCAAGCCTCGAGTCTCAGGTACATGCCCTTCGTCTGTTGCCTTGAGAACAGACTTTTAATTGCTTTCTTTCTCAGATCCAGAAGAACCAATCCATTGCTATAATCGTTCTTTTCTCTCCAAAAAGCAACACCCCAATGTCACCTATACCATTTGGTTGGATTTTCTACATCACTCCTGAAAAGATCATGGTGGCAGCTTTAGAACTGCTTCACCTACTTGGTTTGTGTGCATGAGGAAAACTCAGAGATAATTTTCCAGTGACGTTCTGGCCAGGGCTGAATATGAAAACTTTATAACCAGTAGGTCCCCTGAACATAATACACTTTTTTTTTTTTCCCCCCTGGTTCAAGTTTAGGACTAAATGAAGAAGAACTGTAGACATTCCAGAGGATAGTAATGAAAATGATTAAAGAACTGATGATGAAAGGTTCGAGGAAGTGGGATTACTTAGCCTGGAGACGAGAAATTTTGAGGGGTGAGTTAATGGCAATCTTCAAGTACAGCATGCGGAGGGTTATTACAAGCATGGGCGCCAGCTGTTCTCCAGCTGTATTGAGAGTCAAAAGAGGGAAACAGAACTAGAATGTCAGCAAGAGAGATTCAAGTTAGACCAGGGATATCAGTGGTTCTCAAACTAATTCGAAGGACAGAAAACCATTGAAATGTTGATGTTTTCGACTTAAAATGTATGGTTTTTGCTAAATCAGATACCAGCTTATATACTAGTATAACAAAAGCTTGAGGTGAAATTATGGAATGCAAACTCAAGGATGGGAAAATGTGGGCTCTGGGGAGACGGGTGGAGGTTACGACCTCTGTTCCCCACTGGGACTCGTGATTTGGGGAGCCCAGTCTGAGACCCGGCGAGCCATGCAGTGGGGTGGTAACTGCAGACCTGCAGTGAGCGGTGCAGGCAGATGTCTGGAGCCCACGAGGACGGTGGGGTGCTCGGGAGGGAGGAGCCTCACTCCCGTCCGAACCCCGGTGACCTTCTTCTTTCCTCTGACCCTGCTTCATGGCTACACCTGGAGGTGGCGGGGGCCCAAAGTACACGAGTAGTTTTGAGGATTGGTGCCCAGGTGGCAGGGAAGGCACCCGTGCAGCGGGTGTGACCTGTCCCCAGAGGCGGCTGCGCCCCCAGCTCCCCTGGCACGATGGCTCCTGTCTGCACAGCAGCTCTGGCCTGGCCGGTGGGTTTAATTCGTGACCAACTCTCGATTATCAGCAACTTCACTCTTGATCAAATGACACTTTTTTTTTTTTTTAAATGTTTTATTACAAAGCTTCTTTTAAAAAATGCTCAGCACGTTAACTCAAACTGGAATGACAAACGTTAGATGACAGTTTGGGGCAAAGGCTGTGCCTTGCTATTTAAAAAAAAAAAAATGGGTACATCAATGCTCATTTTTAACAACTGGCATAAAATCCCACTAATTGGCTAATAAAAACAGATACAAATACAGAACATTTAAAGGAATAACAATTCAAGTGCTGGGCTTTTTACAACAAGGGTGGGTGAGAAGGAAAGAAATGAAAATTCACTGCAAACTGGTCTGCTGAATGCATCCCTTAAGGTTTACTGTTTAAAAAAACAATGAGAAGAAAAAAACAAAGTGAAACAGAACTGCCAATGGCTACCGAGGAGTGGATTTGGCTACTGTGTTTGTTCAGCTCTACCAAACGCCTCGCAGGGAGAGCGAGAAGCCACTGCTGGCTACAGGCAATTCACCGAGAAGCTGCTTTATCGGACGCGCTGTCGCCCAGAAAAAGAAGGCTTCTTTTCGTTTTTTATTTCGAACTTTTCCAGACCTTTGAATTTTGTTTAAAAAGCTCATAGCTAGCAAAATATACAAGAAAAATTAAAACTAAAAAGAGTAAATTAAAAAAAAAAATTCAAGTTTAAAAAAAAGCAAACATAAGATTGATCCTTTTGCACTGTTAAATAAGAGCTTTAGGAGAAAGGAAGAAACGATGAAGACAGAAACGAAGAGGGAGCTCTTCGGCAAAGTCCTCCGCTGGGTGCTGACGGGTTGCTGGCTCCGGGTGCTCGGGGCAAACACAGCCGAGTCACTGTCCTTCCAGAAGGTGACGGGTTCAGGCGCAGGAAGCCGTGCTGCTGACCCAGGGGCTGCTGGCATTCTCATGTGCGTTTTCATTTCCTTTTAAAAACCCTTCCTAGGCTTCGTTTTGGAACTTGGCTCTTGCAGGAGACGGAGTGGGGCTTGGCAGTGATTGTCTGTAGGGATCAGCGTCTCTGGCAGGGACCTCAGGGTGGCGTTGGGGTCGGCTGGGCGGGCCGCGGAGACAGGCCGGGTTTTCAGCAGGCTTCCATCTCCAGCAGGGGTCCCGGGGTGGCTGCCGTGGGTTTGCACGTCGGGAAGGAGCTTCGTTTCCCACCTCAGGAAGGAACAAACGAAATGCCGTTAATACGAATCGGCCGCAGGCCTCCGGGAGACGGTAAGCTCTAGTTCCCGCAGCACGTGCCGTAAGACGTCTGGCTTTAATTAAGCCAGTGTGTTGATCTGGGAACGGCTAGATGGGGTGGCCGGTGGTAGTAGCCCAGAATCCTCAGACTAGATTACAGAGTTAAGTAGAATGTATTGAAATTTGCACTTTGGTTCCACGTGTATATATGTACAGAGTTATGATGTAAAGTGCATTTAAAACTTTGGATCATGGTTAAAAAAAAAAAAAACAGGTTGGAAAAACACCCGTAGGGAATGGCCAACTGTGAGCTGGACAGGCAGAGGACAGGCGGCTCGGGGAAGGCTTATCGTTCTAGAGTGTTTGGTGTGTTCAGGCCACTGCGGGGAGCCCCGTGTCACTCCAGGTCTGAGACACGGTCACACCGCGCGGGGCACCGCCGGCTCCCGTGACAAGCACCAGCACAGCCGCCATGCTCTGTTTGCTCCTGTTCACAGTCCAAGGTATAAAGTCTTGAGATTTTTTTTTCCTTTCCAACAACCTGCATCTCTTAGCAAGTATTTGGAAGTAACTGTTGCTTGATATTGGTGATGATAATGATTTTCAAAAAAAAGAACCCCCCCCCCGAAATCTTGTAATGATCTGAGATTTTTAAAAGTGATTGGAAACAAAATGTAACAATGTAACAAGATGAGACAGAGACGGGAGGAAAGTGAAAGCTCTGCCAAGTTCCCTCCTTCCCTCCAGGGAGCACCTGCCTCCGCCGCTTTGAACCTGGACGGCGGCTTCCTCCGCCGCAGAGAAGCCGGAAGCCCCCCTGCCCACCTGGACCCCTCGCCCCGATCCCAGCTCTCTGTGCCTGTGACCGTGGCAGCCTTGTTGGAAGAAGATGTTTCCTTTGAAAAATTAATTCTAAATCCTGGACTCCCTCATGCTTTTCAGTAAGGAGAAACAGAAGGAAGCTTGACACAGGTGAATGACGACAGTGAAACTCTAGGTGGCACGTTATGGCCACAGAAGTGCCCCTCACAGGACAGTGACCTGCAGAACGGGCATGCCGAGGGTCCCGTTTGCCGAGGGGGTTTGGCTGATATGTTTCAGGGGCTTCTACAAAGTGTGCGGCTCATGGAGCCCCAAGAGCACATCCGCCAGGCTCGTCCCTGCGATCGCCACCACCGCCAACCCTGAGAATGACGACCCGAACTGCGGAGATACCACTTGCACCTGTGCCCAGCTCCCAAACAGCAAAGGCCACCAACAAGCAAACGCGAAACGGAGGAAATCGGCCCCACGGTGTTTTCAACGACGATTCCAATTCCTGTGCTGCGAAATCGACCCTTCCCTGTTTAACAGGAAGACCCGCGGTGCAGCGCTGTGGCACTGTCATTTGACAGGCGCACAGGGGCACCAGGGAGCCACAGAGGACAGAGGCCTGGGCCTGTCTGGGAGGAGAACAGGCCTGCGGCGCCTGGCAGGGCTGGTGGGCACAGCACAGGTTCCTACTGACGTTCTGCCTTCGCATCAGAGGTTTTCAAAGGTTTGGTCCAGGCTGCTGTTCCTGGAAGGTCTCCCTGTTGTGCTGCCATGAGAGCACTTGGCGAGGCCTGGCCGTGCCATCCTGGGCTGACGACCTCAGACCGGCCACGGGCAGCCTGCGATGGCAGCTTGCTGGGAGGGACAACCCGTCCCTCTCTTGGGATCCGTCCCCACCCCGGCATGGGGGGGCCCCTGAACTTGTGAGGTACAATTTCCACGACCCTGCCGGCCCCCATACCCAAGCAGGCCACCGCGCGCCACCTACAGCCCCGCGCGTCCCCTCCGCCTCCCCTCCTGAGCTGAGCATGGGGACAGCGTCATTGCCGAGACAGACACAGCTGCACGGAGACAGCCATACCTCAAGGACAGTCACTGCCTGGGAAAGATCACATCTTCCATAAGTCATCTGTTCCTGCAGTGTCACGATTTCCCACCCCTTAGTCCACAGTGTCACCTCGAATCCTCCCGCAGAGCCGGCTTCCGAGGTGCCCCGTGGAGCCGCTGTCCTCAACAGCAGCTGGTCCCCACAGGGACGCCGTCCCCACCGTGTAACTCGTGCTTTTAAACATGGAGAGAAACCCCCTCCCCAGTGGCGCTTCTAAAATACAGGCTCGACCCACTCTTGGCTCCAACTGGGAGAGACGGGGCCCTGAGTGTCGCTGTAGATACAAACCAGGTCCCGTCCAGATCCTTTTCAAGAAACCACAGGCATGAGGCCCGGAGCCGGGGCCTCCCCACATCTGAGACTTCACGGGGGGCTGCGGCTGAGCGGGGAGCTGGGCCCAGCGAGTCCCAGCACAGCCCGGCCCACCCGGGATCTGCAGCATCAAAGCTGCCCTCACCGCCGGGCCTTCAAAGGGGAGCGGCCGGCACCGTCTCCCCCCCAAACCCGGGCCGTTTGTGCAGTGGGCGCCCCGTCCAACAGACCCCAACACTCCCCTGGACCAAATTCCAGTCCTGACAAACGGAACCAGGAATCCACACGGGCACAGGGACCTGCTGAGAGCCCGAGCAGTGCAGGGACCCTAAGGTGGCCAGAGGGGCCTGTGTCTGGGAGACTCCCAGCCCTGACCCGGGCCGTGCTCCCCGATGGAAGGGACGGAAGGGAAGAAAAGGAAACTCCTTCTGCGCAAGTGCAGGGAAAGGCACGGTCCCACCACCGGCTGACAGTGCCTGGCAGCCCTGCCCGGGCAAGGCCAAGGAAACCAGCCCGTCGTCGGTGACCCCTGGGGTCGGGGATCAGAGGGCTGAGGACACGAGGTCAGGCGGGGGCAGGGGCGGCAGAGCTGCTCTCCGGGAACAACATGTCCCCCCCCCCAATAACGTGACGTCACCTCCTTGTTCAGAGCCGGTAAGGCAGCAAAAACAGAGCTGGACAGTAGGCCTTTCTTCCTCATCCTCACACCCCACTCCCAAAGGCCACAGCAAGGGACAGGTCCCTAAACATGGTTTCCGTTACGACTGTAAATGGACGAGAAGAAATTAGCGAGTAGTTTTGGGCGACAGGGACGGAGCCACAGATTTTAACGGCAGACACAGCCTGACGACAGCACCACACCCACCTAGTGCCAACTGAGCTCTTCCGCCTCAGGGGAAACTGACCAGAGCCTGTTATTTTAGGGCACGAACTCTTCTGTCACACGGTGTCACATGTGTGTGCAGGAAGAGGAAGAACAGACTTCTGGAGCCGGAAGCAGACAGGACAGAGCTGCTGTCTCAGCAGGACACAGGCCCGTAGCCATTACGTGACTGGCCGAGGTGGCCCCTGCAGAGTCTCGGGCCAGGGCTGCTCCCCAGCCCCCTGGTGCCACAGGAGGGACCGGCTGGTTGACGTCGAGGTGGCCTTGTCAGAGAGAGGCGGGTGAGGGGTCAGGACCAAACACAGTCTGCCGGGCACTGGGACACGGACTCCACGCATGCGGTTCCCTGTAATGGCATGACGGCTCCGTGTTCCCACCCACTTTGAGACAAGGACATCGAGGATGCGTGAGGTTAAGGAACCTGCCCGAGCACCCAGCCAACAGGTGACACGACGAGCTCTTGCGCACTAACTACACGCTCTCTGCACCATCCCTCGGAGCTGAATTATCTTCATTTTCCTCTCTCCTTCCCACCTTCCGTCTGTCTGTCTGTCCAGCCCCAGGCAGCAGCACCTCTGTCCTGGCGGGGGACATCTGCACCCAGGACATCGCGCCTCTCCAGGGCACCACGCTCGGTCTGGAGGCAGGATGATAAAGAGAACCAGACACGCAAATCAACTGTGAGATTTAAGTCTCCTCTGAGATTGCAAATACAATCTCCGAAGCTGCCCTCGGCTCCCTGGCCGTAAACGTCGCACCGTGTTTGGGAAAAAGGAAAAAGGAAAACGTGGTTTTTGTTTCTGCAGCTGAACTAGTCCTCGGTCCCAGCTCTCAAGACTAGTCAGTCCCCGAACCGCAAGACTCCCAGAGGCTGGTGGCCGGGAGGAGGGGTCGCTCACCCTGTCCTCGGAGCCAGGTGACCCCACGGCACGGGGGACTGAGTGTGTGCAGCCCCGTCCCCGCCAGTCACTCCCAGGGAGTCGCCATCAGACTTCGGCAACGTCACGATGACTTTGGGACAGGCCTGTCACTATGAATGAACCACGCCAGGGGGGTTTCTGCAGCTACTGGATTCCCTTCCTGATCCCCGGGCCCCTCCTGTCTCCTCTGCGAGGACACGTAGCGCGGCAGCAGGCTGGGCCCTCTGGGTCCCCACTGTGGCCAGAAACGCTGGAGAAACATCTCGAGCAAAGTTTTGAGGAAGAGCCTCCAAGTCCATTTCGGTTCTGTAAACCGAGGCGCTTCACGGAGGGGACAGTAACGAGCCAGGTGGCCCCAAGTCATCCACCTGCCTCCAAAGTCTCCACCCGGTCCCCAGTCCTCGCACCTTAACCCCAGTTCCCACTAACGATGCCGACTTCACCCTCCAAACATGACGCAGTAGCCTCAGTGCACACTTGTCCTCCTTTTCAACCCACCTGTTTCCATGGTTACCTGGCATGTGCATGTCTGGCTCAGCGTGTGCGAGGGCTGGAGTGGGGGCTCCGAGCACAGACGGTCCTGGGGGGTTTGGTCCCCGCTCTGTCGGTCACCCCCCTGGGGTATCTCAGGCACGTCACGTCGACACGCTGAACCCCAGTCCCCTCCTCTGCAAAGTGGGGCTGAGAAGCCTCTAGACCCCACCAAGTGCATGGAGGGGGCTGCAGGAGACCCGGGCAGGCACCGCCTGGCGCTCCGAGTGGCCACGGTGACCGGGAGCTGCCGCAGGGGACCGAGACTGGGGTCCAGGACGGTCCTGTGAACCTGGCACTGCCGCTCACCTGCTGCGTGACGTGACCCTCACCAGGCTGGGACCCGCCCCTGCCCCAGACGGGGAGACAACTTGGGCAGCGGCACCGATTAGAGGACCGGGGGGGGGGGGGGGTGAGGCATGTGGCTCGTAAGTGACAGTCCCGTTTCTGCTGTTCCAACCCCACACGTCGCAGTTGCGGTAGCAAGATCCATTCTGTGTACCTCTAACTGCTGGTAGAAAATTAAGACCAACGGATTACTCTGCAAAATTATTAACATCTCTCCTATGAAACAGAATGTCTCCAAGAGCACAATGCTGGCTGAGAAAACAGGTAATACCAAGAGGACAGCAGGAAACAAATATGTTAGATTCAGAGAATGTACCTAAAAATTTAGAGAATTTCAGGCCAGGTATGAATTAAACCTGAAACACAAAAGTGAGCAGTATTGTTCAACTGAAACGCTCGTAACGTTTCTCTCCTTCTGTGCAAAGAACGAGGTTGCTTTGGTAGCGCTCACCGACAGCCATCGGCAGGGCCACTTCACCCATCTGGGAGTCAGACACCTGCAGCGTCAGTTGGGAAGAACACAGCTGAGGGAGAGGAAGTCCCCAGGCCTCGAGGCCTCACAGCAAAGTCAGGACACTAAGGCACAGTCTACCCCTCTTTGCTCGAGCATCCTCGGACCCATCCAGCTGTTAATTTATATATTGTTCAATTAAGCGTCCCTTTTCCGGCTCCTAAATCCACACAGCAGGTCAGAAGAAAGACATTACCGTGGGGAGAGGCACAGTCCCAAACAGCAAAGGCCGGCACGCACGCACAAATGGTAAAAAGCAGTTTCTTAAAATTCCACAGTATTTGGGGTCACTTAGAAAAGTGACAAACCACCGTGCTCCTCGCAGCTTGTACCGCAGGTTATGCGCACAGTTAAATGACGGCGTGAGGCATTAAGAAATATTTAGGCCGGGCGCGGTGGCTCACGCCTGTAATCCCAGCACTTGGGAGGCCGAGGCGGGCGGATTGTTTGAGCTCAGGAGTTCGAGACCAGCCTGAGCAAGAGCGAGACCCCGCCTGTACTAAAAATAGAAAGAAATTATATGGACAGGTAAAATATATATAGAAAAATTAGCCGGGCATGGTGATGCATGCCTGTAGTCCCAGCTACTCGGGAGGCTGAGGCAGGAGGATCGCTTAAGCCCCGGAGTTTGAGGTTGCTGTGAGCTAGGCTGATGCCACGGCACTCACTCTAGCCTGGGTAACAGAGTGAGAGTCTGTCTAAAAAAAAAAAAAAAAAAAAAAAAAGAAAGAAATATTTAAGTTCAATGCACTCCGTGGAAGATGGAGTTGCATCCAAAAGTGTTTTTTAAATCTACCTATTTTAACACTTGCAGATGTAAACCTCATTCTCGTTTCCACACATGGCTCAGTGATAAAAAAAACATTTCATTAAACACAATCTGTCCAAAATAATTTTTTTAGCCAATAAGCTACTTTAGTGCATGGATCTTAATTCACTTTCCTGGGTTTTCATGCACAAAACCCAACAGGAAGCCTCTCGAGAGGGTCCGACAAGCTCACGTCCTTCTGTCCCTCCCTGTCCTCTGCTGACGGCCGCGGGTCTGCTCCGTCTCTGCTTGTCACGGCGGTGCGATTCTCGCTCTTGTGATTAAGGACAGAAAAGAGAATCCACGGAAAGGACCACGCAACAGACGTGGTAAGAACTCGCACCACGTGTCCGAGCCTCTCCCGATTCCTTCACGAAGGCCCCACCGTCCAGGTGACGCCACCGTCCCGCTGTCTCACAAGCCCCGACCGTCACCCCTCGGTGGCTGCCGGGGACGCCTGTGGACTCTGCCACCCTGTCCCCGCTGAACGCTCCCAGCGCCGACCCGCCCGAGGCCGGAGAGGCCAGCCCGGGTCCCACTGTGGACAAGTGACCTCCTCCTCCGGCCACAGCTGACGACGGGTCGGGGTGGAAGTGTGGGCCAAGCAGGGCCCCTCACGGCACGTCAAAGGCTCCTCCTCCCTCTGGGAAACTGCCACTGTCACAGCACGACAGCTTGGGAGCTCTGGGCGTGCGGCTCAGAGGCCCGAGGACGCCAGTCTGCAGGGGCTGTTGGATGTGATTTCGGGGGGGGGCAGATCTAAGAGGCAAGAAAAGCATGTGCACAGCTTTCCAAGGGCATCTTCTAGCACTTTTCTCGGCCCAGTTGCACTACTGTCCTCGGGTTCACAAGATGCTCCTGTGTGTTAACGATCCACGTCCCTCTTCTCCTTAAGCCAGCACGGGCTGCTTCCTGCCCTAGGGGTGCAAAGGCCCCGGTGAAGCGCTCAGAATTCGGAAACCTGCGGTTCACATGGGACTTGGTCCAGCCACACGGTGCCACTGTGCTGCCGTCTCAACGTGAGACAGTGTGACCAGGCCTGAGCTCACCAGTCAGATCTGAGTGTTCCGAGGAGCGCGGTGGTCAAGTGTCCCTGTCCCTGCCTTGTGCGTTCTCTGCAGGTTTCTGCTCATCCGTGACGAGCACAGTGACAGGAGGAGGAAGACGCGGGCAGGCCGTCCCCAGACTGGAGCGTCCCAGAGAAGGGGCCACGTGGGAGCCTCTCCGGGCCACCGAGACCGCTGTCTCCCAGGCAAGACAAGGGACGAGCCAGCAGTCGCCTCCTTAGCATCTTCCCGCTGTGGTCACATGGCAACACAAGGTCCCCCACTGGGCGGGGCCGCCACGCTGAGGACGCTTGCAGGCCAAGCGCTGGGTAGTGCCAAGCAAGGTGCAGACGTTTTCCCAGGAGATGCCCACCTGGGCCCACGGGGGCTGCACAGCCACGCGTTGCCATGGCTGCGGTGTGACGCCGGCTCTCCCAAGTCCGACAGCGCCCAGCCCAGACTCGGGCTCCCTCCCCAGCGTCCCGAATGCCCGAGGGTCTCCTGCTGGCTTGGTGATGATTCCAGGCCAGACGCTTTGTATGATACAGAAACATGAAGAATGGAAAATGGGACGTCACGTTTTTAACTTTCTAGTTGTCAAAGCCTTAATTTTCACTTGGAGACTTCGGACAAGCCTTAAGATTTCTCCAGTTGACTGCACCTTCCTTTTAATTTCATTATTTTTTAAGAGCTTCGCTTTGTTTTCTGACTCAGGATGTCAGCCTAGAAGCTGACAGATACTTAGTGTGGGTGGCTACATGTGCACTTGTGGAAAAGAGTTCAGGCAAAAGTGTCAAACTTACCAGGATGAGCTTCAGAAATTACGGGAAAATAAATGGTTTTCCCCAACCAGAGCAGTGAACGTATTTAAGACACGCCAGGGCTGAGTGTCGGGCTTGAGGCCAGGCCCCCAGCTCAGGGCTGCAGGCGTCTTGCCGCCCTGCTGTGTCTCTTCCCTCTGCAGCTGTCAGCCCTGCGGGGGGCTCCGAGGACACAGGAGCCCCAAGTTCCTGAGCCTGGAGCACCTCATCAGGCTCCTGCACACTGTCATCAGCCAAAACACCGTCATCAGCCCGCACACCGTCATCAGCCCACGCACACCGTCATCAGCCCGCACACCGTCATCAGCCCACGCACACCATCATCAGCCAAAACACCGTCATCAGCCCGCACACTGTCATCAACTAAAACACTAGAAACAATTTTTTTTAAGCCATAAATCCAAGCACGGCGCAATTAACTCCTGCATCCTGTATTGGGCTTAGCGGTGACCTCTCCACGCACCTCTTGGCCCCAGAGAAATAAAGGCTGAACCTCTTATTTAGTAAAAAAACACGTGTTAATTTTTCGTTTAGTTTACCAGGCCCACGGGATCAAGATCAGGCCGTGTCCAGAAACACGGTGTGGGTGACCGTGTCTGCGTGTCTAGAAGATTGTCCACCTCCTAAAAGCAGCTTGTTTAAACCAACTCTTTGATGTCATATAATCAAAGGAAATCCTATAGAATGAAATCTCTCAAAATATCTTTTCAATCTATTAATATATAATTTTAAAACGGTGCGCTTGTGTTTGTTCTGTTTGGATTTGTATTTGTGTGTGTCCAGACACCCCCAGCGCAGAGGCGGCGCTTCTAGGAGCCGTGGCCACACTGGGGAGGGGCAGGCAGGTGACCTGCGTGGGGACTAACAGCCATGTCGCGCACGAGTCAGTTTCAGGATCTCACGGGTGCTCTGGAGTCACACGGCCCCGCTCAAACGCTGACAAGTCGGCAGATACAAAGGAGCTCCGCGTCCCTCAGCCACACCGGGCAGCCGTGCAGACCACGCGGGAGCAAAGCCGGCCACAAAGTTGGGCTCCGGGGGGCTGCAGACGGGGACCTTAGGGTCTCTGGGTCAATCCTGTCACTCACACTGGAGAAGCCAGAGGTCCGGAGGCGTTCTGCGACCTGCCTGGTCTGAACACTGTGCACGGGGCTGATCTCCTCATTCCAACACACACGCTCTGTGTCCCTTGTCTGTCACTTCTTTGCCACTGCTCTGCTCCAGAACAGAACACCCCTCCATTCTCCTGGGATGACGATGGCTGTTTCTGAGAGTCACCTCTGCAGAGCAGCCTTTCCTGACCCCACAACCTAAAGCAGACCCCAGCTCACTCCGTTGCATTTCTGTTACAGCAGGTACGTTCCTGCTTATTTCACTGACTTCGTCACGGCAACGCAGTGAGCACCGTGACAGCAGGGACCTGCCTCCTCCGCCTCCAGCACTGAATGTCCTGGTCTTACAAGTCTCCACCCGGCATCTACTGAGGTGCTCAGTAAATGCTGCGTGACGCCTGAACAAGTCACACAACAATTGTCTGAATTCCCAGAACAAAAACGGGGCAGGGGAATGACAGGAGCGTCATCAGTCCTGATTTCCTAAAATCTTTATGAACGTAATTCCTATCCACTGACCACCAGTTCTGCTCTGCAAACCGGGATGGTTGGGGACAGTGACTTCAGAGCTCCCACGGCTGATCGGAGGACGAAGGGACAACAGCACCAGAGACGCCGGTTACCTGCCCAGCGACCAGCGACCAGCTGGAGCCTCGCAGAGGGGGCTGGGCGGTTGGGGGAGGGGGTTGTTTTGTTTTTGTTTTTGTTTTTCTTAACCTTTAGAAAAAAATAAGCGCCCCAGCCTCATCTTTTACATCTAACATAATGTTAATTGTGGAGAACATCCAATTGCATACCAAACTGCGAAGCACAGAAAGACATTTTTGCATGACTCTTAACAGAAATAATCACCTTTAAAGATTTTGGTGCCAACAGAAGAGACTAAAGCAGCAAGCCCAGCCCTGCGCGCCCTGCACTTCTGGGGCTTTCGGTGAAGAGGCAGAACGTGGGGAAAAACTGCCGGCCCATCCTAAGTGCTCAGTAATTAAAAGGACAAGATTCTTTAAAAAAATACAAAGCGTGTGCTTCTGCTTTGTACTGGATTTCCCTCTACCACGATGCCACCAGCCTCTAGGGGACAGGGCCGTGACCAGTCATAGCTGTGCTCCCAGCCACCACGCCAGGCGGCCGGCTCAGAAGACGACCTGGATTAACAGCCCTTGAGTCAGATTCGATGTGGACATGGTCTATACTCATGGCCTTCTTTTGGATACGCTGTTTGGCAACTTACATGAAGGGATGGTCCTCCCTTCTCTTGGAGAAACCCTGCCACTCGGAATCAGTTGAGAAGCGTTTTGATATCATGAAAACCACAATGATGAGATTTGGAAAAAACTGGGGAGTGTGAACAGAGATCAAGAAAGTTCCACAGAGAAGAGGACAACCGGCTGAGACCCCGCAGGAAGGAGGGGCACTTGGGAGGCGCGGCCGGGTCACGCACAGACAACCGCAGGCCGCAGGTGTCCTCATTCCCATTTTACAGATGGGGAAAAGGAAGGCGACACAGCTGAGGCAGACTGACCCGGCAGCCGGGTCATTTAACATTCACGTCTACTTGGTGCCAGATCTGGGCCCCTTTGGGGAAGCTGCTTGAACTCTCAGCACCAGATTCGGTTTGAAGAGCCTGGGTGCGGGTCACCCGGTTTAGTGGAGAGCCGGGTGGTTTGCGGGACAATGTTCTCCTAAGAAAACCGCACAGAGACAGCGTGTGCGGAGCCTGTGACAGTTTTGCCTGGGCCTGACTCACAGGGGCCGAGGCGGAGATCGAGTGACCTAAGGTGCAAACTGCAGGGGGCGGTAGAGGCGGATTCCCCATAGGTGGCACGCGTTCCGTCCCCCAGGCAACAAGCACCGACCATTTCTAGGTACGGAAGCCACACACTCAACTTGTGTTGGACAAAGTCCCTCTGGGAGCGACACGGGGTGAACTGGCAGAAGCTAAGTCTGCAGGCAGAAGTCTCACTCAGGCCCCGTCCAGATGACAGTCTGAGCACCCCAGCCGGGCCTGTGGCCGACGGCCCCTCGTGACTCACGGACGTGGGGTCCCAGAGAGAGACAGAGCAGAATCAAAGGGAGCGTCTTGGGAAGAACCGTTGCCAGGAGACGCTGCAGAAATCCCATCAACTCAAAGCTTCATGAAGCCCAAGCCTCAGAAGCCAGGTTCCTTGGGCTAGTGCCCATGGGGATAAACATTAAACCACTACGGTAAGAAGAAACAAAGCTAATATTACCTGCAAATGCTAGAGCGAAACCTAGCAATGGTTCCCAATCAAGTGCTTGATAGAAGAAATACAGTTAATTTAGTAAGTGCCCCTGACATATTTTTAAATAGGTGAAGCACATGTATCTTATTCACTAGAAACAAAGTACTTCTGTGTGTCTACCTGTCATTGCAATTAACAAAAAGTCTCCACAGACAGAGCAGCAACTCTGAGTCCCTGGCTGGACTGGCGCTCCTCAAACCCACGCAGATTTGCCGGGGACGATGGCATTTTGCTTACTGCTTATGGTCATTTGCCCTTTTTTAAGTCTGCACATTTGCCACTGGTCAGTAAGAAACGGTTAAGACGACAGAGTTAGGAGAAGGGGAATGGAGAAGGAATACATGGGGCAAAGGGACAGAAAGATAAAAGCACACGCTATATTGCAAACACACAGCCGGTATAAAAACCACCAGATTTTTAAAAGCGCTGATCGGATTTGGGCGGAGTTTTCCTCCTTAAGGAGCAACGTTGAGTGACATTAATACGAGCAAGAAGATTCATAAGCAAGTGCCTCTTTTCACAACCACTGTCAGCAGAAGGACCAGAGAGTCGTTCTTACCATGCTTCAGATGTAGGCAGCTGTCATTCTGGGACCTGTACCTGCAGAAAATTGTGTCTTTAACAAATTTTTATTGAAGACGTTTTCGTACATGCCAAATATGTAGTAGCTACGACACCATGTGGCCTTGTTTGCTTTACTTTTATGGTTCCTATACCAGCCGTTTTTATTTGTGCAGTACAAGTGGTGGCCTTCTTTTCAGCAAGAGAAAAAGGGGAAATAAATGGGACCTCACTGCTGCCTCCAATTAATGCATAAGGACGACAGACCTTATCATTGTTCTGTACTTTTTAAAAAACCCAAATCACAGAAGAGATTCTCCAGGGCATACAAGGTAGCATAGTGTATAATTATGATAAAAATGGCATTTTAAGGAGTTATGCAAATAGAAAACAAAGCAGAAGTGTTAAAGCAAAGAGAACACACACCCCCCAGTCCACAACCAGGGTTCCAGGTGACAGGGTTTGGGAGAGAGTTTGTACGTGTACCCTCACATAGTCACGTTTAAGAGAAAGGTACTTTTTAAAGAATTTCAGGAAGAAAAGCAGAGTTAAAGGATCGCAAGTGACAGCCACGGAGGAACGCAGTGTGTACAGGGCGCAGGCTGCAGTACAAGGTGTCAGGAGCTGGGGACGGACCGGAAGTCGCGTGACGCCTACCTGATGTCGATTCCTGCAGTTTCTCTCTCTTCCTCTTCTTTTTCTTACCCTGCAAGGAGAGAGGCACAGGGTCACGTCACAGACTGCACCGTGCACTCAGGGAAGGACACGGCACGAAAGCACAGGCAGGTGACACAGAGCTAAAGTGTCTGTTCTTATACAGCACTGTTTTTTTTTTTTGTTTCTTTGTTTGTTTGTTTGTTTGTTTTTGACACAGAGTCTTGCTTTGTTGCCCAGGCTAGAGTGAGTGCCGTGGTGTCAGCCTCGCTCACAGCAACCTCAAACTCCTGGGCTCAAGCGATCCTCCTGCCTCAGCCTCCCGAGTAGCTGGGACTACAGGCATGTGCCACCATGACCGGCTAATTTTTTCTATATATATTTTTAGTTGTCCAGATAATTTCTTTCTGTTTTTTTAGTAGAGACGGGGTCTCGCTCTTGCTCAGGCTGGTCTCGAACTCCTGACCTCGAGCGATCCTCCTGCCTCGGCCTCCCAGAGTGCTAGGATTACCTGCGTGAGCCACCGCGCCCGGCCTTACTGCACTGTTAGTGCAGCAGTATCTTTAGCTGACGTGCTACCACTTGCCTGGGTTCTGTCTGCTTTACTAACTGATGGGCTTATTTTGATTACTATAAAAATGGTATAAACCTGGACTTTCCCTTATTCAAGGGCTACACAAAGCAATTTCCTTTAAAAAATTGTGCACAGGAAACTCTTTAAAGGTGGATTCATAGGACACTAGCTCTCTTTGAAACTACTTTCTTCCCATCTTTCCACATGGGGAAAAGAGGAGAGGGCAGAACAGGGGAAGAGAGAGAGGGAGAGAATATGGGGCAATTTCTTTTATGTCTTTTTAAAAATCAAAACTCATCACTTAAGAATCAGAAAAAGGAAGGTCAAGGCATCCGACCAGCGATGCTAAGTAAAATCCACAGCCCAGCAAGGCGTGCACAGGGCAGAGAGGGAAGAGCAGCTCTGCCCACAGAGGCAGACCACGTCCAGGACTGGCTGCGTAGACGCCACTTGTGACCCTCTAGCTGGGACACGGATCTTCCCACGTACAGGGCGTCGCAAAGGCTCCGCACAGAGACGGTGGTGGCTGCTCGGGGAACAGACGCCCAGTGCGGGGGCAAAGATTCCTCAACCACAGCGGTCTCAAGAGGGGACCGGAGCCCGAGCTAATCACTGGGGAAGAGGGAAACCGAGTCGAGCTTGAAGTCAGAGGGACCTGGGTGTAAACTGCGGCTCGGCCACCTCCCACGTGGCCCTGGGCAAATTACCCCACCTCTCCGACCCCTCTACTCCCTCACCTGAGAAATGGGATAATAAGATGCTCACGCCTCTGGGTTGTGGTGGGATTGGAAAATGAGACAGAAAGAATTTAAGACGGTTTCCGACAACCGGCACGTGGTCGTTATCGACACAGCTCAGCAGAGTGGCCTGTGCTGCTCGTAAGTGACAAACAGCAGGACTCTAATTTCCTGTGCTGTCGTTGCAGCCCGCGAGCAAGCTGCGAATCCTGACCAGCACAGTGACTTTTCCTGTGCAGCGTCCCTGTGGGAACCGAAGTCCCACAGGAGCGTCTATAGCAACAGCCTCATATTAAACTGTTTATTGATCAAGGGCTTCAACTCTGCCCTCTGCAAAAGGCAGTATTAAGACTGTCCTGGCTGGCACCTCCAACGCTAGTCTTACACAGAACACGAGAATCGCTATAGACTGAACTTTGTAGCCCCTCAAATTCCTGTTGAAATCCCCACCCCCAATGCGATAGCATAATAAGGGGGGCCTTTGGGAGGTGGCTCAGGGCGTGAGCAAGGGGCTCTTCCAATGGGAGTCGTGCCCTCATAAAAGAGATCGTATTTGTGATCAGCCTGGGCAACGTATCGAGACCCCATCTTTACAGAAAATTTAAAAATAAAAAAGTTAGCCAGGCGTGGTGGTGTGGGCCTACTGTCCCAGCTACTCGGGAGGCTGAGGTGGGAGGATCACTGGAGCCCAGGGGTTTGAGGTCATAGTGAGCTATGATGATGCCACTGCACTTCAGCCTGGACAACAGAGCAAGACCCTACCTCTAAAAAGAAAAACAGAGAGAGCGTGTGACCTTAGAGAGCTCCCTTCCCCTTCCAGCTTGTGAGGACAGAGCGAGGAGACTGGAAGGAAGCAGGACCTCACCAAAACCAAACCTGCCGCATCTTCGTCTTGGACATCCCAGCCTCCAGAAGTGTGAGAGAGAAATTTCTGCTGTTTATAAGCCTCCCAGTCTGTGGCACTCTGTTATAGCAGACTGAATGAACTAATACAGGAATGATCTTCACAATTTAAGAGTTTAAATAGTCAAAATTGTTCCCCTCTATAAAACTTTAAATATATCATTTATAATAGAGTTTCTCAGAAAAAGTCTTTGCCATCTCAAGACTGCATTAGTAAAATGCTCAAATATAACAGTAATAAGAGAACTGGCAATATAGATGAGGTATTTCCTGCCAACAAAACACCTTAAACATGATAATACCTACTGTGTCTGAATATAATATGTAGTAGACGTCAGGGCACATTAATATGAACTTTTTTTATCCAGTTCTAATTAGTCTATGGCAAGACAGAAACCTGAATGCAGTGATTATAAGAAGTGTAAAATAGAAAGAAATGATCTGGACAGCTAAAAATATATATATAGAAAAAAAAAAATTAGCCGGGTATGGTGGCGCATGCCTGTAGTCCCAGCTACTCGGGAGGCTGAGGCAGGAGGATCGCTTGAGCCCAGGAGTTTGAGGTTGCTGTGAGCTAGGCTGACACCACGGCACTCTAGCCTGGGCAAGAGAGTGAGACTCTGTCTCAAAAAAAAAAAAAAGAAGTGTAAAATGATACAATCCTTTGGAAAGCAACCTGACAATATGTATCAAGAACTTTAAACTACTTATATCCTTTAACTCAACAATTACCAAAAAACAACTATGTACAGACATGTTCACTGCAGGATTATTTGCATTTGTAAAAAAAAAAAACCAAAAAAACAGAAAGCAACTTAAATGTCTAAAAGCAGGAAAAAAATGATCAAGTAAATCATGACATTCACTCAATGCAATTATAATATATGTAAACACTATGCCATAGCAGAAAAATGCTTTTTATATGCAAGAGCAAGAAGGTGGCACAAAAGCGTATGTGTACACACACACACACACACACAAAATTAAACACTCAAAGGAAAAAAAACCTAGAAGGTAATATAAGTAGTTATTACTAATGTTTGTTGCCTTTACGTGGTAAAATTATGGGCTTTTGTTTTTATCTTTTTAATCAACGTTTTAATGAAAGGTGCTTCTCTTTTTATTAAGAAGCTGTATTTAAAAAAAATACATTAGCACCTATAGCAAAAACAAAAAGTGTTATGCCAGCTCAAAGCTTTCATAGTGCAATATATCCATGAAATCTGTATTACAAAGATCATTAACTTCCAACGATCGGAAACAGTGCCGGCACCGTATACGCCCTAAAACACGGTTCCTTTCTGAAAGCAAAGGGAGCCAGCGGCGTGCACAGGGGCTTACATAGTTGTCTCGCGCGGACCAGCCTGGGTAGAGCTGCATGTGTAGCTGTCTTTCCTTCCGAGCCAGTTCGTAGTATTTAGCCTGCTCTTCCCGGGAGAGGGCATGCCACTGGAACGACAGGGGAGCAACACAAACACAAAAGTTCGCACAACGGGAACAGCGTATTTCAGGCTTCCAACATCAAAACACGCAAATATTAAGCATTGAAACTTTTTGATTTATTTTTCAATGGCTGAAGACCAAGTGCCAAGTGCTGCAGAAATGTGCTTGGCGTCTGGTGGCTGCAGTGAAACTCAAACTTCGGTTTCTCTATCCTGTTCTCCGATATCACATGAAACACATCAAAGTCAATCAAAGGATTCGAAGTAAAATGATCTCTGTCACCCACCCCTTCTCCTTTCCAATATAAATTAAAAAGAACTTTCACTGGTCAACCTCAACACCCAACATAGCCCTTTTTCATAGTTTGTAGCTTATTCTGATATCTGAGCCCAAGTACTATTTATTTATGCAAAATGTGATAATTTCCAGATGGCTTTTAAGACAGACAGACCCTCTCCTCCCATGGACGTTCTCTCACCATATGACACCGTCTACGGAGAGAAAGACATCAAGAGTCAGCCCGCCTGTGCCACTCTCTCACCATCTCACCCACCTCTAACAACCAACAGCTTTCCAAACCCGGGCGCCAAGACCCTCATAGGCAAAGATCAACCTGGACACGATGGAACAGACAGACCATCCTTGGTTTTTCTGAGAATACACTGATCACACAGTTAGTTCTGGTGCTAAATAAATATGATTTGCAAGAGACAAAGTGTTACCAAAAAGAAAAAAAATAAAGAGACGAAAAGAAAAACAATGACAAGAAAGAAGTCTTCCATTTTAAATTTGTTTGTTAATTTGACAAGTATAATTCCCCTATATACAACGCTTTTTAGCACTGCAATATGTCAGTATAATTTTACATAATTTAGGGCAGCTGCATAACTTGCTGAGAAACCTAGGATCACAAATATAAATTAACTCTCAAAATACATATCAATGTTGGGTCTTCTACCCAAATAGCCAGGTATTTTTCAGTTACAGCAGGAAACTCAGGTTGACAAGAAGACCCCAGCTAGCAAAACTGAATAAAATGCAAGGAGAAAAAGCAGGGCACAAACTAGACTATTTATTTGCATTTTCAGTTGCTTTTAGTTCCCTGATATTTCTAATGCACAAAACCTACTTGCAAATAAGAGACCATTTATCTGACTAATACATTGGGTAAAACAACAGCGGTACTGCAGATATACACTGAAAACAAAAACAGAGACTAGAAAAATGGTCTTTCTTTAAAGGAATTTCTGAAACACAACTGACCAAAATCACTTTTCTATCTCTTTGCTTATTGAAAAATTTAAAGTTTCTAAAAAAAATCAAATTTCATTGTCAAGGTATCACAAGTTGTGGGGGAAAGACCCATTTAATTGGAAGAAACTTAAACAGTTCCAAGATAAAACATTCTCGCAATAAACTTGTAATAAATGGAATTCCTTTATTAGCCAGAAAGGTCTGAATAGAAAAAGCTTATTTTAAACATAAGATTTTTGCTATTCTTATTTATAATATGAATTTAAGATAAAACTCCGACTAATTCACAGGGATGAACATTTCTATTTTAGAAATACAGTAAAGATGAATGAAAATCAAAAGATAAAATGTTCTGGGATGGATTTAAGGAGCCACTTTTAAGAACTCTAATTATCCCGGTGTAAAACTTCATGATTTTCAAGCCAGGGACTTTAAAGAGCCGGCAAAGGCTGGCCTGCCAGAGGGGAGTTAAGAAAACCTGATCTTAATCAAAGATCGCAGAGACCTGTAAATAGAAACAGGTGTCTAAATCAAAGACAGAGAAAGACCCCAGATGAGAACCATCCTGGAGGACACATGCCCGGGTCTGGGGGCTGCTAAGGGAGCTGAGAAGGTAGCAATTGTTGGAAACGTGCATCAGAAATAGGAAGCGTCTCTTCATATTGTATCCTCATTCTCTTGGGCAGCAAAATCATTCCTGCGGGGGGGGGGGGGGGCCAGGGGCCTTTAACACAGAAAAGAGAAAGGAAAAAGCTAAGAGTTGTGCACAGCTGACATAAAAACAGCAACCCTTCTCCTCTGATTTCTTTTAAAGAGTCAAGGAGAATGGTCATCAGCTTTTAAGGCGGAGTTCTTCAACGATGATGGGAATCAGTCATCTGCTGTGATCTGGCTTGGGGAATCATCGTAATTATTGTTATTAAGTGTTTAAGAAGCCACAGGGAGATAGGCCATTGCACACGGGACACCAAAAAAAAAGCTATAATCTACCACCGTGCCCTCCTCACGAATCCCTTGCAGATTGGAAATAGCTGCATTTGCAGCCACCCAATGGGAATCGATAATGCAAGAAGGCCTGTTTGTCCCCCTCCTGTGGGCATGGCCTGGCAGCCTCCCGAGTGTGCTCTGCTAGGAACACTCACGTGCACCATGGAACAAACATGGTAAAAATGATCACCAACAACAGCGAACGCGTGATGCCGTATGTTTCACAAGGGCTGTTGGACCCTCCTCACCTGGGCGCTCACTCGCACACCTGAATCTCGACAGGTCGCAAACACACATACACGGGGTCATAAATTAAGAAGCTGGCCGGGCGCGGTGGCTCACGCCTGTCATCCTAGCACTCTGGGAGGCCGTGGCGGTGGATCGCTCGAGGTCAGGAGTTCGAGACCAGCCTGAGCAAGAGCGAGACCCCGTCTCTACTAAAAATAGAAAGAAATTATCTGGCCAACTAAAAATATACATAGAAAAAATTAGCCGGGCATGGTGGCACATGCCTGTAGTCCCAGCTACTTGGGAGGCTGAGGTGGGAGGATCGCTCGAGGTCAGGAGTTCGAGACCAGCCTGAGCAAGAGCAAGACCCCATCTCTACTAAAAA
>CM052456.1:1659927-1687003 GCA_028533085.1 Varecia variegata
GGTCTCTGTCCACACTCACGTCCCCGGGTTTGTGCTGGGGATGTGGCTCCTGCCTCCCTGTGTTCAGCTGTGCTACTTGCACAAGTGTCTGCCCAGTGCTCATGTGTAAGCTCCTTGAGGGTGGAGACTGTCTTTTTCATCATGTACCCACAATGGAGCTCAGCATACTATCAAAATCAGTACCCTCAGTGAATATTTACAGGATGGTAATCATTCCTGAAATACACATTCTTTGGAATTTATCTCATTCCACGTGGACAGCTCTTTAACCCTAAACTTTAGGGTTAGTTCAGAGCCCCCATAACAACAGATACCCTCTGATTAGTGAACCAGAGTAAGATGTGCATTCTGCTTGTTGTACATCCTACAAGGGTCGAAAGAATTTTATTAGTATCTTCTCTCCTGAAATGAAATGTAAATAATGAACCAAACGAACGCTGGAAAGTATTTTCTTGTATTAAGTAGTTCATTGCTTACACATTAGCAGGTAGATTTCAATTGGGCAGTAGCACAGAGACAAAGGAACATCGTAATTTTGATGTAAAATAGTTTTGAACCATTATTAATTCAAGAGTCGTTGATTAAAATTGTTAATATGCTTCATATATAAAAAGCTCAAGAAAGATATGAACAAGTAATTTACATAAACAAAAAGATAAGTATGTCTTTAATATGGTTTCATTGTAGTATTACTTAAAACAACAACAAAAAAAATCCTTAACACCAGATAATAACTGATGATACAGACCTATATTTATTCACATAGAAAGATGAACACACATGTTTTTATTGAAAAAAGATTACCACAGAATAAGAACCTTATGAGCTCATTTATAAAAATGCCTGTATCATAGGTATAGATGCAGAAAGAACTTCTGAAAATACATATATCAAAATGAAACCATATCTGAATGATAGAAATACAGGTATTTTTATTTATTTTTTCTGTTCTTTCATGGGTTTTCCCCTGACATTTTTTTATATACTACCTTTAAACAAACAACCAAAAAAAAAAGATTTGAGAGAAAGACACAAAGATTGTTCCTCCTAAGTATCTCCTTAACAAGAAAAGTTTCTTCAGTTTTTAAAGGAAACTCACTGTTGCAACTTCTCACCAATAATCACAATTTCAATTAATTCTAAACTAATCTCTCTTATTTAACCTAACATCATGACACCACAAAAATCACCACTAACCTCTCCTAAAAATGAAGCACATACCACATTTTAATTGCTTATGATGCAAAGAATACTCTTTGGCAGCAGATTTTTGCCTGTAAATGGAGTTCATATGGAGTAAAGAGGCAACATCATTTACCAAAGAGATTCTAAGAATCAAAAAACTTGTGTTCACACAGCTATCTGATTAATCTATTTAGTCCTTAAGACTTGGGGACACTGGGTCCCAAGAAGTGAGCAATAAGGAATCCCACAAAAATCAGACATTTATCAAAATATGTCTGATATGCCCAAAGAACAACTATTTCCTGGGAATTTTCAGGAACACCTTGAGCAATCACATGGTTCTGTGTTGAATAAACCAGAAGACAATTTTCAAGTATTCGTAGAACCTGTTATTTAAGCCATTGCTAAAACCTATCCAGTTACATTATTTAATAAAATAGTATAACAGATACCGTCAATCCTCAAAGTAGTTAACATACTTTGGATTACTCTCAACACTTTTGTGAGAGACGTACTAGTTTATGAATTAATTGGGTCCCAGCTCCTGAATCAGAAATACCAGGCTTTGAATCCAAGTTCTGCCACTTATTAAACTTTGGGATTATGGACAATCAGGTAACTTCTCGGTGCCTCAGTTTATTCACTGAAAACATGGGAATATTAACAGCATTCACTTCATAGTGCTATAGTGAAGATTTAATAAGAATACCACATGTAAAGTACATTCATTAAATATTACTTGCTAGTATATTATTACTACTACTCCTCTCTGTAACCCCTGGGCAAAATGCCTGTTTCTCATAACCATACAGAGGTTTCTGTTCAAGATCCAGGAGGCTGCATAGGTAAAGGAAGTGATTCTGTGAGGCATCGCTGACTTCCATCAAATGCAACAGGGACCAAAAAGACGTTCATAATGCAGAATGGTTTGGTTCCAGGTCTTGGTTAATTTTGTTTTCTTAGCATGAAAGTGAAAACCGAATAATCCTTAAGCCAAACTCACAAATGCCTGTCTATAAACCTGCTCCTCTTTCTAAATTAATTATTTCCGTTAAGATGGCCCCCTTGTCATCAGACTAGAACATTCATCATCTTTTACACATCTTCCTCCCTCTATAGCTAACTGCTCACCTTTGCACTTCATGTGTCCCACTAGCCATTACTACCAAAAGTTATATTAAAGAAATGGACAACTTCATGTATTATGTCATCTTATCCTGCCAAACTCCTCTAGGTTGAAAATCATTTCCATCTTACTGATGAGAAATTCACTGATTCAACAACCACCCAGCACCTGCTGTGAGCTAGCGGCAGGAGGGGTGGGTGAGAAACTGAAGTTCCAGGAAGTACCTTGCAGGGGAGCCAAGACGCGGGCTGATGCCACCCTGATGCCACTACTCAGCTGTGTCATCAGAGCAGACGTCCCACTTTATCTGCCCTTCCATTTCTTGACCTGTTTCACAGTGGTCCTTAACCCCTTCTACGCCCCCTACGCCGTTTCCCAACCTTCTCTATGCCTCAGTTCCCTCCTCTGTAATTCAGGCAGGATATTAGGGACAGCATCGAGTTTTTGTGACAATTAAATGAGCTAATACATATAAAGTGCTTGGAACAGTTCCTGGCATGTACCAGGTACTCAAAACTAATGGACTCTGTATTCAAACCTCAGATAATTTCTAAGCTCAATTCCAGCCTTGTGATCCAAGATGAGTTTATCATTTTGTAAGCGGCCCCGTTTAAACAGGGATTGATATTTGGGGTTACTGTCTCACGTTCTTCAAGTTTTAAAATTTCTGCTGTGTTTATTCCACAAACACCTGGTGAGTCACCTGCCCTGTGGCAGGTGGTATAACAGGTTCTGGGCAAGAAAGATGAGTAACACAAGCTCCCCATGCTGGAGGGACTAACAATCAGTGAGCAACAATGACACAAGGACAACTGGCTACTAGAAAACCTGGTTACAGAGCTGTGAGACAGCAGTTAGTCCTCACTAGGGATGGAATCAGGAGGAGCCTCAGAGAGCCGGTGCCATCGTCCTGGGCCCGTGAGGATGAAGAAGACGGTGCTGGCAGGGAGGAGGGAACCACATTTCAGGGAGACCAAACTGTAAGATCCAGAAGACAGGGATTTGGAAAAGGGTTTAGGATGCGGGTCTGGGAACACAGCTGAATCATAAGCTGCAGGGCAGGGTGGCGAGGAGGCAAGATCTGAAAGGCAGATGGTTCCAGAGCGTGGAAAGCTTCTGAAATGATGCTAAGGCATGTGAGCTGCATTCTGCGATCACTGGGGGAGGCACTCGAGGCTGAGACCTCTCCGTGTCTGACCGGAAGAGAGTGGAGTGCAGGGGTCTTCATGGGGCTGGAGGGGGCAGACTGAAAAGAACGTGAGCTTTGGGGACAAAGAACCTCCCTTGGAGTCCCAGCTTCACTGCTTTCTCCCTGCAAGCAAACCATGTATGTTATCTGAACCTCGGTGAAATTATTGGGCATCTACCGTGTCAGTGTTTTCCCAAAATGTATTTTATGGGACAATCAGCCCAGAGCTTGTTAAAAGGGCATCCGCATGACCTGCCTGCAGACTCTGACGTGAGACATTTGCAGAGGGTCCCGGGCACCTGCCTTTCTAACAGAGATGCCAGTAATTCTGAGGCAGTCGTCTCCCCTTCCAGAAACACGACTACCGATGCCGAGTGCTACATACTGTCACAGGTAGAAGAGGTGACAGTGTTCCAAGGTGAGGACACCAAGGTGCAGGAAGCGTGCAGAACACACGGCCAAGTCAGAGCACAGGGGTCCAGGCATCCTGGCTCCAACAGCAGTGCTCCGCTGCAGCCCCAAAATAAATTCATTTACTTACTCACTTATTTTACCATTGCTGTGGCTGGTCCACACTCTGCTTGATCACAAATTACGACTGAAGGGACAAGCACCTTCTTCGCCTTCTCCCAGCCTCCCTCGCCTGGCCAATCTACCCACCTTCTCACTCAGCCTCTCCAAGGAAGAGAGACTCATCTCTTTGGTGGTTTAGAAGAAGAAACTGATGAGCAAGGACGGACTGACCCCTTGGTCTCTCTCTGGGGACCAGCTCGCCCAAGCATGCGTCTGTTCTCTCCCCCAGCTTGACACGAGGCTCCCCCCTGGCTGTGTTGGGCACCTGTGGCTTAGTGGTGGCTTCACGTGGGGAAGTCAAAGGAGTCCACGGTGTGTGTGTCATGGTTTGAGCTACGTTCTCCCATCCAGCCTTACCAACAACCAATCTGACACTCTACTGCCTGATGTCGTCCAGCCTCATTAATGACAAAGCTGCCATTATATTCTCCCTCTGTCTGACTTCCTATCTATTGCTGCACTGATTCTTGACCGGAATCAGCATGCAAATGATCAGCCTCAAAAGCACCCACCGTAACCAAAGCTCAATGTAAACAAATACATATTTTAAATAATTGTATTTTTCAGGTTAAATTGCAACGTTGGGTGAACCCCAACTTAAAAAGGTGTGCTGTCTTAGACTCTGCGATTCTAACAATTTATTCCAAAGTAACAATTCAGAATTTTTGTAAAGACTTAGCTAGAAAATAGGCATTTCATCATAATATTGCGTAAGATGGAGGGAAAAAAATGAAACAATTTGAATGTCTACCAACAAAATACTGGTTAAATAAATGATGTTACAGAAGAGCATTTATAAATAGAAAAAAATATCCATTGTGTGTGTATATATATATATATATATATATATATATAGGTGAGGGGAAAAGGAAGCTACAAAATGGTATATTATGTTCCCATTGCCATGAATATGTAACAAGTATTTACATATGTTTATGTAGATCTCTATTTGTGCATAGAAAGAAGTCTAAAAGGCCACATAGAAAGTTATAAAAGTGACAATCTCTGACAGTGAGATCCTGGGAATTTAATATTTGTTGTTCCTTTTCTCATCCAAGTTTTCTAATTTTTCTAGGGAACATGAATTACTTTTTTAACAAAAATACTATTTTTTTATTTTCATAAAAAACAGTTAAGTATTTTTGAAAAGAAATTTCCAATACAATCATCATAATAATTGCTCTTCTGCTCCACATCTTAATCAGTATGATTAATTTAGTAAGTACTTTGTGTTCTTAAAGGCAAATATGATTATTTTTAATGAAAACAGACAACACTTTCGACCTTAGGGAAGGGCCCCGACTCCGTTGCTTATTAAGCTGGAGAAGCTGACTGAGGTCCCTGGAGATAGGTCCCTTGTCTCTAACACAGAGACCTAACACCCATCCCATAGTTTCCACGTTACGATTAAATTAAATAAGATAACCACGTAAATTGCCTAGCACAGTGTCTGGGTCAAGGTAACAGTTTTAATAAAATCATTTGCTTTCCCTTTTCCCTTCCAAGCAAAAAAAAAAAAAAAAAAAAAAAAAATCTCGAGTTGTAATCTAAAATTTTAACATATGCATAAAAATTAGCAAAAAAAAACCAAAAAAACAATTCAAGCAATGTTTGGGAGACTTGATTCTTTTCTTAACACTGCCAGCCAGCTGACTGTTAGCCCCACTGCAGCAAACAGTACATATTTTTTACTTCAGCACTTTTGGTTTTGTTTCAGACTTAAAAATCTAAGTCTTAGATGCTAAGACAAAGTCTAATCCATTTGAGGTAAGATGATAATGCCTTTCTCCTTGATGCATGTCATTTGAACTAGTATACCAAAATGATAAGATCATAATTGTTATCAAGTACCATATATAGCGTTCAAAATCAAGGAATCTTGCACAAAGGAAGTTGGCTCCAGGTTGATATATACTTAATATCCATTGGGTATTACTGAGAGAAAAAGAAAACTGGAATTTTCCAGGAGGCTAGAAGTACATAGATTTCTCCTTGCTGCTCAGCTAACATATCCTTTTGGGCATGATCGTTGCAGGTGCCAAGCAAGCTAGAAAGGTTTAAGCCAGAAGAATATTTGAAGGGGAAAAAAATAACCCTCCTGTTGTCCTCCACATTCACGTGGCTCTTAGATGTCCTCTCTCTACCATTTTCGCAGTGGGGAGACTAAACCCAGCTGCTAAAGGATTGAGGGGAACAAAAATTCTCCTAACCAAAAATATGTTCTTTCCCCACCATCCAAGTAGTTAAATCAGTATCACAAGGATATAAAATTTTCAGCTAACAAATCTGAAATTTAGAAATCTGTCCCCTCACGTATCTGATTCCCTTAACAGAAGACCACAGGGCTAAAAAGGAGAATCCAGAGCTCCCCTAACAATTACAAGAGAAAAAAGAGCCCAGGGGAGCAAAACCACCTCTGTAAAAATACAATGACAATCCCCCAAACTTTTATCTCTGCAAACATTTTCTGAAGGTTAATGTAAGGGCCCTCCTCACTCAGCGCCCCCATTCTGGGCCAGCATGGCACACAAGAGGAACCAAAAGTGTCTTCCTTTCCTTGGGAGTTTCCCAGGTACAGCCAAGCACTTCTTGTGGTCGCAGAAGTCCCACCAGCTGGGGACCAGGGCACTCGCTGACTTGTTCCATCTTAAGACTCCTGCCCTGCTGCCACAGCTAGAAAACCCAGTGCTTCTGCAGGCTTTGTGCCATCTCAACTTCCATCAACCTCATAGGGTGGGTAAGCCAGATACTAACATGCCATCCTGTAAACATGGAAACAAAGGCTGATAGAGGTGAAATGCCTTCCCAAGGCTTTTTGGAGGAAAATGATGGACTTCGGGCTAGACCGCAGGTCTTCCAACATTCCATCCCAGTCCCTCCTTCCTCCAGGGGCTCAGACTCCACAGGGCACTCACTGCCTACTCCCCCCTAAGAAAGCCTCCAAAATTTTGTTCTTCACGTTGCAAAAGGATATAATCCATTTACAATACTCAGTGGCCTAGAAAATTCAGCGCTGATGTTGCCACGTGGATTTGGAAAGAACAGATAATTTTTTAAGACCTGAATAGACCCTAAGTGTTACTGGCAAAAAAAAAAAAAAATGTCCTTTCTATTTGGAAGAGAATAAAAATGAATCGAAAAGTAGTAACCGCATGATACTAAAACATACTTGAAGATGCTTTTCTTTGTATTACTATTATATTTCCATTCCAAGAATCCTTCTGAAAAAAGCATTGTATCATCTCCATTTCTTCAATTAGGTTTCTAGGACCTAAGTAACACATAAGTGCTCCTTAAGATCAATCCTCATCTGAGGGTGTTCTTTTTTTATTCTAGCAGTGAGCTCCCCTGGCTGGCTATTTTCAGTGGTTACCTAGAAACTTAACATTCTTTAAGGACTGACTTTCACTTCCTCGTTAAAAACCTTGGTCTAATGCGCTTTTATTCACTGATGCCACAAATCAGAGAAGAAGGAAAATAATAAAATCATAAGGCTTATTTAGCAAATACTTTCAAGTTTTGCTATTCACACAGCATTTGGTTTGAGAAAGAGAGATTATTTAGAAACATCCAAAAAAATACATGAGAAATTTCCTGTGCATGCTTTATTAATTCAGCAAATTTACTGAGGCATTTCTTCTATGCTAGGCTGACTATAACTATCTCATAGTCCCTGATGAATTGATGGCTAGATAATCAATTACCATCAATGTTTGATAGCAAAGTTTTTCAGGATTAAAAAAAGGTTTATAAAAATATTTTAGTAGGTCAGATTTTAAAATTCTGTTTTCATAACTGTTTCATACAGAAGCGGACAACATAATAAAAAAAAAAAGAAAAAAAAGGTACCCTACAGCCACTCCTCTTTTTATATTGGAGAGCCTTCCCTACATCTACCCCTTCATTCAATGGTTCTCTACGTTGAGTAGTGATAGGCATCTTTTTTAAAAGTAAGCATAACAACAACAAATTACTATAACGAAGATCAAAAGTTGATTCCGCAAAATTGTCATCAAGTTCTACCCGGGATTACTTGTGGGCATAGGGAAACACCAAGGTCAGCAATCCAGTTTTTTAAAGATTCTAGTGGCCCCTGGTTAGCTGCAAAAATAAAACACATTTCTAGGCCCTCTGTGATGCAGCATCTCTGCCAGTCATATTTCTCCTATGGGCAGGGGAATGGGGGTAGGAGGTAACCGAAACTTCCTGCTCTATATACTACCCGTGCAATTTTCCCCTCGCAGGTTGAAGGGATCTGACCACGAACCCTCAGTGAGCTTTGTCAGTGACGTACCTACAGCATGCGGATAACTTCAGCAAGTTTGGAAGTCAACCTAGAATGGGCACTGTGTGTAAATGTAGTCTTTTACAGAAACTTTATAATCCCCTACACAGCCTCTGATGACACTCTGCAAATAGTCCCAGCTAGATTATCAGAATTTCGGAGTTAGCAATCCTTGCTCCCTGTCCGGTCCTCTGCTCAACTCCCCACTCTTCCTTTTAGTACCTTGCGACCTCCTGCTTCCACCCTGCCCCCCACGCTTTGTTACTGGTCTTTAAATCATTTTTAGGCTTTCGGCCTCCAAATCTTAGAGACTGGATCATTTATATGTCTCAAATGACTTAAGGGCTTACAGCAGAGTCTACAGTTCCTATACTGTGACTTCATAAGATCATAGTATTTAAAAAGTAATAATGAACCTAAAATATATGTTTAAAATGATCTGAATAACATCCAGTGGCTGCCTTTTCTACATGAGTAAGGACATGTCAGGATGGTGGGAAGCAGTACTAAGTCTCTTGACTACTACAGTATTAGCTACCTACAGACTGACTCAGCTCAGCACACTCACTTAAGCAATAGCTTTAGCATGTGCAGTGAAGAAGGGATCAAGTTCAAGACCAGCCTGGGCAATGTAGTGAGACCCCACCTCTAAAAAAAAAATTAGCCAGGCATGGTGTCACACACCTATAGGCCCAGCTACTCAGGAGGCTGAGGCAGGAGGATCGCTTGAGCCTAGGAGTTCAAGGCTGCAGTGAGCTATGATCACACCGCTGCACTCCAGTCTGGGCCACAGAGAGATACCAATCTCTTAAAAAAAAATAAAAATAAAAATAAAAATAAAAATAAATAAAAGAAGCGATCAAAAAGAAAAGTTTTGGGGCCCTGAGGAATTTTCCCACCCATTCTCCTGACCTCTACATCCAAATCCGAGATAGAATACATTTCCTAAAACTTGTCCTATCCTTGAGATAAAGGGGAAAACTCAACATGCTTAGCTCTGAAAAGTACACAACTGAAATCAGAAAATTAAAAATAACTTATCAGTAAGTCAAGTAGCTCCCTGCAGTAAAATAAAGATACTCCGTCTTAAAAATCTTGCATTAGATAGAAGCCAGTCTCCCTCCACCACCCTTGAATTATTATTTCTCTGATTATTTTCAGAGCTCTGCAGCAGTCTGACGTACAGTGGTATTCCGAAGCTTACTGATTAGACAAGTCCACTTTAGTTCCTGAATTCCAGATATGAACAATGACAAAATCAAATTTTAGCTCCTTATAAGCAAAAGCCAATATAGGGGGGACGGGGGTGCTGGGGAGACAAAGTTATGACAGGTATAATCCTGTTAGTCAGAAATCCAAATGTTAATTCCCTTAAGGTAAAACTCATATAATAGAACTAAGTGATTCAAAAATAATTTAAAAGAACTTCTGGAGCATTTTCATAGCAATTTCTACTTTAAAAAAAAAAAACAATCAAAAAGACAGCTGAAATGAGAACCCAGATATCTTCCTTTCCCACCTAACAATTCACTCTAAGAAAGATCACAAAGAACCTCCGTGGGGCCAGGAAGGTGGCAGGGCTGTGCTGACCAGGTGTCACTGCGGTTTGGGGTGTCTGAGCCACCGTTTGCTGCGACTTCCTGCACCAGCTGCCATCCTCTCCCCAGCATCTGAAGAGAAAGGCGATGTTTCTCTCCCAAGGTGTTAAAGATTTGGGTTGCATGACGGACAAATGGAAGTTTGACACCCAAGATGACCAACCATGGTGCACAAGGCCACTGGGAACTTCCACCATGTTAAACCAGCCCAGCTCACCAACGCCAGGACCGAACCAAGGATGCAAAGCATCATCTTTTTAACACATTACCGTTGGCCCACAGGGATTTTCATAAATGAGGTTCAGTGAAAGGCTTGGGAGCATGCTCTTAATAACCTCTGCAGGGTCCCCGCTCTAAAATCTTGAACGGGCCACTCTGGGAAGAGCACCAACTCAAGCCAAGGTTTGCTGTCCCTGATGAACTCACGTTGACACCAAACGTGCTATGACAGGTGCTTTCTTCGTAGGCTCAATGTGTCTAAACTAAAAATTTATTATTTCAAATTTACACCCTTAAGAATTCCAGTTTCTAGAAAGACGTTCATTTGCCAATTGAAATTCTCCTTCGGAAGGGGAAAAAAAAGCTGGATTCAAGGTGGTTCTCCTGAATAGGTAATACTACATGTAGGTCCCAGGTAAAAGCGGTGTGAGTATTTGTCTTAAAAAGGAGCCAAAGCGCACAGACTTGTTAAAATGAGATTCTAGCAGAAGCATTGCTGTGCCTCCCAGTTGGCCACAGCAGGTAGTCTGTGGATTACCTGTAGTTAACACACACACAGAAGACTCTCTATAGGGAAGGGGTGGGCAAGTCCTTCCTCTACGCCCAGATGTTTTCCTAGTCCTAACACGTCAGGCAGCAGATGCAGTAAACAAGCAATTGTTTGTAATGCAAATAAGTAGTAGGGGATGCTCCCATCCTAAGCCCAAACACAAATGGTCCCTCTGCTCCTCACACCCTGGATGAAAATCCATCACTGTGGATGTCAGTGACATAAACACTCAGTCCTGCTATGGACAGAGTTAAAGAGCAAGAAAGCATTAGTGTGGTTAGGGGTGAAGAAGAGAGGCTGCCTTCCGGTTAAAGTGTTTTTGATCTCAGACACATTAAAAACAGCTGTTAGGTATTAAAAACCAAAGACTGTAACTCACTTTGGTCAGACCCTAAAAAAAAAAAAAAAAAATTGACATAGTCTTGTGGTTAAAACTGAAAAGCTTCTGGAATTGTGCAAACTGCAGAATATCTCAGAAAAAAAAAAATGCCTAACCTAAATACAGTCTAATACGAGACAGGATAAAGCAAAGCAGCAGATAACAGGGTCAGGTAACTGTTTCCTGACCACACCCCTGCCCTCCTCTCTACACCCACCCCTGCCGACATGAATTCTGGCCACAAATCTTCCCTAAACGATGAATGACTTGTTTGATTCACTGACCTCAAAATTTTAATACATATACTAACAATAAATACCTTCCATTCTATCAAAATTTTCAAAATGGTTAGTAAAGCAGAATGTTGGCTTCCAGAGAAAAAAGCTTCATTTTCAATATGCTTAGGGATTATCAATAAATACCAAAAACTTTTTATTATACTGACTTTTTAAAAAGTATTGTTTTGAAAGAAGGGGCTGATCACTTTAAGGAACAAATTCTACCAATACACATCAACTGTATCACTGTTTTAGTGGTATTTTCTGTTGTTACCAAGACTATCCTTTGATTTGAAAAGATCTATTATTCTAAAAATGTTTTCAACAGGAATCTTCAATTATTTATCTAAAACATATTCCTCCTTCTCCTCTTCCCCACCAAAATAATAACAAAAAACCTGCTCAACTATGGAAGAAATATCTGACATATTTGCATATTTAGTTCATCACATATAAAATCCCCCACAACTTTTACAACTCAGAAGCATTTATTTCAGGTGGTCTTTGGATATTAAATGATATTTGCTTTTATTAATTCATTCACTTTTTAGGGAGGAGATTCCTATGTGCCACAAGACATCTCTATCATAAAATATTTGAGAATCCCTTTGAAACAAAACACAAACTAGCTGTTTCCCCATGGCAACCCACACAAGATCTCCAAGATGAGATCCTTAAGATCAGTGTTTCAACTGCCATACGAAAATTAGAGAAATCCTATTCCCTTATCTGACAGGTCAAATATCTTTTTGAGATTTGTGGGACAATAATAAATTCTAAATCACAGTGCCCACACAAAGTGATTACATTTCACGTACTTATTATTTCAACCATTGATGGCCCCGGATAATCAAGAGAACCACAAACACTCTTGTTGCAAACTGTGGATTATGAGCCATTCCTCTCTGGGCTTCACTGATCTCCTCCCTCCCAGGTTCTATTCTACACTCCTCTTCCCAGGTGTCTGGGACTGGTTTTTAGAGTTGGTAGAAAAGCACTGGGCAAAGAAGTCAAACACCACGGATTCCATTTTAGGGTCCAGAGCCAGGAGGGTCAGTGAGAAAGAAACTTTCATCCCCCAAGACCCATACACGTGTGTTTTTCTTTGGGGTGGGGAGGATGATGGCGGGAAAGTGGGGTGGGGGAGAGAAGGTAAATATATTGATGGATCAGTAAAAATCCAACACCATTGATGGAGGATGATTCCCAGAGAGAACTCCATCATCTGCACAGTTCATGTTCCCATACCGTACAAGTTACCATTTAAATGTTCTCTCGCTATGTCAATGAAGTTTATACTTCCCAAGAAAACAGAACTACCATCAAGTAACAAACCTGAAATTGTTCACAATGTCATCAACTTGCATCAGGCAGTTGTAATGCCACAGCACTTTTAGAACATTAAAAGTTAACTGAACCACAAGATTGAAAAAGAACAACTTTCATTAGGGTTATCTTTAAGTGATACTTTCTCAACAATTGACAATAAGTAAAAGTAGCTCATTCCCCACCCCCCACACCACCAAACGATCTTAAATACAATTAGCTAGTACAATAAAATGAGGCAAAGTAAAATTCTGAATGTTCAGCTCCAAATGAGCTGAAGCAGTTCTGATTCTTGACAGCTGTGGACGCCGAAAGCTACACAGTCCTTAGCATATAGAAGATTAAGTCGAGTATTTCCTCTCATTAGCATAGAAGGCACAAGGCTCATAAAATCATGGATTTGTTGATGAAACTTCATTTGATCTTATCACTCAGGATCTGTTATTTCCTATTTTTAGCCAACAAACCAAAAGCTAAAATTCCAAGCGCGAGACATCAAAGGTAGCATTTAGTAGCACTACCTTAAGGTGGCCATTCCTCCCAACAGCTCTTGTTTAGCAACGACTAGTTACAGATAATGAAAGCATTTCCAGTGAGTTTGAAAAGATAAACGTTCTGCCACAATGCAAACTAATTTGTATTTCTGAAAATCATTTGCAACATCAACGTGTTACTCACTGTTCTCGGGATAGGTGGAGAAAGAGATCCATTGGACATGTATGGGTCGTTATTCATATTTGGCATCATTATGTAACCAGAGTAACTCGAGTAGGAGGGTCCTTTGCTATAGAGGCCTGCATCTGGATGCTTCCCTGGGAGAATCCAAAGAACAATCAGTGACGCATTGACTTCCCTTTTATACCACGGTATTTTTCCTCTGAGACTCTAATAGTCCAAAGACAAATCAGACCTTACACAAAAGATTTGTTTACAAAATACTGTAACTGGATTATTATGCTCTATTTTAGATTGACAGTATTTATTCTCTTACAGGCTTAACAGCAAACCAAATGTTTTAAAAACATGTGGTTCAAACAGTACTCCCACTACTCACTGTTGTTTTTACAAAAGTGTTACCCATCTAATTTAATTTGTTCTAATAATACCAACAAACTGGACTAAAAAATACAGATACATGAAGAAACATGCACAAATGTACAGCTATAATATTAATATACTGGGCCAGCTATCTACATACACACGTATATTTATACATTGGAAGTTATGCTTCTCCTTTTAGGCAAACTCAAGAATTCTATCTGTGCTTTTAGAGTTCTAGAAAATTTCTAAATTTTACTGAAGGAGAGAGTTGTAGCTAGTATATAGGCAACTATTCAAATTTATAAAGGGTTAACTCCGGGAGGCTTAGTTTTATGCTACACTTACATCATTCTGCCAAAGAAATCTGTGTTCAGTATAGACATAGATATTTCTGATTTCTAATCCGTGTAACTACTTTGTAACTATGGAGGAAGCCTGAATAGTTCTTTTCCCTCCTTCTCCTGTTTGATATGTTGTGTGCAGAACACTTCATTCTGGTCAGGCCAATTGTTAACTAATTAAAGGAGAACAGAAATGCAGGCTGGTTGACAAGGAAACCCTACAGGTTACTGGATTCTTTTAACAGCACAAGGAGTTCTTTTTAAATCTAAATATATATATATCATTTTTTAAGTTTTTAACAAGAAACAGAAATGGAAGGAAAGTCTATCATGTTCAACATGCAAGTTACTATAAAGTTTTATATTTTCACAAATTAGGTTCTGCTTTGCTGAACCATGTGTAGTCTGTTCATTCACTGTCTGCCTTCTTATTGTCACAAGAAATAAGAAACAGCAATTTCGCAAATGAAAATCCACCCAAAACTATTCTTGCTGGAAAATAAATGGATGTACACTATTATTCTTCACATTAATGCATGAAAAAATATTAAAGGTCTAAGCTAATTAGAACTTAAGGTAAAAGGAAGAAAAGAAAAAACTCATTATAGACATTCCCTCTTCCCCAAAGACTCTGGAAACCAACTGAAATCCAAAGGCCCCTAACTCTTTCAGGGATAGTTTTTAAGTTATGTAATATACCTTAGAGATAAGTTTCCTGGGTTTTCTTTAGCCTTTTATTAAAACAGTAGGTATAGTTTTATCACTGCTGGTCTCAGTTTCTTGAACTTGAATAAACAAAACACACTCATATGTACAATTACACGTGCTACGTGATTAATTTGGGAGAAGCAGCATCAAGGTCTTACCGTCATCAGGGTGTTCTCTGGCCTTGTCGTGGTAGGACTCCTGGGCCGTTTGTGCTTGTCTGGCCACCTAGTGTCACAAATCCCCACCCCCAAAAGAAAGAAAATGACCTTAGAGTTTGTGACAATAATGACACAAGTGTGTGCACACTGGTAACTCAGAGGAAGAGTCCTGGAACACAATCTATTCTGTTAATCTAAGAGGGACAGGGCTCAGGTTGAGTAGCGGGGAATCTTTTCCTTGTCAACAAGTATTTTTGAGTGATTATTTTATCCACCCAGGCCCCCAAAAGTATAAAATAATAGCAAAACCGATAAAAATACAGTAAATTTCGGAATGACCCACATGCCGTTCTGAATGCTGTTTATGAAAACATAGCAAGGCGACTTGGATGCCTAATATCATAGTTGTTCACGGCGTTGATCATTTTGGGAGCCTCTTCAACCACTGTTCGCTTCGGTGAGATCGGATTGAAAGGAGGGTGAAATGTCATTTTGCAACTGAAGATGGTATTTTAAACATAAAGGAGTCAACCACTCAGATGGGGTCTTCAGCCAAAGTCCCGTACCCTGCGCTCAGGCTTACACCCAAGCATGGCTGGCTGAGTGCGAGAGAGAAATTACAACTGCTCTGTGGTTTAATGGCAGGAAAATTTGAGAGTTGGGTTGCAGACATCTAAAAGGCAGCCCGGTGAATATCAGTTTTGGTAACCGCCATCCACCCAGCCTCAACCACGTGCAAATCAGTGGTATGGCCTCTTCACCTGGGCCTGCCCCAGCCCATCACCAGCTCAGCAAAGCCCCAACACCTGAGCTCTCAGACTTGAAGGCAGAGTCCTGCACCCAGACCAGAAGAGAGTAGGAAATGTGAAGCAGGTGGCAGGATTATTTAGGGAGGAAGGAAGGACAAGCAGAATGGGCAGAAAGAAAAAAGAGGCTGCTCTACAAATAGGAGAGTCTGGCAGTAAAGCCTGAGTGTGTCTTATTTGGTTTCTTGGACCTCTGTCCCCACAGTGACCTCCTCCCCCAAGAACACACACAGTCACAAACCTTCTACTGGGGTCTGGTGCAGGCCTGGCCCCCTCCAAGTCCCCCTCAAACTGCATTTAGCGCATAGAGAACAGCCTTACGTTTTCTGAGCCCAGGGCCCCCAGCCTTCCAAAATGTGTACTCACCCCTGCCATCAGGATGGAGGAGGTAGCTCTGAGGTGTGCTCTCAAACGTTTTGTTTAAAACCCAAAATGTCCCCGCCCCCCAAAACCACACGCTTTCTTTTTGGGGGCAGAAGGATGCCATTTAAGGGGAAAAAAAAAAAAGGTATACCCTCCAAGTTTCTTTGGAGGGAAGAGGCGTCGGTGAAATCGTTTGGGGTCAGGACTTGTGCACCGGATTTCCTCCAGAACCGGGGTGGCCAGTGGCGTGTCGGGTGTCAGGGGCCCTTCCTCCCCCGCGCCCCCAGTCTGGAGCTCCGGCCCGGCCTGGGACAGCCCTCCCGCGCCGCGCAGCCCGCTCGGGACTTTCTCCCGCCGGCACCCACGTGTCTCTATTTACCCTGCTCAGGTTACCGGCGCGATCGCCCGCAGCGGCCCGGGGATCTGATAAAGCGCTTCCACCCCGCCTGCCCGGGGCCCGGCTTCCGCCGCTGCTCCACGCGGGTCGCCTTTCTGCTGCATTGATTTAAGGCCCGATCCGGACCCAGACTAACCCCAAATAAAGACTTTTTTTTTTTTCTTTAAGTGACGGGCGTTGGAGGGCAGTGCAGCCGGGGTGCATACCCTTGGCGTGGCCCGGCTCGGCGCGCCCACGGCTCCCGGCTGGGGGCTCCCGCGGCCGCAGGACCCCGCACCGCCCCCGCAGCCCGGGCGCGCGCCACCCCCCGGGCCGGCCGGCCGCTCGTGGCCCGGCTCGGCGGCGGTTGGGACGGCGCCGCCTGCCCCCGGCCCACGCCCGCCTCCCCTTCCTCCCGCCCGCCTCCACCTAAGCCTCGGTGGTTTAATGCACTGTTGCAGACATCTACCGAGAGCGACAGCGGGTGCACGCTGCGTTCCGTCCCACGGAAGGGCTGCTCAGCCGTGTTCAGACTCACTCGCTGTAATGCACCCCCCCATGCCCCACCGAAAACTCCGGAGGAGAAACGTTAGGGTTCAGGGCAGCTTGTCCTGCCTGCAAACGGGGGGTCCACTCGGGACCGGTCAGCGGGGGCTGCCCGGCGCCTCCGCCCCCCGCCGCCCCCCGCCGCCCGCTCGGCGCTTCCCCGGGCCCCGCCGCGCCCCCGGGGCCGGGCAGCGGCCGCTCACCTCGTGTCCGTTGCTGGCGGGTATGGTCTCCGACTCGTTCACCAGGGACGACTTGATGTCCGCTAAATCGCCTTCCTCTTCGGGGTGACTGATCTCGGCGAAGATCTTCTCCTTCTGGGGGTCGCCCTCGTCCTTGAAGGGGATCATCTCGTCCGTGGCGCAGAGTTCCGGGTCCCCCCCGCCGCCGCCGCCTCCCCCGGGGAGCTGGGGCATCCCGGCGGCCCAGGAATCTCCGCTCGGCCGAGACAGCCCCCGCGGCGACAGCAGGGAAGAGCGGAGGGCGGGCGAGCGGGAAGGGCGCATGCGGGGCCGCTTTCCCGCTTCGCGGAGCCCGACGCCGGCGCCCGGCCCCGAGGCCTCCGGGGGCGTCTGCGCTGGGCTAGGCGGCCCCGGCCCGGGCAGCGGCTTCACGGCCCCCGCGTGGCCGGGCTTCGCGCGCGGAGGACGCGGGCTCCGGGGCGGGCGCGACTCCCGGGAGTGCGGGGAGCCGGGCGGCGCGTCTCCGCGCAGACCTCTCCACTGCGGCTGCCCCGGACGCCGACGGAGCGGGCTGTTTTCCGAGCAAAGAGAGGGAAGCGAGGCAAAAAGGCTCCGTTGGCCCCGGCGGAGGAGGTCAAGGAGAATCAGAAGATAACGAAATGTCCACTTCCTGAAGGATCAAAAAAAAATAAAATAAAATAAAGAGCCACCCGGGCCGGAGATGTCCGCTGCAGAGCCGCTGATTTCCTTCCCCTTCGCTTCGGCTTTCCTTCTCGAGGCGCATTTAATCTGCTGCAGGAGGAGGAGGAGGAGGAGGAGGAGGAGGAGGAGGAGGAGGAGGAGGGGGGGGTGCCGGGGAGGAGGGGAAGAGAAAGAGAAGTTTTTGCCAAGAATAAAGTTCGTGCCGGGAGCCCTGGGGACCGGCAGCGCACGGGCACGGCGAGTCCCCGGAGTCGCCGCGGGGGCCTCGGGCGCAAAAGCTTGTGCCCGGAGCCGGAGCCGGCACGCACGCAGCCCGACCCCTCTTTGTTCCCGGCTCGAGTTTCTCCGCCTGGTGGCTCGCTCGCCGCGCTCCACGCCCCCGCCGGGCCGCTCTGTCAAAGCCGGGAGCTGCGCCCTGGGCTCGCCCAGCCCAGGGGAGGGGACGCCCGCGCTCGGCCGCGTGCGAGGCTCCGGGCGCGCGCGGCCCAGTCCCTCCTCCGCGCCCCGGCCCGCAGGTGAGCGGCGGCGCCTCCCCGCGCTTCTCCTGCGCCCGCGCCGGGCCGGCGCTGAAAAGCTGCCCACTTGCGTCGCTTCCCTCCCCGCCCCTCCCCCGCCCCCAGCTTTCCTGGGCTGCCCGCTGCAGGGCAGGGGTGGGAGAGCCGGCGAGGAGGAGGAGGTGGTGAGTGAGGGCTTTTTTCTCTTTTGCTTTTCCCAGAGCCTGCAGGACGAGTCCTAGTTTTGGGGTGTGTGTATGCGCGCGCGCGCCTGCAGGGAAGCACCCGCGCTGCTCCTCGCCCACGGCGGGGCTCGCCGTGCCCGCGTGGAATGCACCAGAAACACTGCCGGAGTGGCTTAACTTCACATCTAAGTATCTGCTCTCTCGCCCTGCCTCCCACCCACTCCTCTTCCCGGGCCAGTCTCTCCCCCACCTCCTTGTCGCCTCCCACTCTCCCGCCCTCGCCCGGGCCGGGGAGGAAGATGAAAGGGAAGCCGCCCGCGCTGCGATCCGCACCGCACTGATGGATGCTCTGACCGGGGACGAGGCGGGAATCGGGGACCCAGAGGAGGGGACGGGGGACACAGCAGTCACTGCCCAGCCAATGACAGACAGCAGAAGCAAGGAGGACGGGGAAAAGACAGCGGTGGCTTTCCCAAATGTAGTATCGCACGCAACCACGCGCGCTCTTTGGAGACAGGGGACGAGGGAGCACACGCTGGAGAAAAATCAAATCTCCAGGCTCACCCAGAAAATTAGCACCAGGAAGAAGAAACTGAAGACTGACTGGGTCTTAAGGAGCGCCTGTTAAACAACCTCTCTTTCATTGCGTCCTCACCACGGGGTGTAAGGAGAGAGTTTTACGCTGCATCTCGTCGTGGGTTTTCCGAGACACACGCCGCAGTGTGTGGCAACTTCGGAAAGAATGAAAAGGCAACACAAGAAGGGGGGAAAGAAGGCGAAAAAGGGACTCTACAGAGCAAAGCCCGAGGAGGGGGGGAGGACGGGCAGAGTCCCTGGCACCTTGGGCTGCGCGCTGAAAGGGACCCTTGAAGATGCAAATCCCAATACAACCTCAAAAATTCCCCAGTCTCCACAGGCTCTTTGATGCATTCTGTGCAAGGACAGGCGTTTTCAGGAGATCCTTGTGAAAGTCACAGGATAAGCGGGGCTGAAGTTTGAAAACACATCACATTTCGTCCCTTGGCTCTCAACCCCCCTCGGTTCAAAATCTAGGCAACATTATTACACCCAATACAGTGGCCATCTGTGCAACCTCAGGACAGTAAACAGGAGGCAGGAAGCAGTGCAGCTCCATCTTCTTTAAATGGAAAATAAGGAAAACCTACAGAATCAGACCTTTGCTCTATTATATAGAAATGGGCGGGCAAAGATCCCTCTTCCTGATGGTGAAATCGCAGGGTGCTGGACGTGGTATACGACCGTAACAACGCTATAAATCAGTACTTAAAACTTCCCCTACCGATTGCTACTTGGGGATGAGAATTTACCAGGAAGCAATTTTTAAAACTTCATCATTTCAAGGGTTCAGTTGGTCCCTAGAGCATGGCCAGTAGTCACATGTAAATCCTATCTGGGAGATTGGGGTAAAATTTAAGGGCTGTGGAAAGAAGCCAGGAAAAGGAAAACATTAAATCTGCTTTTAAATAGCTGACAATGCTATGCCTTAGAGAAGAAAAACAAAAAGAACATTCTGCTACAGCGTGTAAGAAACCCAATTTTTGTGTTTTGGATGGTGGTGGTGGCATGCAACTTCCCTTGAATTTAGGCACCAGTGTGAGTGGATGTCCCAGCAAGGTGACTAGGATAGCTGTGTTAGGCATTTGTACCCTCTGTTCTTAAAATATGGGCAAACAAAGTCAAAAGTCCTCCCCGTAACTGTGCCAATTTGACCAATAGAAAAAAAAAAAAACTGGAAAATGCAGTTTCACAAAAGCAGCCTGAGTAGACGTTCCTTTTCATCAAACCTTGGGGGCCGGGGGGCCGGAGGACACAGAATGGCCAGAGGGTATTTTCTGGAAGCCGAGGAGAGATTAAATGACGACTCCTACATCCCCCCCCCCCATTTAAGTGTTGAAACTCACTCGGATCCATTTTCTCCTTCACGTTAATTATCTGGACTCCCTGAGTCATTTGGAGCTCAGCTCCAGGTGTCCCGCAGATTAGGAGCTCAAGAAGATGGGAATTTTTGGAACAATAACTAGTGGGAACTATTTGTTAGAAGGGCCCTCGAGGGTAGGTAGCTGCGTTTGGCATTTTGCTGTAACTGCATTGGAAACATTGTTGCTAACGAAATCACCCAGCGCTTTGCTGCATCTGCCCGGCGGTTTGTCCTTGCCAGGGTGGTGCGGCTGATTGTCTTTAGCATTATTGCAAATCTTCTCATGGGCTGCACTTAAAAGTGGCTTTGCCAGAAACCACGCACCCCAATTTTTTAAAGCTTTGCTTGGGGGCAGGGTTGACATTTTTCCACGTAAAGTCTGTCTCTCTGGAGGGGGGGGAAAGCAGGGGGACACAGGAAGAGCCAAGTAACCCCGGGAAGACGTTCCTCCCTCCAAGATTTGGTGTGGTTCCCGGCCGAGGCACTTCTGTCCCCGGGCGGTCTCTCCGGCTGTCACCACGCGCAGCCGCCTCCAGGGTGCGGCGAGTGGGCTCCCAGGTCCGGGATGTGGCGGGGGCGGCGCGGGAGCAGCACCGCCGCCCCGTCCCCTCGAGGCAGCGGCAGGTTGTGCGTGTGAACCCGAGCGAGCGACGGGGGGTTGGTGCTGCAGCTTCACTCCCGCAGGATGTGGGTTTCAGGGGGCGTTTTGATGTGATTTAATTCCGACCGTGAAACAATTGCTAAGGGCTGGCTGAACGGCTGTTGGTTTTTCCCCTCCTGGTGGCTTTGGTTGGTTTGGGTTTAGTTTGGGAGCGAACTTGTTTTCCATCAACACTTCCTTCTGCAACGGGCGCCGTCGCCCGCGCTGCGCCTGGGGGGGCGAGGGGACCGGAGTGGGTAAGCCGAGCCCATCCCCCCGCCGGGGGCAGGGGACCGCGAGGGTGACCCCCACCCACCCCAGAAACCCCTCCCCCCGGCGATTTGGCAGCCAAATCGAGTCTGCGACCGACAGTCCCGTGAGCCCTTAATTACAGAGACGGGAGAAAAGCTCGGAGCCCCTCGCGGCCCTCTCCGCGCCCCCCCTCTCCGGTGTCCCCGTCCCCGCCCCCCCCCGGCGTCGGGTCCCCCTTTTGTGCGGCCTGGACTCTCCCAGCTGCGACTTCGGTGGGATCCCAAAGAGAGGCGGCGGCGGGGCCTACGGAGGAGGATGCTGGAAGCGAGAAGCCGGGGAGAAGGGCTAGAAAACGAATAATGCGGTTCCAGACGCGGTGCCGCGACCCCGTCCCTCGGTTTCCCGCCCCCGCTTCTCCAGGATGTCAAAGCTGTGGGCATCTTCGGTTTAACGGCCTTCGCGGAAAAAGAGGGGGGGGGGGCGAGGGAAGTGGCAGTTTGTGTCCCAGGGGCTCTTCTGCCACCTCCTAAGACAGACAAATTCACCCCCCCCCCGGGGTAACAGGGAAATCGTGGGACCGTGACGATGTCGTTCCCAAATCCGGCCGCCTGCGGACGTCGGGCTTCCGCGGGGCGGGCGCAGCTCGCGGGGCTCCAGCCAGGGGTCTTCCCGCCCCCCGCGCCCTCGGGTGGCTTCTCCGGAGCCCGCCGTCCGCGCCTCGACGGGCAGGGGGGCGCGAGGCGCGGCCGTCCGGGGACCTGGGTCCCCCCCCTGGTCCGCGAGGGAGGACACCCCACCCTACTGCGGGCTCCGCGCCGCGAGGCTGCCCCGAGGAAGGGGCGACAGGCGGGGTGACAGCGACGGGCACCGGGGCACGCGGGGCGCGCGCAGAGGAGCGGACGAGCCAGGGAGAGCGCAGTCCTGCGCCCTCGGGGCTCGGCTCCGCGACGGGGACTCGGGGTCCCACGCGGAGGAGCGGCGCTAGGGCTGCACGGGGGGCGTCCGGAGTGGCGTCGGGGGCTGGAGTGATTGTGGGGACAGCAGGACGTGCGATGCTCTCTCTCCCGTCTGCAAACTCCCCCCCCCCCCGGCGCCTGAACTTGGCGTGGGGACCGGCCCCGGGAAGCCCGCGGGCCGCGTGGACGCCACGGCCTGCACCCCCCCCACCCCCCGCGGGCCCGTCCTCCCCTCCCACCCGGGCCGGGGGCGCGCAGAGGGGGCGCGCGTGCGCGTGCACGAGCCGCGCCTTGCAGCGGCCGAGGGCGGCGCCTGCGCGGGGCCTGGCGCGGCGGCGGGGCCTTTGAAGTCGCGGCGGCGGCCGCTTTCATCCTTTCTTCTCTCCCTCGCAGGCCCCTTTGTGTGACTAAATTTGGCGAGAACATGGATCCGAGCCAGGCTTTCCACGTGTGCTCCCAGCTCCCAGCTGAGCAGGCCAAGGGTTCTCTTCCGGGTAAGGAGACAGGGAGAAAGATCAAAGAGTTTGGGAAGCTGGATCTGAAATGGGAATTGAAAATAAAAATCAAGCCTGGACACATTCCAGTTTCTAAAGCAAAACCAACCCTCATCAGAGGCCTCCCCTCCCCGGCGCTCTGTCTCTCTCTCTGCCTTTGCCTCTGTCCCCTCTGCTTCCCTGCCACCATTCCGCAGCGCGTGGCATCCAATGCGGAGAACAGAGGGAAACACTTACTTCTCCAGATTTTGTTTTTGCAGTCATTTTATTAGGGAGAGTATCTTGTTCATAATTACCGGTATGTGAAGGCGAATTTTTTCAGCCATAAATATTGCCTTGTTTGAGGATGCTTCTCACTTTCCTCTGCTGACACGACACGTGTGCACGTGTTCATTGTGCACCATAGGGGTTTTTTGTCTGCACACAATGCGGTCCCCACGTAGTTTTCTTCCACAGAAGTCAGATTCTGGAAAACCAATGTGAGTTAATGTTTTTAGCCAAGCACTGCCACTATCACAGTCGGTCTCCATGATTTGAAATCCTCTTACTGATAGACACCAGAGATCCTTTCCTACAGGCAACTAGTCAGAAATGTTTGTCTTTATGGTTAGAAAACTGTAAAGTCCCTTCTCGAATACACTTCTTCAGGGGTATTCTGCAGTTTTGGAGGTAACGGATATAAAAAGACAGCTCTGAAATCGTGTGATGCGGAGTCAGAAACCCTGGGTTGGAGGTGGTGTCTGCCACTCCCTCTCCGGCCACGAGTGACCTGGGACAAGCCATTTAACTTCTCCCGGAATCAGTTTCCTCTCTGAAAAATGGGCGTAATAATAACCTACTATTAAGTGAGATAATGCATGTGAAAGTATGCACAAATGTAAGGAATTATTAGTGCACGAAGCAAACATGATCCTTTTAAGGAGACCTGTTAAGTTGCAAAACCCAAAACTTCTGAAGCTCTAGGAACCCTTGCCACAGGTGCCAATGGGGATGGGATGGTGTCACACTCACAGGTCCTCTGCTGTGACCATCTCCACATATCCAGCAGTCGTGTTACAAAGACTACCAAAGCCACCATAGCATTTGTCACCCCGGAGTGAGTGTGTTGAGAGAACATTCTAAGGAGACAGGGAATGTGCCTTCCCTCGTGTTTATCCTGGGCCCTTGATGAATTCATAAATGGATGAAGAAAAATGAGACTGAAAACAGCGTATTTTTGTGAGGCATTTGACAAAGCTCAACGATAGCTCTGAAAACAGCCTTAGTAGTGTGATGGCCCGTTCTCAGGGGTAATATATATGCGGATCAAATACTCCTAACCTCAGCAGTAAGAACTGGGGGGTCAGGAGAGTGACTAGAAAAGTGTAGAAGAGGCATTTTTTGAGACTGTGTGAACCCCACCAGAGTCTGTGTTTTAGAATAGAGTGTGATTACACATCTCAGGCAAAGGCATCTCAAGTTACATGCAGTGAAGATTATTGCTAGGGCTGGGTAATGATGGGAGTACCGCAGGTACCATAGGTACTGACTTAGCCAGGTGTACTTCACCTGTGAGCCTTCCTAACTAACCTAAGGTAACCCTACCCATGGAGTCATGTCCGAGGCTCAGCCTCCCAATATAAACTCTTTATCGTGACCTGTGTACAAAGTGATGAAGAGGAGGGGTTATTCCAGCGTTCCTATATCCTTTTGCCGGGGCCCAAGGCTGCCCGGGGTGCAGAATCCTACGTCTGCATGCATGCCCCATGCATCTCTTTCGGCTGCCTCCTGCTAGAAGCAATGCTCATGCTTTGCCTGTCATGTTGAAGGGACTCTAGCAATTTCTGTTGGCACTTAGGAGGCAGCTTCTATTTTTAACATCTTTCCACAAACGCCCCAGATTAGAAGTGGATGGCGATCAACTTCACTGGTCAGCTTCAACCCTTCCTTTCACTTTTCTTTACAGATGAAGCTTTTTGAAATTTCCTAATTGGCCAGAAGAGGAACATAGACCAAGGCACTGAGGATTCTATCTTGTGTTTGGGGGGCAATGGGGAGACTCTGAAAATACTCATGGAAAGCCTGGATCCTTCTATTGAAGAAGATAAACTCCCTGAAGGGGAGGCCCGGCCAAGGGATTTACTTGTTTTTATAAATCTGTTTCCCCAGTGACTATGGTAATGGAGGTGTTTCTCCAATTGTGGTAAATGCACCTCGTAAAATGGACGGCCTGGGTTGTATTCTCAGGCTTCCTGGGCTCTGTCAGCACTGGGCAAGCACCTAATCCCTGGTTTGAGGCTGGAAGCCAAAGCCACAACCTTCTTGCCTAAAGGCAAGCGCAGTCCCAATTGAGCCACATGGAGATTAATGCAGAACAAGGTCATTAGTCTCATTGTTTATCCAGTTCCTCGCCGCACAGAGCTGTGTAAATTTCAGCTGCCTTTGATGTGTGCAGTCTGTACATTCTGGTGCTCCAGGACAGCGCCTGAGTGACAGGCCCCACGTCCAGTGCCCAGAAAACGCAGCTCACATAAGTACAGCGGAGCGTGGCGTCGAACCATTTTCCAGTGAGTTTCATCAAAGTAAATAAACCAACCTGGAGGGTCAGGACTGAGCCTCCTTTTTCTCACGCCATGACTTTTGGGTGTCCTTGGCGATGGATTTGTATTGTTTTCGTTTGAAACTGCTTTGAATCTTCATTTAGCTCTCAGAGGAAGGGGTTGACCTACATAACATTTGACCTTGAGGATGCCTGCTTTTTTTTTTTTTTTTAAGCACTCTGTCCATAAAAACAGACTCATTAAGTCAGGTTATCTTTAGTAATATATACATTTCTCCAAGACACAGCCAGTTTCCAGTTCTTTCCTTAACTCTGTCTCGCTTGTGCAGGTATGCTTAAACTCAGGGCTAACAACTATGGGCGTGAATTCAAAAGCTGGAGAGAGCCACTGCAAGTAGTTCAAGCTACAAAATTGTCATCCGGCTCAACGGAACACTGTTTTTTGGCAAAAGTGAAGCTAATTTGCCTTATCTGAATTTGACTTAAAGGTCCTGCAATCCCTCTCTGCCAATGAACCAATCTGGAGTCTGCTTCCCTTAGGTTAAATTGGCAGAAAGCAAGGGACAGAGATAAATTACTATCCTATGAAGTTAGACAGTACTTTTTGACTGCTAGTTCAGATAACCACAGACTCCCAGATATATTTCGAGGCTTGAATTATCCAGATGTTTGATTTTTACAGTTCAAATTCTCGGGATAATTTTTAGATTGTTTTACTGCAGTAGCCTCCTAACTAGTCTCTGGCTTCCACTATTTTTTATTTGTATTTGTATTTTTTTTTTTTTTTTGAGACAGGATCTCACTCTGCCGCCCATGCTAGAGTGCAGTGGCATCATAACTCACAGCAGCCTCAAACTCCTGGGCTCAAGTGATCCTCCTGCCTCAGACTCCCAAGTAGCTGGGACTACAGGCATGCACCACCATGCCCAGCTAATTTTTCTATTTTTTTTTTTTTTTTTTTGTAGATACAGGGTCTCGCTCTTGCTCAGGCTGGCCTTGAACTCCTGAGGTCAAGCCATCCTCCTGCCTCAGCCTCCCTCCCAGAGTTCTGGAATTGCAGGCGTGAGCCACCGCGCCCAGCCATGGTTTCTGCTGTCACTGAGTCCCACGCATGCCCTGCAACAGTCCCTGCCTCGTAGAATATCGAAAGTCATCCTGTGACACTTCCTACTTGTGGCTTCTAAGTCTCTCTGTGAACTGGTGCATGGCTTCCTCTTGCTCACTGCTCCCAGTGTGCAAAGCACTCTTGTGTACACACACACACACACACACTCACACTCACAGACACACACACACACAAACCCTCGCTCCTTTACTTTTTGCTTCTGCCCAGAAGCTCCTGGCCAGGTGGGTGCTCACAGGGCTCACTCCCTGACTTCACCCAGGTTCTGCTCAGACGACAGCTTTTTCTTAGACCTGGTCATCTTAAAAATAGACACCCTTCATCCCAATTCTAGTCACTCTCCACTCTTTTGTGGGCTTTGCCTTCTTTCACTGTCACTGCCTGGCGTATTTGTTGTCCTTACGGTAGTTGTTTATTAGCTTTCTCTCCTACTGGAACAGGTTCCATGAGGGCAGGGACTTTGTTATGTCGTATCCTCACTGCCTGCAACAGGTCTTGGTGCCTAGAAAATACACCAGGAGGG
>CM052456.1:1687503-1713290 GCA_028533085.1 Varecia variegata
GGCACCTGTGCCATTTGCCTGAGGCCTTCTCTTGCCTCTGGGGTCTGCTTTGCTGCCCACGAGGCAGCCCGGGCATGCTGGGGAATTCACGTCCTCGGGCACCGGACTTCACAGTTGGTGGTGTGAATACCCCCCCACCCCAGCTTCCCCAGTGGGACTAGCACGTGCTGCCTGCCCATAGTGAGAACTGGCTCAAGAACACACATCAGGCATTGGCTCCCTTCCCTTTTCTACCTCACTCCCCAACGCCCTGCTGGGTGTGTTTCCCTGTTCCCCCCACACATTGCAAGTAAACTCCTTGCACCCAAATTGCAGTTTGCTTCTGGGAAAATTCACGCTATTAATAAGACAGCCCCTGTAAGTCTTTTACCACTTCTAGCGCTTGTTAATTTATTTCCCTTTTGACCAGAGAGCTAGATCAGGCCTCAGGCTACAAACTTTGGGGTGTTGAGAGCATTTTGCTGGAATGACTCAGGGGTGTATTTCTTTTTCTTCATTATATGTATTTTTTGGTTGTCTTCTATTTATTGTGACAGTGATTTTCTATTTGCTGTTGCGATACCCTTGAAGTAGCTGGTTTGAATAGAATGCTTATCAAATAATAGGACCAGCGACGAAGGGGCTTGGAAAAAGTCACAGACTCAAATGGCTGAAGTTTGGGGAGCAGCCTCCCGTGTGGCCCCTCATCGCGCGTGCAGGACAGGAGGGAAGGAATGAAGATGACATCGTTTTGGCTTATGTTAATGGGGTTGGGTTTACAGTTTGTGGGGGGACCTTCTGGCTGTAATTTTGGGGCACAATGAGTCGGACGCGGCTCTGTGGGATCTTTGGGAGGACCAGAGAGTGTCACGCCGTGCTCCGCGGGTGTCCTTACAGGACGGCAAGCAGTGACACACAGCGGCTGTGTCATCTCATGCCATGTTCCCCGTAAAGCTGGTATCTTTTCCTGTGACTTTAAATGCTGGAGCAGGTGGAATAAACTTGCTTCATCTGTATAACTTACAAATGTTTCCGTTTGGAAGAGCTCACCTGCTGCCTCCTCCCGCACCCCTGCGCTCTTTCCTAGGAGCAGAAGGAAATGTCAGTCACCTGTGGGTGCAACACCTTGGAGGAGCAGTTGCTGACACCGTTACATTTCCTTCCTGTTCTTTCCTGATAACATCTACAAACTTCGTACCCAACCCGCTGCCGTGGGGCTCCGTCCCGATGACCGTGCATTTTTGCTAAAATCAATGTCATGCAGGTGGCTTGCGGCTGAGCTGGGATCTGGAACCTGTGTCCTGCGCTGCCTCTGGGGGAGGACACTGAAGACAAGGACAGAGTCTACGGTTATGTCCCTTGCAGTCCTGGCACAGGGCAGCCCCATGGTCCATCCATACACACGTGTCTCTGAGTAAGTTAGCGGGACAGTGGTGTTGACCTGGACTATAGATTAACCTCGGCCATTTCTCCCTGTACGCTCTGAAAGACACGCCCAAGGGCACATAAAGGACCACAGAAGAGTCGCAAAGGTGGGCAGCTCTCATCCACCTGGGAGAATCTGCCCTGGAGCAGATTGGCAGGATTCGTTCTAAAGTCCTTTGCCAAGTTCATTACCCAAGAGCATGTCCCCAGGGATAACTCTGTCCCTGAACAAAGCACAGGCAAAGGCCCTGGGTGGCGATCCTTACCAGAGCTGTCCTTACCCTCTGGGCAGAGGAAGTCAAGCCTGCAGGAAGGTGAGAGCCCCGGTCTGCAGGCCTGGGTGGGAAGCTGTGGCTTCCTGGCACTCTGAGCCTGGGAGTTGTGTGTGTGTGCATATGTGCTTGTGTGTGTGTGCACATGTGTGTGTGTGCATGATGGGGGCATGTCTCCAAGGGAAGCACAGCTAATGGAGGACGGTGAGGCCTGGCCAGGTCAAGGCTGCCAACGGTACCGATGGTTCGTGCCAACCCGGCCCGGTTCAGGGGTGGGGGTTGGGGGCAGCAGAGGTTCTCACAGCTCCAATAAACGTTCAGGAGAGGTAAGGCTGAGCCCGGGGAAACAGGGGAAATGGAGGCTCTAGGTCCCTCTTGCCAGGGAGCATGGGTCGGGGACATAGTAGCACTTTTGAGGCCAAGGAAAGAATGAAAAAAATCAGTATTTGCTTAAGTCAGTTTTTTAAAATGTGCATGGAGCCCACTCCAAGGCTGCAGAGAGAGAGAGAGGAGTCCTAGTTTCTCCCCAGAGGAATTGATAGTGCAGTAGTGGGAGGCCAATATGTTCATATAAACGTAGAAAAACAACCTACTACAGCATGTGCAACGCTGGGCAGACCCACTATGGGCCAGCATGATGGATACATTATTGCACCCAGTCGTCATAGCAACCCAGGGACGTAGGCATACTGTCTTCCTCTTGCCTAAGACAAAACTGAATTGTAGCCATAAGAGCGTTGCATGGTCTGATGCCAAAATGCATCCCAGGCTAGCACACCCTGCATTTAAGGGGTAAATGAAACTCCTGTTGCAAGAGTATCATGCAAATATGGAGTGGATCAGATCATATTATTATACATACACATAGCACCGCCGGTGCTTAGAGATAATTGGAAACCAGACTTGGTCAGGTTGCTATTGGTGGGTTGAACACTTCCTGCTGAACAAACAGTGTTATTTTTTAGTATTCAGGATTTGGGCCACATAAGCACTTTGATCTAAAATTTTTTAGTAGACAAAGAATGAGTATTTATTGTTTTTTATGAGCATTGTTTTGTATGAAACAAATTTGGGGGAGTGGGAAGGAATAAATATCTGGGACAGCCAGCATTTAAATGCCAGTAGTTAATTTTACTTTGCTACCTTGATTTACAATGGTAACATTTGGGTGGAGAGCTGAAAAGAAGGAACACTCTTTTGTTCTTGTTTTATTTAGAATTTCTAAAGTCTAAAGGAATGTTTTTATGGCAAGTACATAGAGTCATGGAAAAAAAAAAAAAAAAAAAACCTGAGGATTTAAATGCCATCATAGAAGTTCAACCTCCCGGTGCTCAATGAACAAAGGCTATTCTAGCAGCTTTCTTTTGAATCTTTCCCTAATTTTGTCTTGTTCTTAAAATAACTTCCAACCCCAAATTTGTTGTTACCAAATAAAAAAAAACAAAGAGGGCAAAGGAGTGTTTTAAAAAGGGGGGAAACAGTAAAAAGAAGCTAAAGGTCCAGGTGAGTAGACCCAGGACATCACAGAGTGACAATGGGGTGGCCATGGGATGGTTTGGGCGGTGGGGACAGTAGGTGTCCCACAGACTAGAGGATTTTATCCGGATGACTCAGACGGTTCATCTAATGCAGCATGAACCACTCGGTCCTTTGCCTGCATAGACCTGGCCTGGATGACTAAACCACTAGCAGCCTAAGAGTCTTAAGAACCTAAAATCCTAAAATCACATTTAGAGCTGATGTGATGTTTAACGAGGGTCATCTCGAGGGAGATCATCCGACAGGCTTAGGAGGCACAGACACCGGCTCTTAATGTCTCCAACATACCATTCGCCTTGATCAGACGTTATTTTCAGGAAAGAAAATAGTCTTGTCTCCGGGGGCCTTTCCCACACTAAAAATTGTTCTGAAATTTTAAAATACTCCAAAGTTTCATCATCAGCCTGGAGTGTTCAAAGGGAAGGAAAAAAAACCAAACCAAACCCACACAGCTCCATGTTTTTCAGGGCCTATTGTTTTATTTCAAATTCGATTTTCCTTATGTTTTATTTGGTTTACATCATTCTCACAAGCAGAATGGTGTAGCTATGGCAATGCCGAGAGAATCTGTGTGTCATCATGCTCTGGGTGGCAGAGCCGGGGGTGGGTGTCACACACTCCCGGGCAAGGAGGAAGATGACATCAAAGAACCTGAAGACAGAGCACATTTACTTTTCTGATTCAAATTACTTTGTTTGGAAAAGAGTAAACACAATTACCTTAACAACTGAGCTGGGAGGCTTCTTTGAGGGTTTAAGGCGACATTGTTCTCCTGGGGAGAAGAGGGGGACTGCTTAGGACCCGGGAGAGGGGCCCATGGACAGCCAGGTGGCTCTATTTGTTTTCGCTTTCTTCTCTTTTCAGAAAAAGAGTTTGGGTCGTTATGGAGCCTTTGATTGAGTTCCTTAAAAAAATTAACTTTGTTTGTTTTCCTTATTTAAAATGGAATTGATTTTATTATTAAAACAAATTAGGCAAAAGAGAAAAAAACCTATGAAGTCCCATCACCAAGCCCCCTCCGACCCCCTAACCATACTGTCCCCTGTACACAGATTTTATATCCATTTCTACACACACACACATGCACACACACATATGCACACACATGCACACACATATGCACACGCATGCCCCAAATGACAGCACGCCATTCATTCATTGTTTCATCGTTTGCCTTTTTAACTTAATATATTGCAAAAGCCTTTCACTCTCAGTCCCTGTAGAGTTGCTCCCTTCTTTTTACCTGTAGCATAGTATTCCACCACACAGATGTTCCCCAGTTTATTTAACCTGCCCTCTGTTGATGGATATTGAGGTAGTTTCGAATCTTTTGCTGTAACCTACAATGTGGTAATTAATATTCTCGTGCGCGTGTGACTTTGCAATTATGAAAATGTACCTGGAGGGTAAATAATTAGAATTATTGATAGGTCAAAAGCTATGAGCGTTTGTGGTTCTGATTGAAATTCGATTGCCAGATTGCTTTCCATAAAGATCGTACCAATTTGCACTTCCACCACCCATATAAGAGAGCACCTGTTTCCTCACACTCTTGATAACACAGTGTGATCTCAAACTTCTGCGTCTTCGCCAGTCTGGAAGTTGAATATGCTGCCTCCATGTACTTTAATGTGTACTTATATAAGTAAAGACAACCACCTTTGCAAAAGTTCAAAGATATCTTTGTATTTCCTTTTCTGAGAACTATGTTTATAGCCTTTGCTCGTTTTTCTGTTGGGTTGTTATATTTTTCTTATTGATTTTCCGCAGCTCTTTATATATTAATAACATTAGTATTTTTTCAGGGATATGAATTACAAACATATTTACCAGCTTGATGTGTATATTTTACTTTGTTTAGGTTTTTTCCCCTCCATGCAGAAAGCTTGTACATAGATATCCATTTCTTATCTTTTATGCCTTAAGGGTTTTATATTATACTTAAAGAGGATTTTCCCAAAATAGATCATTTTTAAAAAGACTTCCATGTTTTTTATGTGCTTTGTCTATGAATTCATATTTAAAACATCTGGAATTTATTTCAGTGGAATGTATGATGTAAAAAAGCAGCTTTAGTGATATTTTCCTTATCACCATCTGCTTGCCTCAATACCACTTACTGAATAAAACATCTTTCCATTCATGTTTTAAGAAATTAGTATTGTATATTAAATTAACGCACAAATTTAGATCTAATTCTGCACACTCTGTTTTATTCCATGGGTCGGTTTGTTTAGTCACGCACTGGTACCACTTTGTTTAAAAAAACTATACTTTTATTATGTATTTTAAAATCAGACAGAGCTTGCTCCCTCCTATTACTACTAATTTTCTGAATTTTCACAGCTTTTTTGCTTACTTGTAGATGTTGAAATCAGCTTGCTTAGTTCCAATACAAAAATACTGTTTGCTTTTTTGTTGGAAACATGTTAAATTTACCGATTGATATAGGCAAACCTGACATGTTGGGATAAGTCTTTATTTAAGACCGTGGTATTTTTTGCTACCTTTTTTTCATTCTTCTTTTGTGTCCAGTGGCAGATTCTTTTAATACCCATGCCACAAAGAGAATCCGTCCTAATGAAGTACTCACGGGAGGATAAGCTCGCTGGAGAGTTACTCGGGCAAATCAAGATTTCAGCCTACCTGATGCATATTTCCAATCTTTGAGAATCATTTTTCTATTTACTGAAATATACACAGGCAATGATTTTATACCATATTAGTAACATATAAGGACATTTAAAACATTTGCAAAAATTATGCTGCATGGTTTTCCTCTATAGATACGAGAGACCAGCAAGATGACTTCCTGGCCTCTAAAATTGTGCTCAACCTCACTTTCTCTCTCTCTCACCCTCTTTCCCTGTTATTTTTGCATTCAAATTTTACTTAGCTTTTAAAACGAAATATTTTATTTTGGAATAATTTTAGACTTACAGAAAAGTTCTAAAGACAGTACAGGGTTCCTGTGTTCCCTTCACCCAATTTGCCCCACTGTTAATATTTTACATAACTACGGTGTATTTGTCAAAACCGAGAAATTACTGTGGGTGCATCACTATTAACTAAATTCTAGGCTTTATTCAGGTCTCGTTAATTTTTCTGTTCATGTCATTTTTGCGTTCCAGGATCCAATCAGGATTCCACGTTGCTTTCAGCAGCAGTGTGCTGTGATGAGCCCACAGAGGGAGGCAGCAACTGTATCCTTTGCAGTCTCTGGGGTTAACCCTATAGGCTCTTGTCCATGAGGCTGGAGGAAACCCCTTCTGACCACAGAATCAGATCATTTGATCACGTGATACAGCTTTTCTGCCCCACATGTGCCTTCCTGTGTTTGCACTGTTGCATTAATTGAACCTAAACATGTGTGTATGTGTTTATGACAAATCAACATTTTTTAATGCCTTTGCAATGCCTCTCATTCCAATGCTATTGATAAGGTTGACATACATATTTCGATGAAACTATTGCTTGTTAAATCAATAAATGAGTTCTTTCTCATACTGTCTGTGTTTGTCTAATCTACAAAGATAAGCAGTAGGGTTTGGTTCTGTGGTTAAAAGCATGAGGTCTTCAAAATCTGGGTTCAAGGCCGGGCGAGGTGGCTCACGCCTGTAATCCCAGCACTCTGGGAGGCCGAGGCGGGAGGATCGCTCGAGGTCAGGAGTTCGAGACCAGCCTGAGCAAGAGTGAGACCCCGTCTCTACTAAAAATAGAAAGAAATTATCTGGACAGCTAAAAATATATAGAAAAAACTAGCCGGGCATGGTGGCGCATGCCTGTAGTCCCAGCTACTGGGGAGGCTGAGGCAGTAGGATCGCTTGAGCCCAGGAGTTTGAGGTTGCTGTGAGCTAGGCTGACGCCATGGCACTCACTCTAGCCCGGGCAACAGAGACTCTGTCTCAAAAAAAAAAAAAAAAAAAAAAATCTGTGTTCAAATCCTAGCTCAGATACTTACTAGCTATGTAATCTCGGGCAGGTTACTTAATGTCTCTCTCTGAGCCTCAGTTTTGTCCTCTGTGCAATGGAACAATGATAGAAACTTCCAGAGATGATTTCTGCAGAGCCCTTAGTACAACAGAAACTTCTAACGCAAGGTATTTTGTATGCACCGGCCATCTCCCATCAGCCCTCTTCTCGAATAAACTTTATGCCTCACACGTCCCCCAGGACAAGAGCTTGGAAATCAGCAATGTAATTTTTATGCTGTGAACAAACAGGTTTAGGAAAAAGTCTGGGTGACAGGGGTTCTGGTTAAGCACAGAGACCATGCACTGCTCCAACCTCTCCTCCTTCCCAGCGTTGCTGTTTTATGCTGTGCCGAGTGCAGTTTCCTGGATGTGCTGGCTCATGGGGAGGGTGGGATTGGCTCAGACGCACACGAAGAGTGGAGGAATGTGGGTGGAGCAGGAAGAATCGCTTCCCTTTGCTCAGGTGGCTCTGTGTGTGGCTGCAGCCCAGTGACACTCTGCCAAGAGGCTGGGTGGCCCCGGCTGCGCGGAGCTCGCAGACCTGATTCTGGGCAAATCTCCTGCTGTCTGTTCCCTGGCTGCAGCTGCGTGGGGGCCCTTGGAGAGCTTCTGCTAAGGGTAACTCTGGATCCTTCTAGATGCCACTTCCAGCCTCTGCTGCCAAAGGGAAATTTTCTAGCTCACCCAGGAGCATTTGGAAAAGGCCAGAGATTAGCAGAGGAGGGCAAAGGTGACCCTCCCGAGCTAGAGGGAGAAGATTCTAGCTCAAGGTATTTCTGGGGGATTTACTGTAATTAACATTCTTCAGTCAATGCTATTATCTCTGCAAAACTTGACACATTTTGCAATATGGAAATAAGTGTTGTTGGCTTTCCATATAAAGGCCTTCCATCCTGACTCACGTATTCCTTTACCTGGGGGTGATGCTAATGATTTCTTCTTTTTTAAATCTTATTTTTTTTCCGTCCTGGTCCAAAATCCTACACTCTATGTGTCTATATATGCAGATATATAGATATACCAAAAAAAAAATTTTTAAAGCTATAGTATTATTTTAGGTTCTGAATGGAAAATTCTTTATGGGCAAAATAGAACTTCACATTGCAGAGTTGCTTTCCTTTCTAACGACGGTGTTCTTAAAAATGTTTGGAAATATCTTATAGATAATACATAGTCTCCCTCAAGCCTAGTCAACAGCAAAACAATCCGCAAACCCAGCAATAAATAATCCACATGCCTACAGCATTCTTGCAGATATGGAAACTGTTCTGTTTCAGGGTCAGGGAAACGAGTATAGAAATGGTTGATTTTTAGTATATTGTGTCCTTGCAGAATAAACTAACAATTTTTTTTTCTTTGCCTCCAGTGCATTTATATAAGCGCAGTAAATTACTCATAAAAACCATGGAGCATTTACCGTCTTCTTTGTGTATAATATACCACAGTGTGCAGCTCCGCTGCTTTGATGGTAAACAGCTCTTCTCTCTGAAACCCTGCCTCTGTGGCCCTGCTCTGCGTCAAGAGGTTCCCTAATAACTGAACTGGTTTTCCTGGAAGACGGAAAAGAAAGCAATGCAAGAAATGCACTAGACGTCTTTCTTTTCCATAGTACTGTCATGTTAATTTACATTCATATTCAGAGATGTAACGTTCCATACACCAGCTTTGAAGAAAAGTGGTAAAAATGTAAAACGGTAGCCTATATTAAACGTATGGAGGCAAAGAAAAAAAAATTGTTAGTTTATTCTGATCATATTTACTTTGCTTTCTATTGTTCAAAAAATAGCCAACTAATCAAATGTAATTGAAAAAGTCAGTTGTTGGATTCCCCACCCCTCCCACCCCCAATATAGCCCCATGCACCCAGATGTCAGAGAGGAGTGATTTATTCCACGTGCTACATGCCAATTTGGTAATGCCATATCATGAAAATTTACTAGACTTTCATTTATCCAAGCGTCTTTCTCTGCTCCGTTTGAAAAAGCAGGAATTTTACTTGGAGTTCTATATGTCTTGGGTTAATTTATATTTTATAAGTATGTGCAATTATTAATTCATTCTATCTGTAGCACGTGTTGGACCCTGAAGCTTATGGCAGTGCTGTTATCTGTTGCAGGGATGCAAACACGCTCTTTGATGTGTTATTCTTGGGGACTTGGGAGGATAAAGATGGAATATTCATTTGGCCCAGCTCTGCAGCTGGGCTGAAAACACAGCAGCAATGGTTTATGTACATTTGAGCACCGTTGTAACTTTCTCCTCCATATACCAAATTGTAGATAACGGGAAACTTCAGGGAGTAGCAGCCTCAGCCCGTTCCTGCTCTGTGTTTCTGCAGGGTGGGACACTGGGCATCACCAGCCCCCAAATGTGCCCCCAGCGTGTGCTAGCCTCAGCATACAGCCCCCACATTCGCCTTGTGGCCTGGGGTACCCTACCCAGGAAAAATGCCCAAAGTGAATAATAATATTAATCATATGCAATGCCAACACGTCCCAGATCCTATTCTAAGTGCTTTATTTATACTGACTACCTTAATACTCAAACAGCCCTCTAACGTGGGCTTTTCCGGTATGCCTGATTTATAGATGAGGAAACTGAGGCACAGAGCAGTGACCCATTTACCTTTCTTATTCTCTGGCCCCAAACCTGGGTTGTTTTAGTGCATGTGGACTGATTCCTGGTGTTGAGAATCATTTTTGGTTTTGTCCCCTGGGGACTTTATTCTTCAAGTTATTAATTAATTTAATTTATTAATTCATTCTTTTTTTTTTTTTGAGACAGAGTCTCACTCTGTTGCCCGGGCTAGAGTGAGTGCTGTGGCGTCAGCCTAGCTCACAGCAACCTCAAACTCCTGGGCTCAAGTGATATTCCTGCCTCAGCCTCCTGAGTAGCTGGGACTACAGGCATGTGCCACCACTCCTGGCTGATTTTTTCTATATATTTTAAGTTGTCTAGCTAATTTCTTTCTATTTTTTTGGTAGAGACAGGGTCTCGCTCTTGCTCAGGCTGGTCTCGAACTCCTGACCTCGAGCAATCCTCCCGCCTCGGCCTCCCAGAGTGCTGGGATGACAGGTGTGAGCCACCGCGCCCGGCCTATTAATTCATTCTTTTCATGAATATTCTTTGAGGGATGCTATGAGCCAGGCACTGCGGTAGGTCACAAACCAGACAGACGTAATGGTGGCCCCACAAAGCTGACAGTCTCTTGGGGAAGACGGACGTCACACAGATCGGCACAGGGACCTGCCGTGGTGGCCGGGGGAGCACTGGGCGCAGAGGGAGGGCAGAGCAGGGACATCGAATCTGGTCTGGGAGTCACGGTCACTTCCCAGCAGGGCAGTGGGAATCCGCCAGCTGGAGGGAACAGAGAACATCCAGCTCGATTTCACGTGTGTGAAGTAAGTCACCCGCTCGCTAAGATCTATCTGCAACTCGCAAGTCAATATCTGCGGTCCCTTCACACACACTCACAGACCAGAAACAGAGAGTGAAAAGTTTGAGTCGCCCGATGTGTTACGTTCCCAACGGAGGCTGAACAAGGCGAAACTCCACCTTCTTGTTTCAGTTCTTATATGATGTGGCCTTTCTGAGATCACTTTAATGCCATGCTTTTTGCATTTCTGTGCTTTTTCTTGGCGATTTCGCTGTTTAAAATGGCCCCCAAGCATAGCGCTGAAGAGCTTTCTAGTGTTCCTGAGCTCGAGAAATCTCTGATGCGCCTTACAGAGAGAATATGTGTGCGGGATAAGGTTTGTACAGGCACGAGTCATAGCGCTGCTGGCTGTGAGTTCAATGTCAGTGAATCAACAATGTATATTAAATAAGGTGTCTTTAAGCTGAAACACATATGTGTAAAACAGGTTATAACTTAATCGGGTGATGAAAATGTCGTGACCAGAGGCTTGAAGGAACCTAACCTGGTCTTTCCCTTAGGAGCGCTGACTTCGTATTTGCTAACTCAGTGTTTGCAGAAACTGTACAGAACAGAACTCCCACAAATAGGGAGAATCAAGTGTACTTTCCTAAGGGATATTGCAGAGTTATTTGGGATACTGACGAATTTTAACTTTGAGTATATTCATGGCACCCCGCCTCCCAAAGATGGGACCAGTCTGTATCTTACGTGAGCAGGTAACAGGAAGCCTTCAGATACCTGTGCCTTCCTCTTGAGGTCATTTAGACACTGTTACTTAAAGGTTTAGTGAGGGATATTCATTCTTTAATGTCACATTCTATGTTGTATGTTCATCATTTCAAAAAGGGGCTGGTAGCCAGCCATGGTGGTTTGCACCTGTGGTCCCAGCTACCCGATAGCTCGAGGACAGGGGTTTAGCCAGACCCTGCTTCCAGAAGTAAAAATAAAAAGGTTTGCATGAAGAAGTACTGAATACAGTTTTTAGGGATGAAAAGAAAATTATACCCTGATTAATAATGTTGCGGGTTCCTCAGTGATTTGGGAAAACATTTTCTTAATGATAAAAATAGTTGCCATTAAGTTCTACCACGTTCCAAGTACTGCGCTCAGCACCGTAGGCACATGATTCCACAGTGTCTTCACAACAGCCCTGAAAGGGAGGTCTTGCCATCTTCATTTCACAAATGAGCATCTGCAGATCAGGGAGTTAGATTTAAATCCTCCTCTATTTGACCTTGAAGTCCAGGTTTTTCTGCTAAAGCTTTTGTAACAGGCACTGATCGTTCTCGTTAACTGTTCTTGCTTTCGTATACTGTGCAAAACACATTAAGAGCAGGAGTCAAGTTCACTTACCTGGACTATGTGTCACTCCAGCACCTTCTTGACTCAAGGGAAGGCAAACATGTGAAGAGCAGGAGACAGAATCTACAAATTTGACTCGTGGTTTGTTAGTTTCACCAAGAAAGAGAAGGCCAAATGCGGTGGCTCACACCTGTAATCCCAGCACTCATGGAGGCCAAGGAGGAAGGATTGCATGAGGTCAGGAGTTTGAGACCGGCCTGAGCAAGAGCAAGACCCTGTCTCTACTAAAAAATAGGAAAAATTAGAATTAGCCAGGAACTACTAAAAATAGGAAAAATTAGCCAGGCGTGGTGGTGCTCACCCATAGTCCCAGCTACTCAGGAGGATCACTTGAACCCAAGAGTTTGAGGTTGCTGTGAGCCAGGCTGATGCCATGGACTCTAGCCTGGGCAACAGAGCAAGACTGTGTCTCGAAAAAACTAAAGAGAGAAATGTACAGGAGGAAAAAAAGAAAGACAAGCACCAGACCACCTATTTTTCTAATACTTTAATTAATAATCAGTGTAAACAAATATTTGTGTAATGTCGGTATTTCATAACCTGAGAAAAAGCACACAATTCCAGAAATAGCACCTTAGCTCCAGCATGCACTGACAATGAAACGGCATTTGCTGTGTCAAACAAATAAAACACATCTTTCTGCTGAAGCTCTCAGGGCAATGGTAATTAAATAGATTTTTGGTCACTCCTCTCCCATATCCTGCGCTAAGTTGATTAACCTGTTTAATGAGTATATGAGAATGACCACAGCTGACCTCACATCAAAGAGCCTCATTGTGGTTGTGCGCTGACTTGAATTTTAATTGTGCGCTAGGTTCCTTAATTGCACCAGAGAGGTGCTGGTGGATTTCTTTTCCCAGATGTGTTCAGTTAGTCCTAACGTGCAGCCTGAGAGGCTGGTTTGCACATCCAGTCTCTGAATTGCAAAGAGTCACAGTTTCACAGTTGTCTCTGATACGACTGGCAGCGGCCATCAGTTTAATTTACATGGCAAAACTTACCTTCATGTATTATTAAACATCACAAAGGAGTTTAGAAAGAAAAGAGGCTGTAAATAACAGTGAATAAATTGGGATCCAAACAGCCTTTGGGTCTCCCTTAAGGCCTCCAGCCTCGGTCTCCAGCCTCCATGAGAATCGTTAGAGGCAGACGTGGCTTCTTTATTACGCGTTGTCACCAAGGACCAACTGTTATTTCAAGCTACAGGTACCAGACGGTAGAAGAAAGGAAGTTCTTTTTTTCTTTGAGACAGAGTTGAGACTCTGTTGCCCAGGCTAGAGTGCCGTGGCGTCAGCCTAGCTCACAGCAACCTCAAACTCCTGGGCTCAAGTGATCCTCCTGCCTCAGCCTCCCAAGTAGCTGGGACTACAGGCATGTGCCACCATGCCCGGATAATTTTTCTCTATATATTTTTAGTTGGCCAGATAATTTCTTTCTATTTTTAGTAGAGACAGGGTCTTGCTCTTGCTCAGGCTGGTCTCGAACTCCTGACCTCGAGCGATCCTCCTGCCTCGGCCTCCCAGAGTGCTAGGATGACAGGTGTGAGCCACCGCGCCCGGCCTGGCAAGTTGCTGTCTTCACTACTTTTCTTCTCCTGCTGCCTGTCTTGCTCGTTTAGTTTCTTGTCCTAACCCTAACTTGTACCAGGGCCTCAGGACATGCATTTAACTCCTTCGGGCCTCAGTTTCTTTATCTGTAGAATGGTTAGGACATTATCTCCAATGCTTGTTCTAATGCATGAGTTGTCTGCTATTTTGCGGTGTTTTTGTCAGAGTATTTGACTAAGAAGATGGTTAAATTATTTCCTAAAATCCCCCCTGCCCTTATTTGAGGTATCTTTGGCTATTTCATCTCATGTTCCTCCACGAGCATTTAAGAAACAAATCCACTCTGTTGATGATAGATTGGTTAATGGACAAGGTAGCTGGACTCCAGAGAGTCTTGAAATGATATTGGTTCTCCCCCCGGAATTGTTACTCATTTTCTGAGGAGATGTATTTGCATTTGTGCATGTCACTACATTATCACTGCCGGAAACACGTTAGGAAAGCCAGGAAAGTGGGGCCATCAGGGGTGTTTGTGTCGTTGCAAAATCCCATGAGTGGTAATTCCGTCTGCAAGTGGAAAGCGTGGTGTGGTTTTGTTGTGCAGGGGAGATTGCTAGCGCGTCGCTGTCGCTGGGCCTCTGCCTCACACAATAGGGCAGCGGGAGGCTCAGGAATTTTTGTCCCTCGGTGTGTCTGGCTCGCGCTAATCCCACGTCTAAGTGGGTCGTATTGTGTTTCCTCACCGTGGTGACAGGAAGAGCCCGGGGCCTTCGGGAGATGCAGACAGCAGCGGTGCAGAGACACGGTCCTGGGAAGGCCGCGTGGCCGCAGAGCTGTCCCCTGGCAGGTGGTGGCGGTGGAGGGTGGGGGGGACAGAGGGCAGAGAGGCCCACCGAGGCAGCAAGATGCAGGCCCCTCTTTGGAAGCCACTGTCCCAGAAATGACCTGCCCCTGAGCGCTCTTTCTTCATCACCAGAAATCTCTTTTGCCACCTTTTTGCATTTCTTCGGGCACCTGTGTCTGAACCTCTTCTGATGCACGTTTTGACCCGAACCTAACCAAAGGACGGGGGCAGGCAGAGAGGTCACCCGGGCTGCCCAGGGACAGCACGCTGTCCCCAGCAACCTCCCCGCGAGGGTCAGTAAAACCCTGGGACTTAACGGTAAAGTGGGTGGACGTGGAGTTTCTGATCTTAATCCAGAAAGGGTTGGGGACAGCGGTGTCCGGACCGGAGCTGATGGGAGGGTGGGCAGAGAACGTGCTAGATTGCAGCGGCAATGCGGGAAGATGCGCCCTCGGACTCCGCAGTGCACCAGTTCTAGAATCAAACTCAGATTTCACGCAGCTGCCGTGCTGCTTATTATACTGTCATAATTGCAGGTTCAAGGGACAAGTAAAGGTTTCACCGGGATTAGGGTTGGTTGTTTTCTCCCCTTTGCAAACGGTGGCCCGGGCGCGCCTTGGAATCAGCTCCTGACCCCTGCGTGGTTTGGCTGGGTTCCAGTCCCGCTTGCTGCGGGCCAGCCCCGCCGTGTCCCCTGACCTCTCTGAGCCTCCAGCTCCGCACCTGTGACCCGGACATAGCACCACTAGCTACAGGAAATGGCCCCTTGAAAGGTCCAAGAAGAGAATCTCTGTGACTACGTGATAAAGTGCTTTGTGTATTTCAATCTTTTGCCCCCAGCCGCAGCAAATACACATGTTATGCACGTTTTTCTGTATTAGCCTCATTCTGAGTTCCATTTTTTTGTCTCTATTTTTGTTTTCTTATCTCTTTCCCACTTGCAATTTATGAATCTACTGAAATCATTTTTGGGAAAAAAACAGGGCGCGTATAGATCACTGAATAAAGTTTAGTTATTGTTTTGCGGGTGGAGTGTTAAAAGAATTTAAAAGACGTGCTAATTCTAACCTTCACCCGTTTGCCACCAACCGAGGATCAGCCCTGATATCTTGCACCAACTCAGCCCCGAATTACGGAGTGACAAGTGCCATCTGTGGTTTCTCACTCACTGTTGCTTTCTAGGGGAGGAGATGCTTGATCAGTGTTTGCTAGATTGCAAAGGTGGATTATGTTGGTCACCATGTTTAGCCCACGAGAGGACAGATCTTAGCGTCAGGCCATGGACAGCCCAAGAGCACCAGCCGGGTGGGCTCTTTTCCTGGTGCCACCACGGGCTGCTCTTCTGTCTCGAGATCTCTCAGGTCACACACCTAGAAACGCTAGGAAGACCCTTCATTCATTCCATGCACAGTTAATGACTCGCCGGTCACTCGGGGCCATGCAAGAATGGATCAAAGATGGCCCTGCCCTCGGGAGTGGGTGGGCCAGTGGAGTGACAACCGTGTTGGTGATCAGGCAGCTCAGCACAGGAGGGACAGATGGCAGGGAGCTTGTGTGCACAGCTGGCCTGCTCGGTCACTTACCAGCTGAGTGACCTTGGGCACTGACCTCTCCATGCCTCAGTGTTCCTACCTATCAAGTGGGAATAATTATGATCCTCAAGAAACAGGGTTGTGGTGAGGATTACTTGAGTTAATAAACATAAGACACGTGGAACAGTGCCTGGCACCACAGAAAGCTCTCAGTAGAGGATGACAGTGGTGGTGGCAGCAGTAGGTGCTCTCGGTGGGAGGCAAAGGAAGGCACATCAGTTTTACCCAGGAGGCTGAAGAGGGCAATGAAAATTGGTCTTGCTGGGCAGAGGAGAGGGAGTGTAGCCCAGGTGGAGGATTTGGCACATGGGCGTGGTTAGGTTGGAGAGAAGGATGTTCTGAGAACTTTTAGCCAGGTAGGAGCTGCTCTCAGCCCCTGAATTCTGAGCTCGGTGCCAAAGTGGAAACAAGCATAGCATGTTTCTGTCTCGAGAACATTCTGTTTATGACCACAAGAGAAAATTGCTTGGGCTGGAAAAATATGGTTTGTGCACAAATGATGTTGTCAACTAGACATAATCCATGTCTACAGTGGCAAGGAGACATGGCAAAAGGCATTCACCTAGTTAACTCCAGTTGGGGAAAAAAATTGTTTAGAAAATGAAAGGCTTGAACAAATCTGAATGAATAATACAGAGGGATACTGTGGTCTGAGTTGAGTAAATTATTTTTGAGCCCTCCACTTCTCTTAAAAAAAAAACAAAAACACCCAAGTTCCGGGAAGGCCCGGAACTAGCAATCAAACGATATCAATATTGAGCACAAACCTGGATCAAATCCCCGGCATTTTTTATCCTTTTAATTCCCAGAAAACGATTCCTTTAAAAAAAACGAAGGACACAAAATGCTACGAGTCTCCAAAATGACACAAATTGCTAAAAATAAAACCAACGACAGGTAGTGAGAGAAAAAAAAAAAAAAAACCAGTTCAGTTTGTACATGAATAAGTTAACTTATATATAATTCAATGTCTTCTGCTTGAAAACACCGAATTCCCCAACATAATAATCAGTTTAAAATTAATGTGGTTTATTAACAATTAAAAGTGATAACACGGGCTGAGGAAGATTGGAGGTGAAATGCTTTGATAGGTGGAGTAATTACAAAGTGTGCTTTTGAAGTTCAAGGAGGCAGCCTCGGGCCACAACATTTTTAAAGTAAAAATTGGCTTGCACTCTCTTGGAGTGATTTATTTTGCACGAAGAAATGGGTGTGAGACATGAGGTGGTTTAAAATTTCATCCCTTGATGGAACCGCCTGGAGGGTGACATGATTTTTTTTTTTTTTCCTGCTTTCTTTGCTCAGCCTATGAAGTTTTCTATCTAGAAGTTAATCTGCTGAAATTCCTTAGGAATTTAAGGAAACTTAATCTTTCGGTGTGTAAACCAAAGGGACTAAGTATATTGCTCTCCCTCTGACACTGGGGAGCAGGGACAGTGGAGTAGCAGCCAGCAGGAGCAAACCCAGCCATTCTTGTCCTGTTGCCCATTAAGTCATTACCTCCAGAAAACTTCACCTTTACCTTTAAAAATGCTCTTTCTCTAAGAAGGCATGAAAGGTGTGGGGTATTGAAGAGTGGAGGTAGAATATACTCGAAGAGGACAGTTGAAAGGACCTGAGATTTAGTTAAAATAGAAGGCTAGATTGCCCAGGGGACAGGACATTGGGGGACAGAAGACAAATGCAGTCATGCATGGCTTAACAATGGAAGTATGTTCTGAAAAATGTGTCGTTACGTGATTTCATCATTGCGTGAACACCATTGAGCCTTCCGACACAAACCTAGCCTGCTACACACCTGAGTTACCTGGTATAGGTGTTGCTCCTACGCTGCAAATCTGTGCAGCAAGTTACTGCCCTGAATACTGTAGGGACCTGTGACACAATGGGAAGTAATTGTGCATCTAAACATATAATACAATGTAGCAGATAAAAAATGATACACCCGTATAGGGCACTGGCCATGAATGGAGCTTGCAGGACGGGCAGTAGCTCCGAGTGAATCAGCAAATGAGACGACTGAATATGAAGGTCGAAGACAGGGCTGGACGTTATTGTAGACTGTATAAACACTGCACACTTAAGCGACACTAAATTTCCAAAAAATATTTTTCTTTCTTCAAAAATAAATTAACCAGGGCGGGTGCAGTGGCTCACGCCTGTAATCCTAGCACTCTGGGAGGCCGAGGCGGGAGGATCGCTCGAGGTCAGGAGTTCGAGACCAGCCTGAGCAAGAGCGAGACCCTGTCTCTACTAAAAATAGAAAGAAATTATCTGGCCAACTAATATATATATATATATATATATTTATATAGAAAAAATTAGCCGGGCATGGTGGCACATGCCTGTAGTCCCAGCTACTGGGGAGGCTGAGACAGGAGGATCGCTTGAGCCCAGGAGTTTGAGGTTGCTGTGAGCGAGGCTGACGCCACGGCACTCACTCTAGCCCAGGCAACAGAGCGAGACTCTGTCTCAAAAAATAAATAAATAAAATAACCGAAGTGATGAGTTTTGAGTACTTACTATCTTTGTTTGTAATGCAATTTAAGTTTATATAATTCAATTTTTAATGATGAGTTTTTCTAACAGCTGGCTCATAGCTTTCCTGAAAGTTTAAGTAGGCTCTCAAGAACCAGTGCAAGCTGGTTCTAGCACACCGCTGAATCCATGTATGACATACGTGGAAAGGAGTTTGGAGGGCGACACCCCAAGTTGTTGACCGTGGTAATCACGTCTCGGGGGGAGAGGTGGTCTGTGGCCAGGAACCTCCACCGTTTACTCTGTGTACCTCTCTTTTGTATGTGTTGCTAGTGGAATAAAAGCGAACAGAAATGGATTTCATAAAATAGCTATTGTTCTCCTACCAAGAGCTGCTTCCTTCTTTTCAGCCGGGTCCAAGCCCTCGAGGCAGCATGGCTCACTGCAGAGGGTGTTGGACTAGGAACTAAAACTTGTCTCTCCACCCTGGCTTGGCCCCTGGCAGACTGAGAACACATCATTTAACTTCTCTGAGCCTTAGCATTTTCATTCGTCAAATGAGGCTACCTGGGTTCTAGCTCTAAGAGTCCACACAGTTTTACCCTCTCTGTTTCTAATTGTGCCTCATATCATTTGGTAAGTTTCCCGCCTGGAAGATCAGGGCATGCCCACCAACAGAGAGTTCTGTGAAGTCCCAACTCATCACAGTTATTGCTTATTTTATTTTCTGAGTTTTCAAAAGATTGTGGGCTTAACGTTCATAGTCAGTGTTGATAATCACCAAACTTGGCTGGCTTGAGAAAACCGAAATTTGGAAGTTGGCTGAACATCCGATGTTCTCTGATTAGCTCTGTTCCTCGCAGAGAGCGTGTTGGTTTACCAGCTCATGGATGGTGTGTGCAAGTAGGCGGCCGGGTACACGTCCTCTCTGGGAGCCCTCTCCATGCCGCCTAGGTTCGTATCTTCTGGAACGTACTGGCTGGAGTAGCTGCCCTGAACGTCAATCTACATGGAGTTGACTCTAGTCTCTGACCAGGCAAATTAGGAGTTTGGATCCCAATCAAAACAGTAATATCACTTTTATTATTTTTATTTTTAAACTACAGCATAGTAAATGTTTAACATAGAAAATTTAGTCAATACAGATGAGCGGGGGAAAAAAAAGGAAGATTGCTAATATTAAAGTGTAGAATTTTCCATTTTTGTTATTATTGTGTTTTGTATATATGTAAATGGACAGATGGATGTTTTAAATCTGCAGTCCCCAACCCCAAGTCAAGGACTGGTACAGATCGGTGGCCTGTTAGGAACCAGCTGCACAGCAGGAGGTGAGGTGAATGGCAGGCGAGCTGGCCACTCCCATTTCTCACATCATCACTTAAGCTCCGCCTCCTGTCAGATCCGTGGGGACAATAGATTCTCATAGGAGCTGGGACCCTGCTGTAAACTGCCCATTCAAGGGACCTAAGTTGCTCACTCTTTATGAGAATCTAACGCACTGGGGAGTGGCTGCAAATACAGATTACCATTAGCAGAGAGGTTTGACTGCACAATAAATGTGATGTGTTTGAATCATCCCAAAACCATCCTTCCCAACCCCCCGCTGTGGAAAAATTGTCTTCCGTGAAACCAGTTCCTGGTGCCAAAAAGGTTGGGGACCGCAGGTTTAAATGACATCATACTTCTTGAGAGTGTGGCACAGCACAGACTCAGAGCATGGGTTCTGGAGCCAGAAAGTTCAGGTTGGAATCCTTGCTCTGTACCTCTGTGGCCGTGTGGCCTTGGGCACTTCTCCCTGCCACCTTGTGCCTTAGTGAAAAGAGAATGATAGACTCCACTTTGCAGGGTTGTCGTGAGAACTGAGGACGTTAATATGTGTGAAATCCTTACAGAACAATGCTTGGCACACAATGAAATGGATGACAGCTATTTTTATTGCATTCCATTAGATATTGATGTTCCGTAGCTCACTGATGTCATACTGATGGACATTTAAGTGACTTCTACTTTTGCACAATTGAGATGAAATCTCTTACAGGTTATAACTCTACACATCCTCAGGATAGATTCTTAGACGTGGACTCACTGGGTACACACATTTTAAGGTTTTAACCGTGCATTAGGAGAATTAAGGTCCTCCTTACACACGGCCAGATGAACACCTGTAAGGGCACAGACGTGTCCCCTCTCTCCCTCTCGTCAGTGCTGGCGGATGGGTTGGGCTTTGACACTTCCTTATCAAAATGAAAACTCCAGTCTATTTCCATAATATATACAAATCTATGCTCTTCATCTTGGAGGCAAAATAAACGCCCTGAGAGACTATTAAACTGTGAAAATTAAACTTTAAGGCATACGTTCTTTTCCAGAAATTAATTTTCCAGGTTGTGCCCAGGCGTGGAAATACATCAATGTGGGACAACTCACGCCTGGCCCCGCTACCGGGCAGCAACGGTGGAAGATCTGTCACAGGCAGTCACTCAAAGCCAGTGTTCGTGAACAGTGGCCTAAGTCCGCCCCCACCAGGTCCCTAAGCCCCCTGTGAGGTCCAGGCCAGGCACCGTGCGGGATTTCTGGGCTGACACAGAGCTGCCCTTAGCCTGGTCCTTAGCCTGGAGGAAAGAGTGGGGACCGCTCTTCACGGGGAGGCAGGAGGGAGCGTGGTGTCCCTGTTATCACACAAGATGATTTGGAAGTTACGGTCCATCACGTTCATGTATCGTCATAAATGATTTCCGAGCTAAGTCTAGAATATCCACTCCAAGGACTCTGGGGAGGGGGACAGAGGACTAAACATGATATATCATTTGGTGTTTCCAAATACAACTCCAAGGTGAGTTCAGAGAAGCGCTGTTTCCATGGGGCAGTCAATAACAGGTACAAGATGGAGATTCCATGGTCCAAAAAAGTTCAAGAAATTCTGGGTGCAAGTGAAACATGTCTCTTTAAAGAAAAACTGCAAAAGTCTCTTTAAGAGGTTAATGTGTGCGGGGACTCTTGCAGGGGCTCTGGTATGCCATGCTGATCAAGCTTACTTGATCACCATGTCAACTTTTGCTGAACACCTTTTGAGTCTAGCGTCCCATGAAATAGTTTAAGAAAAGAGGTTATAACCTGTAGAGTTCGCCACCCAGAATACAGATGGGGTAAAATGTCTTCCAGATTGTCACACGTGTTGCCATTTAGCACTGCTAGATTCTACCCCAGAGTCACGTTACTGAGAAATTCACTGCAAAGACACCATCGGACACTTGCATTGATTGAATGCACATTAGGTCCAGTGGTGACAATACGGGCTGAATGGGACCAATGCAGACCCTCATCTCGTGGAGCCTGTGTCCTGTCTAGACATGCGTCCTACGAAAAAGCCACCTGCTGACTCCTCAGCTGTCCCCCGCGGAGCCCCGACAGACCCAGCCTCAACCCTGGTGCATGAATGTCCCGGATGGAGGTTGGAGCATTATAGAAATGAGACCATGTGTCCAAACAGTCTGTGCCTTGGCAGGAGGAAGAGAAGAGCTAATAAAAAAAAAATCACATCCATCTTGCCAGGGAACCGGATCAAAACCAGAAGAAAAGAGAATCCTTTCATATGGGGTGGGAAGTTTGGCAGAAGGCGGCACCTCTGAGGTTGATGGGAAGAAAAGGTGGCCAGTCTTCCCTTTGGGCTGCCAATATTTTCCCCGGATGGTCAGAGAGCTCCTTCCTTGAATGTGGGAAGATGCAAATAACGAAAAAGCCCAGGTCTTTCACAGCCATGCAAAGTTAAACAGCCAGCCAGGAATATCGGGATCGGAGGCTCTTATCTCTGGCTTTCTAGTCAGTTCCACTTTGACAAGGAGCAATTTTAGCCAATGGCAGATGTTCTTTTTGTGGGGCTAAAAAAAGTCAAAATGTCCCATTGGCTGTCTGATGCAGGACTGCCGCTCGCTGGGCTGGCCACACACTGCACTGTGGTGGCCAAGCTCATCTGGGCCACCCGGGACACAGCCAGCCAGTTCCTGGTTGTGAGCACATCTGCAGGCTTCTAGAATAAATCTCCTATCTTGGCAGGTGCTTTTGAGCAAAGTGGAGGAAGTATTAGTAATTCTCCAAGAGGATCACTGGGGAGGAGGGGGTCGGGGGGGCACGAAGAGCAGTCCTTTCTTCCATCTCACCCTTGACATCAATCGACAACCTTGTATTGAACACTACATTCAAGGAACATTCAGGTAGATCAGATACCTTGACAGGAGAAATTTGATGCAAATTGGGAAATTATAAGTAGATGTTTTCCTAAGTTGGAATTGGGCATGGACCTGAGAATTGCTCCTTTTATGTTTATTCTAGTTTCCAGCCTCTGCCTTCTCAGCACCTGGCCCATGGTTCCTTCCCTTTGCAGACTCAGTTCTGTATGATTCTTAGATCCGTTACGAGCAGGACAGTAAGCAGGTTCACTACCTTGAGCTTTCCAGGTAGCAGGGCATGACCTAGTCTTGTAGCCACAGGCTGTGTTTGGGGGCCGAGTACTGACCTGCCCATCTGGTTGTAGCTTTTCCCTAATATTGTCCTCCCACTGATTTCCACCCCTTCCCATCTTGATGTTTAACTTTCCTTGACAGTCCTTGTTTTAGATCCCTTTGGGGTCTACAAAAGATATTGCTTAACCTTATAGGAGTTAGTCCTATAGCCACTCAATTTCTTCCCCAAACTCAAACTCAGTCCAAGCAACATTGATCCACATCGATAAAGGGAATTTCTTGTAAAGGTCATACATGACCACATGGAACCTTGCGAATGGCAGTGGTTAATAATGCATGCTCAAGGGGCAGTCTTCGTGGGTTCAAATCCCAGATCCGCCACTCACTAGCTGTATAGCTTTTGGCAAATCACTTTATCTCTCTGGGTCTCAGTTTTCTCATCTATAAAATAGGTATGTAAGCTTGTAGAGTTGTGAGGATTTAAGTGGCTTGTAAATCCCTCCGAATAGTATGTATCACATAGTAAATGATCAATAAAGTTAATAGTCGTTGCTACTATTATTATTTTCCCGATATACGGGGATTCTCGGTTCGGTGGTAGAACACATCAGTTTGGGGTCTGGTGTGAGAGAGTGGTACAGGTGTGGGAAGTGCTTCTGCAAGGCCGCTGGTAGTTCACACCGGCGGAGAGTTCAGGTGCGACCCTGGAAATATTCACTTCCCAAGTCTGCTATAATGATTTTGCAGTTAGGAGTTAAAATATGGTCCATTATAATTTTGAGTGCAGAGTAAAGATTGTCACCACTGCTCGTCAAACTCCACCACCGAATCCATAAATCAGGGGCTTAGGGAAGGAAAACAGGCGCCCTCTCACCTCACTCACCCTTGGAGCTCTGCCCGGCTGGGTACCCCTCCCACCTTTGAACACCGAACTGTTGCCTAAGACTCTAACACCTTTTCTTTAAGAAGACTTTTTAATTTGCCTATTACCCCCAGGGAAATCTACTTGCCAAAAATTCCAACAGTAACTATGGGCTGAGATCTTGGGGGTAAATGAATATTGGATTTCTGGGCAATTTGCCTTAAATGCTCATGTATAAATATGCACCTGTATTCATATTTCTTCTGAATCACAGATTCATGGCCTAATTCATTTTTTACTAACAAGAAGAAAAATGCTGTTTTCCCTTTTTTAAGACTAAGTACAGTTGCCCTCCATATCCACGGGGCATTGGTTCCAAGACCCCCGCAGATACTAAAATTTGTAGATGCTCAAAACCCTTATATAAATGGCATAGTATTTGCATATAACCTACGCACATCCTCCCGGATACTTTAAATCATTTCTTACATTGCATCAGGTGTTATACATACCAAATACAATGTGAATGCTATGTAAATAGTTGTACTGTATTGCTTAGGGAATAATGACAATAAAAAAAGGCTGTATACCTTCAGTCCAGATCCACCCCCGACCCCCAATAGTTTTGATCCACGGTTGGTTGAATCCACGGACATGGAACCCACAGATAGGGCCAACTGTGCATTAAACAGACTCTCCCTAGGTAACAACTTGAAGGTAGAGACTCCGTGGCATTCACCTTTGCGTCTTTCACAGCTCCTAGCCCACTACCTTGACCATGAAGGTGCTTCAGATAACATCAGGTACCGCAAAGAGGATATATCGTGAAGTCATAGAATCCTGGGTTCAAACTCTAGTTCTGCCACTTATTTTAGTTACTAGTGGTGGGGTCTTGAGTAAGTTTTTAACTTCTCTGAGAACTAGTTCCCCCTTCCAAAAGTTGGGAGATAGGTAATAATATACCTACCTTTCAGGCTTCTTCTGAGCTCTGAAGAAAATAGTGTGGGTTAAGTACCTGACCATACCAACTGTTGTGTGTTGGAATCTGGGGTTCCCACCCAATTCCAGGGACCCCCTTAGACTCCTGAGAAACTGTTTTTCCAGTATTTAATTTTATAGACATTTTCAAAAACCATTGCCATTAGAAAATAATTTATTCTGCCTAACTGAATTTTTTTTTTTTTTTAACGGAGATAAATCACATTTGCTTTTTTGCTACTTGGTTAAAAAAACAAACCCATTATGCCTTTGGAAAAAGTTACTCATTATTATTCTAGTACAGTACAAATTATTCTCAAATCAGTTTTATGAAATCATTACATTCTTATTACAGACATTAATGTTTCTTTTTTTTAAAATAAATTTGATTGTGTACATTTAAAGTATACAACACGATATTATGGGATACATATACATAGTAAAATGGTTATTATAGTGAAGAAAATTAATATATCCATCATCTCACATAGTTACTCATTTTTCTTTTCTTTGGTGGCAAGAACAGTTAAAATCTCATTTAGCAAAAATTCTGAACACAATACAATGTTATTAACTATAGTCCTCATGTTATACATTAGCTCTCTGGATTTATTCATCCTAAATATCTGCTACTTTATAGTGTTTGACCTACGTCAACCACTGTTTTATTCTCTATCTCTGTATATTTGTCTTTTTTTTTTTTTAAGATTCAACATGTAAGTGAGATCAGACAATATTTTTCTTCCTGTGTTTGGCTTATGGCACTTAGCCTGACATACTCTAGGTTCATCTATGTTGTGGCAAATGGCAGTATCTTTCTTTTTTTAAGGTTGAGTAATATTTCCTGCCACAGTTTCTTTATCCTTTAGTCTGTCAACAGACACTTCAGTTGTTTCAGTATCTTGGCTATTATAAATAATGTTGCAATAACCATGGAGTATCTTTAGGAGGTGGTGATTTTGTTTCCTTTGGGTCTATACCCAGAAGAGGAATTGCTGGGTCATGGGGCAGTTCTAGTTTTAATGTCTTTAGGAACCTGCATACTGTTTTCCATAAT
>CM052456.1:1713790-1738200 GCA_028533085.1 Varecia variegata
TGGATTTAAAATATAGCATAAAATATTTCAATTAAGTATATCAATTTCCCTATCGTGGGTGCTATTAAATAGATTAGTGAGTTTTTTTCAACATGATATGGAATTCCTAGTGAGGTCTTCAGAAAATAGTTCTCATTCTTAGCTTTGACTTGGACGGTCTTGGAAGAAGACACAGGCATTGCTAATTAGTTGCTAATAATGATACCCCTCTACTGTTTGACAAGCCTAATATAAGACCCCTCTCTGCCTGACAAAAACTGGCACAAGCTTTGGCAAAAAGAACCAAATTTAATAGGAAATACTAAATACAGACTCAAGTCCAAAATAGTTTATCAATAACTTGACTTATTTTGTAATAAATGCAAAAAAAAAATCACAAAAACAATTATAACTGTGTATCAATGTCACATGGCAGGAACGAAAACATGAGAGTGTGATATACAACTCAACAAGTCATTCCTCACAGTGTAGGAATATAACACACTAAAGGTGCCTTTTCCAACCTGCTGAAGTTTCCCTCCCAAAGTGCCTCAGTTCAAACTTCAAGCATCCTACATCCCAGAGAGAAACTGGCAAGTATTTAAAACAAAGTGCTTATAATTCAACCTTTTTCAAATATGGCAAAATCGAATGTAGCTCAGTATATATTTCTCAGTGTGTTTACAGTACCCTGTTCGAATTGCAGAAATTAGTGTCTGTCCCCTCCCTCCCCAGCCTCAACCTCTTAGCTGTTTTCAAACTGTGAAAAGACGATTTCAACTCAACACTTGCACACAGTGGCGGCTAACACTTGCATGTGCTCACTTTGTCTCGGGCGCTGTTTTATTTAACATAGGCCGTTGGATGCACTCACTCGACAAACAGCATCTCACCGGACGGTGCTCTATAGGCTCAGCAAGTGGATCCTAAGAGCAGATTCGAACAAGTGAGGCCTGAGTCAGGGGTCAGCAACTCAAGCCAAAACCTGGACGTTACACAGGGACAAAAGTGAGTGACAAAAGTGAGGGAGGCCTGAGGACGGCCAGGAGAGCCAGGGACAGGATCTTTCCCTGCTCCCTAAAGTCGCCTGGGGTGCTTGTTCCATTTAGGCCATAGATGGAACAAACATAGGACATCTTTTTTAAAATCAGAAATCTGAATTTTAAAATGGGTGAATTTTAACTAATTCTGTAGGGAAGGTATTTTTAAGGAGACCATAAACTCCAGAAACCATAAAAGAAAAGACTGATCTACTGAATTTGTCTCAAAATTTAGAACTTCTATAAGGAAAAAAAAAAATGCCACAAATAAAGTCAAATGACAAACTTGAATAGAACTCGTGCAATAAATATTGCTTCATACAAAAGGATCTCTTATAAATCAGGGGAGAGAGAGAGAGAAAGGAAGACAGAGAGAGAGAAGGAGAGAGGAAGGAAGAAAAAGGTAGAATTAATTAGCAAGGCGAAAAGAAAAATAAGCAAAAGACAAACATGAAAAGCTTCTCATAATTTTATATATATCACTCACAATTTAAAAATATAAATATCACCCATAGTTTTAAAAATTCAAATTGACACAACAATGAAGTATCCCTTTTTAGCCTACGCATTTAAAATTAAAGCAAGCACGCTGGCAAGAGTGTGGTGAGAGATAAATTATGCAACTTCTCTTGAGGACAATTTGGCAAAGCATCAAAATCGAAAATGCCTATAACCTTTGACTTTGCATTTTGATCAGAATTCGAGTCTAGAAAATACATGAAATCGGGATTTTGACTAATGAGCAAACAAGCTGTCTACAAACGAATACTACTCTTCCTACGTGATTGATGATATGATTTATAATATGGGAGAATGTGGGCTTTCTTGGACTGGCCTGATGGATGCAGGTCAATTTAGCAGAATATTTATGAGCAGAGGTAATAACAAATTCTCAGCCTACTTTGATCTGTGACTTGCCTGAATTGCTTTTGCCTTCTCCCTCCCCTGGACTGATCATCCCGGAGACATGAAGGGTATTGGACAGCCAGCGTGTTCCAGTCCAGATCAGCAAGGGTATTGGACAGCCAGCGTGTTCCAGTCCAGATCAGCAAACCACAGGCAGCACCGTGCCCGGGACCAGGGAGGAGAGAGAAAGTGGGAGGCAGAGTAGCAGAGAGACCAAGTGTGGTGGGAATGCTGCATGGGTGGGAACAGCCTCACAGAAGAATAATACCTGAGATGGGCCTTGAATGACAGGAAGAAATTGGAGGACCGCAAAGGATTACAAAGACCATCCCAAGGGTAGGGAAGAACAAGGCCAGGACTCGGGCATGGGCAGGAATATTTGAGACTTAGAGACCAATTTAGAAGATACTGGAAGAGGAGCAATCAGATTCTCGGCACTTATCTATAGCCACCAACGGACAAAGGACAGATGCCCGGGGTCTCAGGGTGTCCTGTAATTGGTGTGTCTCCAACTTCACACGTTCATGAATCTCCCTCAAAAGTCTTGCCATATTAGCCTAAAGGTATATTAACTCTAAATTAATTTCCCTCTTCTCCAGCCTCGTCTTAAGGAATAATGTCTATGAAATAACAGGTCGGGTATGCTAGAAATAGTCTTCTGATACATGTTAAATAAACACATAGACAATAAAGTGTTTTTTAACGTTTATCCTCTACCACCTAATATCACACTGTGACCCAACAAAGGGACACACGTCCCCCCCGTGAGAAACGCAGCTCTTCAGGGACAGTCGCTTCAAACTGAGCCTCATCAAAGCTGTCATTTGTTCCTGTTTATACCACATATGACAACTCAGACCAAACATCGAGTGTGAAATTGGGGATACCAGATGGCGTTTTTAAACTGTGCTGAGGCATAAATTAACTTACGACGGCAGTGTGAGAAACTGACATTTTTTGCATAAGGATTGTGTGCAGCCCGCGTGCTAGGTGTACAAAATATCTCACGAATGCACGTGGAATTTGCACAAAATCAAATCATGTAAACCAAGCGAGTAAGCGCCTCGCGCAAACACCTTGGGATTCTCAACGCCTGACAACCTGATATTAAATATCATTTCCAAGTCGTCTGGGCTCAGTGTTGACTTCCAGCCTTTGAGGAAGGCTGTTGGATCCCACTTAAAAGGATGACTGTCCTCTAAGGGTGAAGACCACAATACCACAAGAAACAAGAAAAAAGATGCAACCGTCAATTATCTTCCAGCATTTACTGAAGACTGGAGGTTTCGTAACATTGTGGCCGCCGGTCGGAGCTGGCGGTGTGGTTTCTCTGTATCTGTTTGTTTGCTTCAGGTATGTGACATCCTGGTCTCCCGCCAGCATGGTTCCCTGGGTGATCAGGGAAGATTTTTAACTAGGCTTGTGATTGTGTTAGTGTGGACGTCTCTTTATACAAAGCGAAACAACTTGTCTTCCACTGGTCACAGAAGGGAACAAAGGAATTGTCGCCTTCCTCTCCCGCTTAAATGGTCTATGGCTTTGAGGATCTGGGCAAGGTCACTCCCCTGTTCACCCCTGAACGGTGACAAAAACCCTCTTCCTCACGCGGCCAGTGAGGCTGAGGCTGAGGCAGGGCAGGGCAGAAAGTTCCAGCTGAAGCATGTTCTGGGGCACTCGGAGAGGACAACCAAAATGACTCAATATTTGGGAATGAGTTCTCCAACAAAAGAAGTAAAGAGGCCGGGCGCGGTGGCTCACGCCTGTCATCCTAGCACTCTGGGAGGCCGAGGTGGGAGGATCGCTCAAGGTCAGGAGTTCGAGACCAGCCTGAGCAAGAGCGAGACCCCCGTCTCTACTAAAAATAGAAAGAAATGATCTGGACAACTAAAAATATATATAGAAAAAAAATTAGCCGGGCGTGGTGGTGCATGCCTGTAGTCCCAGCCACTTGGGAGGCTGAGGCAGGAGGATCGCTTGAGCCCAGGAGTTTGAGGTTGCTGTGAGCTAGGCTGACGCCACAGCACTTTAGCCTGGGCAACACAGCGAGACTCTGTCTCAAAAAAAAAAAAAAAAAAAAAAAAAGAAGTAAAGGAATTTAGGGATACTGTGTCTTCAGGGAAGAAGGCCGAGGGCAGACATGCAACTTTATTTCTAAGGGACAGGGACAGCTGTTGACAGGCAGATGACAAGGATCTGTTGGCCGTATACATACAAGTGAAGCAACATTGACCTTAACAGGTGGTCTGTGTGAACTGAAATTCTGAGCTTCTGAGCCTCAATTTCCTTGCCTGTAAAATAACAACAGTAACAGCGCCCACCTTGTGAAGTTTTTGCGAGAATTAAATTTGTTACTGTATGTAAAATGCCTAACCCATGAGCAGCTCATGGTAAATGCCGTGTTTGCTACTGTCATGATTGTTTTGTTGGTATTACACTAACTGCAAGCACTTACTACATTTCCATTAAGAAGAAGTTTGATCCCAGCACTCTGGGAGGCCGAGGCGGGAGGATCGCTCAAGATCAGGAGTTCGAGACCAGCCTGAGCAAGAGCGAGACCCCGTCTCTACTAAAAAAGAGAAAGAAATGATCTGGCCAACTAAAATATATATAGAAAAAATTGGCCGGGCATGGTGGCACATGCCTGTAGTCCCAGCTACTCGGGAGGCTGAGGCAGGAGGATCGCTTGAGCCCAGGAGTTTGAGGTTGCTGTGAGCTAGGCTGACGCCACGGCACTCACTTTAGCCCGGGCAACAGAGTGAGACTCTGTCTCAAAAATAAATAAATAAATAAATGAAGTTTGGCATGAAATTGAGGTGCGATGTTGAGTCGGATCAAATTTGTTACTAAGGGGCACTGGGAATTTTATCCTCCAGGGTTACTTTGACTTATTTTTGTTTGTGTGTACTGTTTAAGCTGGTGGGTGTGAGCATGGCCCTTCCCAGAGGATTGGGTGGCTACAAGATGACCTACTGAGTTCTTCACAGCCAGCTCATTTGGCGTTAACCGGATGACCGCACCAGCCCCGCATGGAGAAATATTTCCTGAATGCAACTCGCGAGAACATCTCCTGTCAAGGTCAAGGCTGTCTCACTTGCGTGCATGTGGCTGACAGATCCCTGCGATCCACCAGTCAGTTAACACGTGTGACGGAGTCTCCTCCTGTCGCAGGAGTGGGGGCAGGGCAGCGTCTCTGGATTTAAACTTTACAGAGGATGTGAGCAGCCTCAGTGTGTTTCTGCAGCTCGTGTCTGTCCATAAAATTAGATCCTTACCTCTCCCTTTTCTGGAAGGCATTTAATGACTTACATAATCATTGTTTCGAGAAGCAGCATAGCTTGTGGGCAGCAGAAACGTGGTGCTAAGACGTGACCTCGAGCACCGGTGAAATCTTCTGAACGAAGTGGGGGTCTGGCTGCTGACAGACTGCAGGACGCAGCTGCGGGGAGCTGCTTGGTGGCAGACACATGTGGACTGTGGGTGTCTCAACCCTGCAGATCTTCCAACACGTGCAGATTCGGCTATTCACAGCAGACCATAGGGGAGAAACAGCCACGTCTCTGCCGTGCAATCGTTTGCAATTCTGCTGCAAGGCTGGAGTTCATAAGCGACCACATAGCTCGCGAGGGAACACAGGGGACTACCCTAGGGCTGACCAACATGTTGTCAAAATCGGGACAACTTATTTACTGTACATATTGGGACAACTTTGGAGAGTAACAAGGGGGTGTTATTAATAATTACAAGAGAACGACAGGGATGAACTGAGTCTGTCCTGGGCAAATAGAAACACAGGGTCACCCTACCCATCTTAATCCATGGGTGTTGCTATTACAAAATACCACAGCCTGGGGAGCTTGTAAACAATAGAAGCTTTTTTGGCTCACAGTTCTGGAAGCTGGGGAGTCCGAGATTGAGGGGCTGCATCTGGTGGGGGCCTCTTTTTGCATCATAACATGAGGAAGACGTCATGTGAGAGAGAGACAGAGAGGACAGAACCCCTCCTCTATATGGATGCCACTCCCAAGGTAATGGCACTAGTTCATTCCTAAGGGCAGAGCCCTCCTGACTTCATCACCTCTTATTTTTCAATTTTTTTTATTTTACTTTATTTCAGCACATTACGGGGGTATAAATGTTTAGGGTTACATATATTGCCTTTGCCCCACCCGAGTCAGAGCTTGAAGTGTGTCCATCCCCCAGACGGTGCACACCGTACCCATTAGGTGTGAATACACCCATCCCCTCCTCCCCCTCCCACCTGCTCAACACCCGATGAATGTTACTACTATATGTGCACATAAGTGTTGATCAGTTAATACCAATCTGGTGGTGAGTACACGTGGTGCTTGTTTTTCCATTCTTGGGATACTTCACTTAGTAGAATGGGCTCCAGCTCCATCCAGGACAATACAAGAGGTGCTAGATCACCATTGTTTTTTGTGGCTGAGTAGAACTCCATGGTATACATATACCACATTTTATTAATCCACTCATGGATTGATGGGCACTTGGGCTGTTTTCACAGCTTTGCAATTGTGAATTGTGCTGCTATAAACATTCTAGTGCAGGTATCTTTTTTATAGAATGTCTTTTTTTCCTTTGGGAAGATACTCAGTAATGGGATTGCTGGATCAAATGGTAGGTCTACTTGTAGCTCTTTAAGGTATCTCCATATTGCTTTCCATAGAGGTTGTAATAGTTTGCAGTCCCACCAGCAGTGTATAAGTGTTCCTATCTCTCCGCATCCACACCAACATTTATTGTTTTGGACTTTTTGATAAAAGCCATTCTCTCTGGACTTAAGTGATATCTCATTGTAGTTTTGATTTGCATTTCTCTGACGATTAGAGATGTTGAGCATTTCTTCATATGTCTATCTTTTGAAAAGTTTCTGTTCATGTCCTTTGCCCACTTTTTAATGGGGCTATTTGATTTTTTTTCTTGCTGATTTTCCTGAGTTCTATATAGACTCCAGTTATCAGCCCTTTGTCGGATGTGTAGCATGGGAATATTTTCTCCCCTTCTGTAGGTTGTCTGTTTGCTCTCATGATAGTTTCCTTGGCTGTGCAGAAGCTGTTTAATTTGATCAGGTCCCATTTATTTATTTTTGTTGTTGCTGTGATTGCCTTTGGGGTCTTCTTTATAAATTCTTTCCCTAGGCCAATGTCTGTAAGAGTTTTTCCAAAACTTTCTTCTAGAATTCTTGTAGTTTCATGCCTTAGGTTTAAGTCTGTTAGCCACCGTGAGTTGAGTTTTGTGAGAGGTGAGAGGTGCGGATCCTGTTTCAGTCTTCTACATGTGGCTATCCGATTTTCCCAGCACCATTTATTGAATCTCCAGGAGATCTAGAAGAATTCCGGGGCCTAAGTGACATAAACAGGGCAGTGGCTTGTAAATATTTTACTATCAATAATAAGAAAGCCCCATCTTGGGGAACCTCTCTCCTAATCTTCAATTAAACACCCGTGTTGGAAGAGTCATTACAATGAAGAGGAAGAACTAGGCATGAAGGGGTGTCATGGGAAGAGACAGTAACTACAAACTGCAACCAACCAAGAAGTGACTGGAAAGCATTTTGTTCCAAACGCAATGGTGAGGAAGTGCAGAGAGCACCAATGTGTTTAAAAACTAGCCACCATCCGCGGGACGTGACTTCCAGTTGAACTTGTTTTGGGTTAGAAGGTGAACAGACTGAAGTTCATGCTGTTGTAATTACCTCTAATTATCATTTTGGAATTTTTTACATAAAAGGAAGTAGGCAATAGTTACGATGCAATAATGCACTTATGTACAGTTTTGTTAATTCTGCCCCCGACAGAAGCTGGGAGGGTACGGGGAAGAATTCCCTCCCGCCAAAGCTTTGAATGCAAATGTGTTTCACGTCACAAGTTGAGTAAGTAAAATGATCCAGGATTTTTGATGCATGGAAACAGTGGAAGTCTGGCACTGGCAGAGATTTCAAATGTGAAAAAAACAACTTGACTAACCAAACAAAGATCACCTGAACCTGCGTGTCCAGCTGGGAAGTGGGTTTCAAAAAATGCAAAAATGTTTTTGGCTGACTTTTTCAGGACACATCTTTGTTCTGGAAAACTCCTTTGGTAGGAACAGCCTTCCCACTGCTCCCATGCCCCTGGGCAAACTTCTGCTTAATGTTCAAGATGCATCTCGAATGTCACCTGTGCGGTGAAGCTTCCCCCCAGGCCCAAGGCGAAGGTGTGCGGTGTCTTAGCAGGCTGCTTTAGTGCCTTGTACAGAGACACTTTTCCTACAGCTCAGTGCAGAGTGTGAGCGTTCGGGAGGGGTCTGCCTCTAGCGCTGGTTCTAGCGACCTGAAGGATTAGACACAGAAACTCTTCTTCATTCGATATCCAGGAACACGACATGCACACCTGGTGCAAGGTACAAGTAAAGCCAAAGAAGTAGGTCATTTGTGCGTGTTGTCTACTAGGCTGCGAGTTCCTTGGACCTAGGTAATCAGGTCTTATTGGTCTTTTGTAATTCGTGCTTATATTCCAGGTAATATAATACAGATCACATATGCCTCACATGTAAATGTACGTTCATACGATAAACTGCGATGAAAATAACGTGACCACTCTCCTTTTGTAGAAATGCCATTTCCCAAGTTTTTATTTTCTAGGATCCATCTCAATTTGAAAATATCTTTTGACCGTCATTGACGTAGCCTCAAATTTGCAAAGGAATTCAGATTTTTAGCTCTAGCCCTGAGCTCCAGATACACAGAGGCGACTTCCAACTTGACTCTCTGCTTGTAAATCTAATAGGATCTCAAGGCTATCGTGGCCAACACAGAGCTATGGGTGTCACCCTGACCCCAGCCCTGAAAGTGATCTTCCCATCTCAGCACCTGCGATCTCAAATCTGACCTCCGCTATCACCCTGGCCCCGGCCCTCATCATCCCACCCGAATGACTTCTGTCCAGTCTCCCTGTTCCTATTCTTGTCCCCCTACACACAAGAACAGCTTTCGTGTTTGTTCTTCATGAAATATTAATATCATGTTATTCTCAAACTCAAACGTCTCCAATGGTTTTTTTCAAAGATACAGTTACGTGTCACTCAAAGACTTGGATATATTCTGAGAAATGCATCATTAGGCGATTTTGTTGTTGTTCAAAATCACAGGATGTAATGATACAAACCCAGACGGTCTAGCCTACGACACACCTAGGCTACACGGCATGGCCTATGGCTCCCAGGCTACAACCTGTCAGCATGTCACAATTCCCTGACTACTGCAGGGAATTATAACACAGTGGGCTTTGTGTATTTCAACATATCCAAATCTAGAAAAGGTGTGGTCAAAATACAGCATAAAAGATTTAAAAAATAGCACACCTGTACAGGGCACTCGCCATGAACGGAGCTTGCAGGACTGGAAGTTGCTCTGTGGGAATGAGGGAGTGAGCAGTGAGTGAAGAGAAAGGTCTGGAACAATGTTGTACACTACTATAGACTTTAGAAATACTTCTTTCTTCAATAATAAATGAACCTTAGCTTACTGGAACTGTTTTACTCTACATAATTTTTAATTTTTTTTAGCTTTTTGACTCTTTTGTGATAGCACTTAGCTTAAAACACAAATGCATTGTATAGCTGTATAAAATTTTTTTCTCTTTATATCCTTATTCTCTAAGCTTTTTCTATTTTAAAAATTTGTCTACTTTCTTTTTGTACTTTTTAAACTTTTCCATTAAAAATGAAGACACAAACACACACATTAGCCTGGGCCGAGACAGGGTTAGGATCATCAAGATGTCACCCGGTGATAGGAATTTTTCAGCTCCATGAACATCTTATGGGACCACCGTCATATATGTGGCCCGTCATTGATCAAAATGTCGTTATGCAGCACGTGACTGCACTTAGAACAAAATCCAAACTCCTTAGGGGCCCCCAGTGTTCAATACGGTCTGCGCCCTGACTACTCGGATTTCATATCCTAGTGTCCGCCATATGCATTGGGCCCACACTCCTTCCTTCTGTTCCAGGAACCTGCCAGGTTTTTGTCCTCTTAGGACTCTGCGTTGTCCTGCCCCTGGCATGGAACCCACTGCCAGGTCTTCTCCTGGCTGGAGCCTCTGGTCATTCCAGCTTCAGCCTAAGCTTTGGCTCTTGGAGCTGTCCTCCCCACGAGTGCTCCCCGGGAGACCTCCAAGCTCTGACTCAAGCATCCCGAAAATTATTGTGTTCGTTGTCTGTCGCCCGCTAGAACGCAGCCTCCATGAGGGCAGGGATCTTGCCTGTCTCAGTGACTGCTGAATCCACGGCTCCTAGAACAGGCGATGTGCTCACTTGTGCGGAGCAAAGGGAGGAATCCCAAAAACAAAACACACATGCTGTCAACAACACACTGAAGTTTAGTACAGTCACCAGGAAGCGGCTGTTCCTTACACACATGAGGCTTCCTCTGTTGTCAGCTGCAGACAGGACTACACACAAAGAACAATCTCACGACAAATGTGGGACAGTTTGCTGTGTGACTTCCTTAGCATGGGCGTTTGTCAGTGTGCTGGTAGGACAGATGTTTGGATAACACTTTTTCCTTGTAATCCTAGGACACTAGTTGGGTGACCCAGGCAAGTTAGTGATGAACGTCTGTGATCCTATGATTTCCTCTGATGATTAAGGTCCTTGTCTTAGGCCCTTTGGTGATCAGCAAGTAACAGTTTGGCTGTCACCTGTCACAAGCAGAAATGCTGCATGTCTCAAGAAAGATCATGACGTTCCTTGTGTGACACAGCATAGCTGCTGGTGACAGGTGCAATGATGGGAAGAGAGTCGCCTGCAGGTTCTACAATGTGGATATTAGAGGAGCACAGAGTGCACACCCCACTTCTTCAGTGACAGTGACTGAAATGAAGGACGTGCAATAGACCTGCGTTTTGAACGAGGTCGTTAGGAGTCCAAGCTCTGGAAGCAAAAGCAGCAGATTTTTGCCATTTATTGGTTTTGCGGTATCAGATAACTAACAACCTCTGTAGCCACAATTTCCAAAAATGAAAAAAAAAAATGCAGCACGTGTCTTGCAGGTTGCTAAAAGGATTAAATTAGGTGATACACATGAAGGGTTGAGCATAGTTCCTGGCATATGGTAAGTGTGTTGATAAATCTGAGCTTTCACTTTGGCGGTATGGACACTTTGAGTTTTCAAAGGACATTTACCAGCAAATTGTGATTAGATGCATGTTGAGTTAGATGTGTTGTTTGATGACTTCGCTGGGAGGATTTGGGCGAGGAAGTCGGCCCTTCCTGCCCTGGGTTTCCAGTGGTGCTGGGAGGGCTGGAGGTGTCAATGCACAAGCCTAATTACCTCGAGGTCCAATGTACAAGTGCCCTGCCAAGGGCACTATAAAAAAAAACGATAGAAATGTCCACTTTTTAGGACAATTGTGAGAATTCAGTGAGCTAGATAAATTATGTGAAACTACCTAGAGTCTAAGAAGGGAGTTTCTTTTTCTCTTTCCTCTGCATGGTTTGGAAAATATTTAAGGTCTTTATTTAGTAACTTACAATACATTTTTTTTCCAGAAACCTAAACCTAAAACCCGTTTCTTCCCGCGATAAAGTCTCGGAATGTTACGTGTTTATGAAACATTTTCTTTCTAATAATCGCCCCTTCCCTTCACCCTTTGATCCTTTCTTCACCTTTCAGTCCCTCCATTTTCCACATTCCTATAATTTACATTTTGTTGCAGGATCCTGGCACAAGAGCTTTATTTATTGTGGCACCAATCATAGACTGACTTTTTTAAATGGTCAGTTTGCACAGAAAAGAGTAGAATCCTAGCAGGCTGCATCCTGCCACACTCTGATAAATATTCTTTCTCTGAATAATAAAAAAAAAAAAAAAAACGGCTCTTTTGGTATTCTATGCAAATGATCTTTGACTGTAAGTTGGAAACACATTCAGCTGCCTCCTTGAGCAAAGATGTCTTTTCAACGTCAGAATCCTTAAAAGTCCCTGAATAAAAATTCACTTCCCTCTAGAGCTGTATTTGATGTATTTTTAATATTGCTATTTTTCTTTCATTGTTGCAGAGAGGTGCGCTCTAATTTTGTTTGTTTGGAGTTTAGAATAAAAAGGAACCAAGGGAAAAATGAATAAGCGTCTATTGAAAGAGTTAAATCATTTCCCCACGGCTTCCCTAAGCGGAACCAATGGTCTTAGCCTGACTTAGAGAGATGGAACAGAAATGCTGCCAACATCTGTTTTGGTCAGAGTCAGATAAAAGAGACTAATTCATCGCGGGAATAACCCGTGTATTTCATTCTGTATTCCATTACCCTTTTCACAAAGCACACGAATGATATAGATACACAGATATATTTCCACCTGAACTTTTCCACAGTGGCAGTCAAGAAAGGTGAACAGCTCCAAAGAGTTTTTATTGATTTGTTTACCTAGAATGAAACCAGGAGGTCCAGCACGTCAACGTCACCTCCACCGCATCGCAGGGGCGGGGGCTCAGCCGTTGCACAGAACTGGTCCTAACCTTTTAAAATTAGAAGGGAAAATAACTTTTCAAGTACCCATAGACACATGGGTTAAGGCTGACATAACACAAACAACTGAAACACAAGAATAACATAAAATCCTCATTTTGTCCACTAGTTTCAACCTTCTGCCCATTAAAACCGTTTCAGAAACTGCTATATGTGTAGCCACATGAACTAGTTTGAGCCCCTCTCCTCTCAGTATTGGCAGAGATGATAAAGGGAGGCGGGAGGAGGAAGCTCTCTGGATAACTGACGAAATGAGGAGACCACACAGAGATAAACAGCACCTGGTTGTATCAAGACCAGAAAAAAATGTTTTGCATTTGGCAGGGGTGTGGCAGTAGAGAGAGGGGAGAGAGATTTGGCTTTGTTGGCTGGTTGGCTGGTTGGCTGGTTGGCTGGTTAGTTGGCTGGTTGGCTGGTTGGTTGGCTGGTTGGCTGGTTGGCTGGCTGGCTGGCTGGCTGGCTGGCTGGCTGGTTGGCTGGTTGGCTGGTTGGCTGGTTGGCTGGCTGGTTGGCTGGCTGGTTGGCTGGTTGGCTGGCTGGTTGGCTGGTTGGCTGGCTGGTTGGCTGGTTGGCTGGTTGGCTGGTTGGCTGGCTGGTTGGCAGGTTGGTTGGTTGGTTGGTTGGCTGGCTGGTTGACTGGTTGGTTGGTTGGCTAGCTGGTTGGCTGGTTGGTTGGTTGGCTGGCTGGTTGGCTGGTTGGTTGGTTGGCTGGCTGGTTGGTTGGTTGGTTAGCTGGTTGCTTGGTTGGTTGGTTGCCCTGGAATGAAGACTGGAAGTTCCATTTCTTACTCTAAGGCACACAAAAAAACCCCAACACCCTGGTCATCAAGAAACTTGTTTAGCTCTGAATTACTTCATACAAGTAGTTTAGGCTTAAAATTTATTTTATTTTTTGAAATCTTTGCATGATTGAAACAGTGCTGTGGTAGGAAGAAGGTTTAATGATGTCTTTTTGACCATGAGCAGCAAAAATCTTGGGTCAAAGCAGCCCAGCGCATGAACTGCAGGCCCCAGTTTTGTCATCTACAATCTATGATTCCCATGAGAAGAGAAGCTCCACCTCAGACACGCTGGAAGTGGATTGGACAGGCTATCCTGTTCTTCTTGGAGTTTGAACTCTGTTCTCCTACTTAAAAATCAATTACAAGCTCTTTGTGACTCACCCTACTCTTTCTGCTGTGCTATCTCTTTCCTTCTTTCTTTTCTTCTCGGTCATATTTTTCACTCTCCCTTTCTCTCCTAGGGCCTTGGAAATTGGTCCCGGTCTGGGTGGGGAATGTGTCTTATACCTGAATAGTGGAATGCGAGCTCACTGGGGGCTGAGTCTGCATGTTGAGGACTCAGAGATGGTGCTCAAAAAAGCCCTTTTAATTAAACAGATTAAAACTGTGACCACCCCAAGGTCCCATACTGAGGAAGTAGCTGTGTCAGAGGGAAAGCAGCTCCAGACACGGGGTGGGTCAGGCTGAAAACATTTGCTTATCAGCAACTGTCTTGTTAAGTAACAACTGTGCTCTTTGATGCTCAGAACACAGTACAAATGCTTTGTATTTCTGAATTCTTTAAACATCTCAGAGCATTAATGAACCAGAACCTGACAAAATAGAACACTACCTCCCCCGCCAAAAAATAACATTTGAAACTTTGTTGGCATTCCACTTTTATGAGAAAAGAGATAAATTTTTATGAGAAAGATATAAATTTTAAGTGCTTCATGCAGACCACAGATCTAATCAATAAAAATGTCTATGTAATCAATAAAAATGTCTATACATGAAGGAAAAATATAGTTAATCAAAAGGTCTCCTAAGACTGCATATGTTCAGGCCAAACTCTTAAATCTTCTACAGGCGGAACAAATGATATCAAATGCATAATGATCACTCATACGCAGAATCTCAATCCTGAAGCAGAACAGAGCAATGATAATGGGAGAAATATTGGTATGTTCTCTGTTCTTACTCAAGGAAGAAAAACTGCTACTGCCCTTCAAAAAGATTTTCAATGAGAGAATATTCTTTTTTTCTTTGCATTCCAGATAATTGAATTTCTTTTTTCATCTGCCAAAGAATGTCGGTGCTCTGATCCTTCTAAGAAATCTGGGAGTAGTAGCCTGGAATTATTTATGATTTATGCCCACTGCCATAAAGGATTTGAGGCCTGGGATTCAGAGAATTGATATGACCAACATGCTCGATTCTGCCCTGGACTTTTCGACCAAAGACGTGTGTGTCATTTACTCTTAACTGTAAAACAAAAGGCAAAGAGTCATAGAATAACGGAGTTAGAAGGAAACTTTACTGCTGGAAACTGTGGATAATTTTATAGAAAAGCAAGTTCCAGAGAAGTAAAATAACCATCCAAAGCCAAAGAGGTTCATTAGTGACAGAAGTGGGAGTAGAACCAGATCCGCTGACTTCAAATCTTATCCCACAAGCCCAGTGTTCCCTCTGTGCATGAGTTGTTAGGAAGGTACCATTGTGAAAGTGAGAACATTTTCCAAAGTCTGTGAATGCTTTAGCAAGTTCCAGAGAAGTAAAATAACCATCCAAAGCCAAAGAGGTTCATTAGTGACAGAAGTGGGAGTAGAACCAGATCCGCTGACTTCAAATCTTATCCCACAAGCCCAGTGTTCCCTCTGTGCATGAGTTGTTAGGAGGGTACCATTGTGAAAGTGAGAACATTTTCCAAAGTCTGTGAATGCTTTAACATGCTCTGAACTACAAAACATTTAGCTTAATTTTTCTCCAAAGACCACAGTCCACCCTGATACTTAGACTACCCCAAGGGGCACCCCAAATGGGTCACAAGCCATGTGCCAAGTGGCCACCTCCATGTTCCTTCTCTCTCTGCCTCTGTCCCTGGGGTCACTGTCCCTTGGCAAAGCCACTGGTCAATGGCATCCAAGGAGCCCCTGCCTTTCACCAGCCACCACGAGGCTACCAGACAGCGCTCCCCGGCTGGTGCAGGGAGGCAGGTGGTGGGAGGTAAGGTCTGGCTCACATGCTGTGGGCCCAAACTGGTGGCATTAACAGATCCCAGACCATTAAGCTTGGGGTTGCATAAAAGAGAAGGAGGCACAACAGGTTGACAAACTAAAAAGGGTCTGAAGCATGAACTGGGAGATTGCATATGGCTCCGTGAGTTCAGAGTACCAGAGAAAAACCATGCTATGGAAAGGAAATCTGGGAAAATAACTGGCGTTTTTTTTCCCCACATGTATTTTTTTTTTTTTTTTTTGGTGACTAAGATCCACATTTAGGGCCTGGGAAGGGATGACTAGAAGACTGCTGCTTTCCTCTGCTCCCTGGCAAAGCTGTCATTCATGTTGTGGGGTATCCCAAGAGCCATCTCAAGCAGGACAAGCATCTTTCTCCCTCACTTGTGCTATGACTTCTCTAGTATCTAATAGAAGAGGGACTTTGGCTCTGGGAAAACAAAGGTAAATTCTAAGAAGGAGTAGGAAACTCAAGCTTATTTATGGGCAGTGTTGTGCAAGTAAAAGTTTAACAACCAGCTCTCCAGGGGGAAAAATGTATGCATAACCATGTGTATACGTTTAATGTAAATTTTACTGATATAAAGGATGTGAGGATATAACTTATAAATGTAATAAATATACAAAACTCTGTCTTGTAAATTCCGTATAGTAAATTGATTTCTCACAGAATGTATTCCTTGATTTTTCTCTAACTCATGTCCTTAGCCAACCTATGATGGCAATTAACGAACAAGTATGATTCTCCCATGAATGTTGGTTAATATTCTCACTTATATTAAGGACAAATAAACAACAGAGACACATGTCAGACAACGCCTGCTCATCAAGGACATGAGCAGCTTCTTTGCTGAATTGGATGATAGTTCTTGAATACCAGAAGAATATTTTCTCCATTTTGGGGTTATGCATAACACATGTTACAATTTAATAGGTATTATGAACATATTTTCTCCACTTTGTTAAGTCTAGATAATCAACAAGACAGAAATCAAAGCCCTGACATGTAGCCAGTCTCTGGGACACAAATGCTCCCATCCTGCTGACTTCAAGCTGCTGGTGGCTGTCACCTGTCACGTGGAGCTGTGACCAGTGCCATACCACTACGTGGCAGGTCCACGGAACGGATATGACAGATGTAAATAATCTGCAGATCACAGGTCATAATAAAATGTAGTAAAATAATTAGCAAGTGGCAATGCATTGGGGGCATTCCTTGCCTTTGCTTTTAATACAACTTACATAACTATAAGTTTATATAATTTCATTTTTCATAGCAGCTGCGTTTAACAACTGGCTCCCAAAAATTCCTGAAACCTTAACAATCAGCTCTCGGAAACCGGTACAAGCTGGCTCCAGCACTCCTCTGGGGGTAGGGGGGTGACATTCTTTCGAAAATGAAGTACCCAGAAAAAGATCATCATTGCATAAGCTATATATTCATATTAAGTTATAAGGCTGTATAAAGCCATTTATTTTTTTAAAAAAATGAATTTTCAAAAACCTCATGCAGAGGGTAGATTGGGCGTTTCTGCCCACGTGTGTGTAGGGTTAGGGTCCCTCCATGTCCCCCCACAGCCTGTAACCACCACCCCCACCCCCAGCTCTCCCCCAGACACCCACGCACAGAAGGATTCGTTCAACACACCTCATGAGAGCTGCACCTTGTCCCATCCAAAATAACCCTTTCTGGAGCCAATTTTTTAGTGTAATTTATTCCAGACCTTTGATGGGGAAACTTGTACTCTTGAAGCTGTTCAGATGTGCAGCCAGAGGGAAGCTTTGGGACCACATTGGCGTCCGCAGCTAGGGAGGCTGTGGCCAGCCCCGACGCCCAGGGACACCTGTGGGTTTACAGCGTTCCTCAGGGGACAGTGGACCCATGGTCCACAAATGAAGGCATTATGCTCACACACGTACATGGTTTTCATCTGTGACAGGTATTTTATGGATTGGAGACTTCATTTAAATGTTACATAACCCTCCTTTAATAAATAACATGAATATTCAATATCATTGAAATAAGAAAGACTGCCTTTGTTTCTGCGTAACCGATTCAAAACCAGAAGAACTCATCACAACTAGAAATCGATCGTCAATGAGATCGGTTACATTGGAAGGTAGGGTCACAAGTCAATCAGGGTTTCATCGTAATGAACGAAGCATAATAAACAATGGAAGAAGTTTTTGCCTTTTTATATACGTCATCTTGAACTCTTTCGACATAAGAAGCTAGAAAATGTACCATTGGGTCAAATTACTAATTTTTGTTTAGCTAAAAGCAAAGCCAGGGTGAATCAATAAAAAAAATAATGCTAAGTTACAAAATACTTTTTAAAGAAATTAAGTTGCATCACTTTGCAGGGCAAGATATAACTGAAATTGCTGTCTACATTATCAAGCAGAGCCCTGGCTTAGACATCTTCAATGTGTGGGAGATTCTGTGACGCAGAGAATCTGTGACCAAGTCTTAAAGTGCTTGTACCTGTAGTATTTACCTCAATGACTGACATAGAGCAAACTCTCAAAAGGAGTTATTAGAATGAATGGATACATGTCTTAATGATTGAAGACAATTTACTAACATGACTTAAAAAGTTTCTTCTGTTAGTCTGAGCAAGAGCAAGAGCCCATCGCTACAAAAAAATAGAAAAATTAGCCAGGTGTGGCGGTACAGACTTGTAGTCCCAGCTACTCGGGAGGCTGAGGCAGGAGGATCGCTTGAGCCCAGGAGTTCGAGGTTGCTGTGAGCGAGGCTGACGCCACGGCACTCACTCTAGCCCAGGCAACAGAGTGAGACCTTGTCTCAAAAAAAGTTTCTTCTTTACATAGGCTAAAAATATGTTTGTAATTTCATCTATGATACATTTTTTTGAATAAACATTTTCTCTATTAATACCTTAAAATGTAGGCCTTTACTTAAATTATCATGCTCTGAATTGTAGAAGTTGGTAATTGAGAAGTTATAGTACTTTTCTGTTGGTTTTTCTCCTGCCCAAGATCCATTTCCCTTTCTCCCATTCATGGCACCCGTATTTCCCCTGGGAACCCAGGGGAAGGTGTATACGTATGTCAAAGGTGTGACTGACCAGACAGCAACGGGCATGCACATTTTCAAACACGCAAAGTCCCAGACCCTGCTGCTGTTGCTATTTTCCAGTTCCTTGGCCATAATTTCATCTACCATACCTCTGCTTCATGTGACGTTGTCTAGGGGACAGAAGCTAACCTAGATGGATTTGTGCCCGGGCAGAGGTAGTGAGGGTCTAGCTGGCCATCAGGAAGAGGCAGGAACCAACTCTGTTGGTGAGGACTCTTCCGAGTGACAAAGAGCCAGACGCAAAGTGCTAGAGCAATAAATCAATAATAATAAAGGAAAGATGTTTGTGCTCCAGGTACAGCCAGATTCAGGGGGCTCAGATAATGACATTGGAACCCCGTCTGTCCACCACGCAGCTCTGCTCTTCACGTTGGCTTCCTTCCCACCCTCACTCAGCCACCGCACAATTCTACCTTTGGTAGAAGCTGAAGATAGTGGCATACTTTCCAGAAACTGCCTAACGTTGTGTTTGATAGTGAGTCAAGGATGAATGACATTGTTTAACCGCTCTCTGCTTTAGTGTGTCGCAGGGCCGATCTCAGTGACAATTACAAATACTAAAACATGATCTAACCAAGGGAGGGTAGAACCTTCTATTCTGGCAGCCCGTGACCACCTTGGAGGTTTCTATTCTCGTGAACCCACACTGTGTTACACAAAATGACAGATACACAACTCTGCAGGTCTGTTGACGGATCTGAACCTTAATGAGCAGTCGTTGATCTCTCAAAGACCATCATGGGATTTATAATCCAGGTTTTAATTATATTTTATATCCTCAGGTGTCTATTTGTCATGGTAAAATCATACCACTTGGTTCTGGCCTTTGTCTCTGCGTTGGCCTGGTTTAGTGCATGTAATTTGCAAAGTCAGATTGTATTTATTCAAGTATTTATCCCAAGAAGAGTGCTTGGTCCAAATAGGTGGGCAACAAGCGTATTTTAAATGATTGACCTGCATCCTCAATAGTCTAACTGCCAGTCCCTGCATGCCTGCCCAACAACTCCTCCATACAGATGGATCGTATGTTGCGTGTGTGTGTGTGTGTGTGTGTGTGTGTTAGGGTATAACTTACACATAGAAAGTGCACAATTCTCAAGTGTACAGCTTGACGAACTTCTACCAAGCAAATAGACATGTGTGACCACCAACCAGCTCAATAAATAAAACATTTCCAGAAGGCTCCCTTATGCCCCATTCCCATCAGTAAGTGCTCAGCTAACGGTAACTACTCTTCTGACCTCTATCACACTAGATGAGTCTGGTTTTGAACTTCATATAAATAAATTCTTATAGCCTATTAGTTATCTTTGCTGTATAACAAACTGCCCCAAAACTTAGCCACTTAAAACAGCCACTTAAAACCATTGGGTTAGCCCACAATTCCCTGGGTCAGCAATTCGGGCTGGGCTCAGCCGGGCAGTTCTTCTGCTTGTTTCACCTTGAGTCGTTCACCTGACAATTCGATTCGGTACTTTATGATCTAACGGGGCCCTGATAAATGTCTGGCGTTTTTGCTGGTGGTCAGTTAGGCTCCGTTGTCTCCAGCAGGGCAGCCTAGGTTTTATCACACGGCATCTGTGTTCCAAGAGAGTGAGAACTGCCGGCCTCTGACACCTAGGCTGGCATGTCACACGTTGTCACTCCGCCACATGGTGTTGGTCAAAGCAAGTCACAGCAGAAACCCATATTCAAAGGGTGCATACATAGACTCCATCTCCAGATGACAGTCTGATAACAGATCTCCTGTTAATTGACATGTGGGTTGTTTTCAGTTTGGGGCTATTAAGAACAATTTCTTGAACATTCTTGTGCATGTCTTTTGCTGGACACAGGCACTCAGTTTTCCCGAGTGTATACCCAGGAGTGAAACTGCTGGATCATGTGTATGTGTATGTTTAGCTTTAGCTGTACTGACAAATATTTTTCCAAGTGGTCACCGCAAAGTGTTTTGGTCTAGAAGCTTCCCAGTGGCTTTGGAGAGTGTTCCAACCACCACCCGTGTGTGTCTTCTTGGGTTCTCAGACAAAACCGTGGGTTGTTTTTCCTCTGTCGGGTATTCCTGTTACTCCTTGAATGGTAAAAAAATAATTTCAACATTTTCTTCATTAATTTATCTTAATCAAATTTCCTTGAGCATAAAAATAGCAATTTCTTTTTCTAAAGTGTCCAGAGATAAGTGGCAAATCCAGTCTGTGTAACTGACAGGGTCTGTAGCAGCTGACTCGAGCAGAGAGGATCAGAATTGTGCCAAAACCAAGGCAAGAGAGGAAGGGAAGGGAAGAAATTAGTGTTTATCGGAGACCCGCTGTATGACAAGCAGCTCTGCGCTCTGCCGGTGGAATCTCATCTCATTGCAACAGCGTTGTGAGCTCGGCTTGGTTATGCCCATTTTACAGATGAGTAAGACTCGAAGAGGCAACCTACAGTCACATTCACCTTGAAGTGGCTGAGTCTGGTTCTAGATTTCCATATGCAATACCTAGCATTGTATTAAATAACTGTAAAATAAATGTCTTCAAGATAAGCGAGATTCATGAACGACAGCAGATGAGATTGAAACCGGTCCCTGGATTAGCAGGAGGCTACGTTGAGGCTCAGAGACAGCCAGCAGGACAAGTGCTACACACTCCTCAGCGTGTCCTCGAACTGGAAATGTGTCATACGATTTGTCATGAACTCCTTTTCAAGGCAGATTTCCCGCACCTGTCTCAGGTACCAGAGGGCGAGCAGCACCGCCAGCATCAGGAGCGAGGACCATTGCGTGGGGACGTGACCCAGGGTTCAAGGAAAGCATATCCGAGTCCAAGTTCATGCATCCCATTTCCACATGGTATTCTTCCAGCTGCAAATTCTGTTTTGCCCCGAGATTACAGCCTTGCAAGCTCTTTGATGAAGCTCTTCATGCCTTGCGGGGGTCCCTGTTCCCACCGTCCCCGGCTTGGTCTGACCCCAGACATTTTGAGCCTGTCTCTGTCCTGTGCATCCTAGATGCTGACCTCATAAGACCGTCTGTCTCCGCCCAGCCCTGTCGCTGGGCAATGCACGCCCATTTTAACATAGTTGTGGGCATGATTGACAGTTTAAGAAGTATTATGGTCTGCACATCCTAAAGTGTCGCCGTCTTAGGAAAACTCTTGTTTCTGCCTCGCAAGCTATTAAAACAATGTGTCCCTAGACACACAGCTATGGTTCTCCTATTCTTCAACACACACGTGCAGACACACACACACACACACACACACACACCACGCAGCCCTCCCCTCGTGGAAGATAACCAATGCCTTTGTCCTTTTTGGTCTGTTATTAAACAGGCATTTTGTTTTCTTCTGTCAAAGCTAAATAGTTTCCATAATTACCCAGGCCTTTCTTAAGAAAGAAAAACACAACTAAATAATCCATGCACGCTGCAGTCTGCTCAATCTTTGAGGTGCTTTTTGAGGTTGTGGGTCACCGCGCAGCTTTGAACTTGCCTACCCCAGGCTAAGCAAAAGCGAACGTCCTTCTCCGGATAGCTACCTAGAAAAACAGACGACCTGACATTGTCTGAGTTCTTAGAACTTCTGTGCCTGGGGGACACCCGGGGACTGTCTGTGAAAAGGCAACGCTACTTGTTGGAACTTGGGGGTTTGCTTTGGGGTCTGGATCTTTGGATCCAGGGTCTTTGAATCCTAAGCCTGGCACTGGCCAACAGGGGAGAGGTGACTTTAGCTTCTAGAAAATAGAAATGATATTATCTATGTCATGTTATTGCTGTGGGACTCAGAGAAAGTGCTCAGTGCGGCACCTGGTGCATAGTGACACCGCAGTAAGTGTCAGCTTTGCTATTTGAACAACCTCGGTGAGTGTCACTGCTGCCTCTTCAGCCTGCCTCCCTGTCCCCTTCCTCCTCCCACGGCTGAGATGTTGCCCTGGGTGGAAGGAAACTGCCCCACCGTCCCTCCCCAGGCTGTCATTCGGATTTGCCTCAATGGGTCCTCCCCACAGCATGAACCCTGCACCGCAGTGGCCCTCCTGCCATGCCTGGGACCTTCTGTCCTAACATAAGCACACGCCCTCTCTGTCCCTTCTCCGCCATGTTGGCTTATCCCTGAATATGCCATTTCCCAACCGTCCCTAACATTGGCCACTGCGCCTACAAACCATCGCCTTATGCAGTGAGCATCCTCCAGTCACAAACCCAGTTCTCCAGGCATCTCCCAACGTCCGCTCACCTCCAAAGTCAAGGCCATCCCTGCATAGCACCTCTCTCCATTCTTGCTGTGGCTCTGTGTCTCAGCTTTTGCATACATTATTCCTGGTTCAATTTTTCTTCCTAATTCGTGTATGTAACAATTATGTTGCATTCATAGGTGCATGGAACCCTGCACCTGGCCCCGGGAATATAAAGGTGACAAAGATTTTACTCGAATTCTAGAGGAATCGGCAGTCTAGTGGGAAGGCAGACACGTGGTGGTAAGAGAACAGCACAACTAGTGTTCTCGAGGAGATAAGTACTGGTCCAGCAGAAGCTGGGACACTACAGGGACCTCAGTGACCATATGCCAACCCTCCTCACCTGCCCTCAATCAGCTCAGCTTTTCCACGTGCCCTGCCCATGAACAGACCCAAAATTTAGATGAGGTTACCCAAAATTTAGATGAGGTTACCCAAAATTTAGAATTGCTCACTTCCAAGATCTGAAACTCTTGCATTCCTCTCTCTCTCTCTTTTTTTTTTTTTTTTTTTTTTTGAGACAGGGTCTCCCTATGTTGCCCAGGCTGGTCTCAAACTCTTGGGCTCAAGTGATCCTCCCATCTCAGTCTCCCAAGTAGATGGGACTACAGGCATGCACCCCCGCTAAATTCTCCTCTTTGATGGTAACCTCTAATCCCTATTAAATTTGCTCTCTGCCCTCATTTTCCTTCTACTCCTAAAACATCCCCCGTTGTCTGTCCTCGTTGGTCCCTTTGAGACCATGTTACAATCTCTACCTGGTGCCATGAATTTTACCAGCCCAATATTCTCCAGCCTGGCACGTCTGAAGAATCTCTAAGCTGGGACTTCAGCCCTACTCAAGTTTCCTCCTCTCGAGGTACTCAGCATTGCTGGAAACACTCAAAATATTTTTAAAAATCTTTCACAGCTGAATGGCTCCATTAAAATTCCTCTATCCAATCTCAGCCTTCCCCTCCTCCTACTCCACAGGGCTTGTTACTCAGTCATCCTCAGTCGTATTCCCTGCAAAGCCGACTCTGCCTCATTCCCTTTCTTCGAATCTTCCTCCCACCCTAGCTCAGCTGAGGTCATGGGAGGGCTCTTTCAACTTCCCCCGTTCCTCCGCAAAATATCTTTAAATTTTTATCCATTTCTCCTCTTTCCTTCCCAGGACAGAGGCTGGTTTCCTGATCTCCGTGGTGAACCATGTTACTGTGACCTTTATCTTATCCCATCCACACTCCTTGACCGTCTACACCAGCCGTCAATCCACATGACCCTTCCCTTTCTCCATCTCTGCTGTCTCGCCCTCAGCCTACAAGCAAGCTCAGATCTCTCTTCCTACCCTAAAACCCTAGAGCTGTCATTGCTTTCTCTCTTCCTCCCTTCACTGCCAACTTCTTGAAAGAAACCTACACTGGCTGGCTTCTACTTCCTGGCCACCCACTCCTGTCCCATGCTTCTGCAATCTGGCTTGCAGCCCTGCGGCTCCAACCACCGCCACCAAGGAGAATCCAGGGTAATAGGAGAATCGCTCAAAACCAACGCCGAAGGAGAACAGAGTCAGGCCTTGTCTGAGAGATTCTCACAAGAACTAAATACCACCCAATTCTCACGGTGCTGTGTTGTTGATTTAAAAAGGAAAAAAAAAAAACAAAAA
>CM052456.1:1738700-1765854 GCA_028533085.1 Varecia variegata
ATTTTTAGTAGAGACGAGGTCTCACTCTTGCTCAGTTTGGTCTCGAACTCCTGACCTTGAGCGATCCTCCTGCCTCGGCCTCCCAGAGTGCTAGGATTACAGGCGTGAGCCACCATGCCCGGCTAATTTTTTCTATATATATTTAGTTGTCCAGAGAATTTCTTTCTATTTTTAGTAGAGACGGGAGTCTTGCTCTTGCTCAGGCTGGTCTCAAACTCCTGACCTCGAGCGATCCTCCCGCCTCGGCCTCCCAGAGTGCTGGGATGACAAGTGTGAGCCACCGCACCCGGCCAAGGAGGGTTCTCTTTAGACCAGCAAAGGCACAAAACTGAAACGGGTAAATGAACCGATTTCTTCCCTACTGAGCCCAGAATCCTCAGGGTGATGTTCCTGGCAAGTCATGGCTATGACTAAACCAAAAGAAACACTTTCTCAAGATAAAACACATTTGCCGAGACTATGCTTTTGAAAAAAACATCACCATCAAGTGGCCTCTCGTTAGTCTCCACTGTCTACCGCATGAGTCCTCGGCTTCCTCGTGGCCCTCGCGGCGTTCTGTGAGCTCGGCCTGGCCTGTCCTTCCACCATCGTGGTCTCCTTCAAAGACAAACTCTGTCCTCTTTGTTTCCCAAATGCAAACTGATCTCTCTCCTCCTGTTCTTTCTGCTCGGGTCATCCCTTTTTTCTGGAATGTTCTTGCTCTGTTTATGCCACTTCTTGCACCGTGAGACACAAACTCCCCCAGTCCACCCCTTCCTGAAGTCTCTCCCCGTGCCATTCGTTCTCCCTCCCACCTGCTTTGCTTATTTCCTGTTACCCTCTTGCCTCCTGCAGCCTCGAGCTGTCATTAGTTCTGTGCCTCTGGATTCCCGGGTGGCACGTCAGTCCCTGAAGGGCAGGGGCCACAGTTTTCCTATTCCTCAGTGCTCTGCATGCAGAAGGCATTCAGAAAACGTCTCTGTGAAAGACTAGATTGTCCTACATTGTTCACCTTTAGAATTTCCCTGTGAACTGCACCTGTGATTCACGGTGGCTAAGGGAGACCCCTGTGTGTCACTGATCACCTTATTGCTATATATGCACAAGGCCTTTCACGAGGCACCCCCCCTCGTCTGCACTCCAGTCACACCTTCTGGAATCCCCACAAACCCGGCATTGCAGGCTGCAGCAGCTACGGCAAACCCTGGTGAAATGCATTCATATTTCCATATGTTCATTCCCTGGACCTTCTGTCTCTCTGGTGTGTCCTTCCTCCTCCTCATCGACCCGGCACGCTGCTGATCCTTCAAGGCCCAGATAAAATATCCCCTGAGCCTCATGGGCTTTCTCATCCCACCGAGACAACGAATGGCCCCCACGTTGTTTTTTGTCGGCACTTAAGACAGCGCCAGGTATACAGTGGGTGCTCAATAACTAGTAATTGAAACAGAACCACGTGCTCCTAGCTCTTTGTTCATAATATACTCTCAGTCGGAGGGAAAACCACTGGTCAGCAACGCAGGCCCTCGGGTCAGTCTTGCAGAAGCAGAGATCCATGGAGAGGAAAAAGGATGTGAGCAGGGAGGGAGCTGTGATGGCCTTGAAGTCTTAATTCTCTGCATATAATGCTCCAACTGTATGCAAGTGCTTGCAACTTGGAGGAAGGAAGGAAGGGAGGGAGGGAAGGAAGGAGGGTGGTGGAAGGGGAGGGAGGGAGGAAGGAGAACCCGTGAGGGTAAGAAGAGCCGCATTGTTCGAGTCTATAGGAGCTCAGCTCAAGCTATGAGCCCCTCCTGTTGGAGCCTAACGCCAGAATGTCACAGACCAAGCTCATAATCCAGTTTATGGTTCATCTTTATGGCAATAAAAAAATCTAGAAAGAAACTGCCTGGCACCATTTGCCGAAGATGTTTTTTAAGACCATCAAATGATTCGTAATTACCCAGGGTAAGTGTACCGTGCTTGCTCTGTAGTGGTTATGCCGAGACTCATCAAGCGCTTGCTGCATCCAAGAGTCCTGTTTTATGTAAACAAGAGCTCTGAGGAATACAGAGATGGGTAACAAAGATGAAAGGAGATGAAGTATATTAACGTGAGGACAAATTAATAACGGCCTTTCCATCCTCTAACAGGAAAATCCGTCGCTGTGGAATCATCGCACTTTGCAATGCAGAAGGGGACAGAAATTGAGACAAAAGCGATGGATGGAACAAAGACAGAATCAGACGGGGTTCCCGGGTCCGGCTGCGTTAGGAAGACAGTCTGCATTTTGGGAAACTTACCTGCTCCCCTGGCCCAGGCTTCCGATGGGACCTGCTAAGCGCTTTCACTTGGTCACGGATGATGCCACCAGATGCTTTGTCGTGGGCTCTGGGGACAGGAGGGGCTGTGTAAGGGGGCAGGGAGAGGAGGAGGAAGGTGGGAGAATCCCAGTGCTGAGAAGGCAGGGAAATCGAAAAAGGAAAGATCAACAGAAGCTTATTTCTCTTTGCATGAAATAGTGGGAGCCTGCGTGTGTGTTGAGGTTTGATCGCAATAAACACAGCGTTAATGACACAAGGCTGAGCGAACACGGTGGGGACTGAGTTTTCATCTCGGCAATTCACTGTCTGAATTCCCAGACACGTGAGTCAGCTCAACCGAGTTGCCAACTGACCAGAGTCCCCATAGGTTGCCTTAACATGCAAAGTGTAACCCAACACAGTGATCTGGGGGTGGTGGGGTCGCCCAGATCTTAACCTGGCTCAGGCTGTCCCACCCAAGACCGAAGGGGAGCCCAGGGACTCAGGGCTGCTCCACCCGGACTGGCTTAGAAGGGCCCTGAGCTTGGTTCAATGCTCTGCTGTTGACCCCTGGACATTTCTAATAATTTTTTATTTATTTATTTACTTATTTTTTTTTTGAGACAGAGTGTCACTCTGTTGCCCGGGATAGAGTGCTGTGGCGTCAGCCTCGCTCACAGCAACCTCAGACTCCTGGGCTCAAGCGATCCTCCTGCCTCAGCCTCCTGAGTAGCTGGGACTACAGGCGTGAGCCACCATGCCTGGCTAATTTTTTCTCTATATATATTTTTAGCTGTCCAGATCATTTCTTTCTATTTTTAGTAGAGACGGGGTCTCGCTCTTGCTCGGGCTGGTCTCAAACTCCTGACCTCGAGCAATCCTCCTGCCTCAGCCTCCCGAGTAAATGGGACTACAGGCATGCGCCACCATGCCCGGCTAATTTCTAATAATTTTTAAACAAAGTGCCCTGTGTTTTTATTTTGTGTCCTGCAGGTTATATAGTTGGTCCTGGTTCCACTTAGAATATTATTATTCTTAAAATGCATTATTCAAAAGATCTGGCGTATAAAACACCTGCCCCGCCCCCTGAAAACCCTTGCTGGCTGTCGTTGGAGTAGTAAACACGGCTCCTGAAAACGGCCTGCAAAGCCTGCCCTGTCCGGCCTCAGTTTCCCTCTCTGGCCGCGTGTTGCTCCACTTTCCTCCTTGTTATCTGCATTCCGGCACGTCGCCCCTGACCTTGGGGCTTTGCAAAGGCTGTTTCCTCCTTCTGGAATACTCTTCCCAAGTCCCACTTCAGACATCTGGCTGCTATTGCTCGTCCTCAGTTCTGAGCATGTCCTAACCCCTCCGGAAGCTTCCCCGACTCTGCAGGCACATTCTCAGTGCAGCTCTCGCATGTGCCACGGTGCGTGATTATGCACCTGTGTGATCCCCTGATTAGCGTCTGTTTCCACGCGATGCCATGTCAGGCAAGGACAGGCCTTCTGTGTGCTGTCATAGGTTCGAGACCTAGTGCAGTGCAGGGCACTTAGGCTCTCGGGACAGAGCTTGCAACATGGAAGGCTGGACAGCAGCCCAGGGCAGCCCTATCTGGGGAGGGGTTGAGGGGCAGGGGTGAGGCGTGGGGGAAAGTAACCTCCGGAAGGAATTGGAGCAAAGCTGGTTGCCCTCTGGCTGTCACTTCCAGGCTCCAACACCCAACGTCCCTGCTCCAAAGTCATCCTCTGAGGCTATTAACGGCTCAGCTCCATCCTGCCTCTGGAAAAGGGGAGATGATGAAGGAGCAAAGTTTGCAGTGTGGTCTTCTAGGCATTTGAACAGTTGGGGTTTTCATTTCATCTTTGCCTTCTTTATTTAGTGCTATACTCCCCTTCGGGGCTTTTATTCCCTTTGATAGACTTGTTAAAAGCATTATTTTTTTTCTAACTCTCTGGTGTAGCTCCTCTTATCTCTCTGCTTCCTTTATCTTTTCTTTTGCAAGCCACCAAAAGTCATGCGCTCTTCTTTGATTTCCTTCTGTGGTCCTACATACTTTTATGGTAGATTTTTTTTTTTTTTTTTTACTTGTGATCTTTGAAAATATCCTCCATAAGGTCAAAGTGACTATACTATTTGCTGTCGGGAGAAAAGGTCAGACTTCTTCTTGGCTGTAGGACACTCAACTTTCTTTTGACACCCCCTCATCCCACTCCCGACACCATATTGGCTCAGGTCTTCTGTGTTCCTTGTTTTGCTTCCAAAAATACAATGTAACTTTCTACTGCTTCTCTCTGCCACAGAGACTCGGGTCATTTAAAAAAAAAATTTTTTTTTTCTTCTCACAAGAGGAAAGAGAGACAAAGAAATGGCAACTTTTCTAAGCAGCTATTCAGTTGTCTAAAGATAGAGTTTTATAATTGAAACGTGGAGGCTTCTCTAAGAAACCATGTTTCATAGCTTTGTCATCTGTCAGCTGCTGGTGTCATTGAAGTTTTCAGCGAGTGTGACGAGGGAACGTTCTCCTTATTCCCACCATGCTCCTGCCACCTTGGAACCTACAGGCAGTGACATAACAAATTTGATTATTAACCCATCGTGATCCAGATCTTAGCTAAATGATGCTGCCAGTAACTGATGGCTCAGGAAAAAAATGAAAATTTAGTGGAAATACACTTAATTTCAGTGTTTGGGGTCTGGCTAAAGGGATGGGTTAGGCATCCATTGGTCTTTCTTGGAGTCCATTTGTATTTAGTCATTCGCTGGGTTGATGAAATGCTTCTTTCTGCTTTCTTGACTTTCTAAAAACTGAAACTTTCGCACTCTGCTTCCTTCCAAGTTTTGATGCAGAAACAATTATTTATCCCATTTCTCTTAAGTCTCTGCCCCACCAGTGTGAATTTTTATCTGGCTGGCTTCCAGCCTTCTAAGCACATCAATCACAGGTCTCACTGCCCAAATTCTACCGAAACGTTACATTTCTATACACCTCACTGATTATTAGCTGGGTGATCTCTTGGGCAAGTTACTTAATCTTTCTGAATCTTGGTGTTTGTCTGGCAAACTGAAAGAATGCTTAGAGATCTTTTTCTGATTCCTTTTACTAACACTATCTCGTTCTATTTCCCTCTACGTTGCTTTAGTTTTACCTTCTTCTATAAAGAACAGACATCTGGAAGAAAGGACTTGCATAAAAATATCTAAACTCAAATGTTTTTTTACCATAGTTTTTAGCAGGTGAATATTTTGTATCATTGACAGAATTTTCTGTCCACTTCCTAAGAACTTTGTCAGAATAACTTCCTTGCCAATATCAGCCCCTGGAGCCATCCACCATCCATTGCTTTGCTCTGAGGGACAGCTGACTTTGGTTAGAAATTAATTCATTACTTCCTGTTTCCTTCACATCTCCCTCCATGCCCCCACCTCCTTGCTCTAATAATGTGACACAAAGTTAATGAGCACTGGTAATTAAGAGAGGGCCATTTCAGAACAAGTGAGTTGGGTATTGAATGCCCTTGACCTAAACTTTACTTGGAGAAAGGATAGCTGAATAATTAGAAAATGGAATTCCCAATCAGAAGCTGAGAAGCCTTTTCTTCCAGTAATTTGTATAGCTTTGGCTAGATCCTTTAACCTCTCTATATTTTATTTTGCTCATCAGTTAAATAAGACTTATAATGATTTCTCATTAAGAGTTTTTTGAGGCCAGGCGCGGTGGCTCACGCCTGTAATCCTAGCACTCTGGGAGGCCAATGCGGGTGGATCGCTCAAGATCAGGAGTTCGAGACCAGCCTGAGCAAGAGCGAGACCCCGTCTCTACTAAAAATAGAAAGAAATGATCTGGCCAACTAAAATATATATAGAAAAAATTAGCCGGGCATGGTGGCGCATGCCTATAGTCCCAGCTACTCGGGAGGCTGAGGCAGGAGGATCGCTTGAGCCCAGGAGTTGGAGGTTGCTGTGAGCTGGGCTGACGCCACGGCACTCACTCTAGCCCAGGCAACAGAGCAAGACTCTGTCTCAAAAAAAAAAAAAAAAAGTTTTTTGGTGTCCCGATGAAAATCCACAATATGGTAGCAGAACTTTTAGAATAACTAGGCAGTGTGAATATTTTTACTAATTATAAAATCCAATAGATTTTCCCTTAGCTCACTTTTGTACTTAAACCAATAAAGGTCACAACTTAAACCTTGTTAACTAAATAGCTTACAACAATAAGGGAAATTCAAAATACTTATTACTTATGTCCAATTTTGTCATCAGAAAAATTTAAAATTGAAAGTAACCTTTTCTATGAATTAGAAGTAAAGTAAGAAATAACAGAAAATGTAGATATGCAAGAAGAAAAGCAAATTAGATAATGACATGTCAATGTAGGTTCAGTTGTGACAAATGTCTCACTCTGCTAAGGGATGTTGATGACGGAAGAGGCTATTTTACACGTGGGGATAGGAGGCGTATATGGGAAATCTCTGTACCTTCCGTTTTTACAGAAGGGATCATCTAGACATATCCTTTCATAACCTGATTTTTGAAAAATTTGTCTATTTTGAATATCTTTCTGGTTTATTCAAAGTAATTGTAGCAGACACTATGGTGTAGCACCTAGACGCCCCCCGAGAACTAGAAGACGTATTTACTACTCAGACACGTGGCTTGAGAGCCAGATCAGTTGTAGAAACATGAGCGATGCTCCAATATTCACACATCCGGGCGTGGGGGATAGAAATCAGACCCCACCCCATGGAGACTAACAGACTTTGCTTCTCATCTTGGAACCTCACCCACTGGAGACCCCCTGTCACCTGGTCTTCCCAGATCCCCCGTCCTGCTTCTGCCCCAGAGAAACGGAGTTTGGATGGGAAGCTGCAGTCTACACTGGCTGTGCTGCTAGTGAGCTCCGTGACTGCTCTGCCTCTCGATTTTCTAATCCATAAAATGGGAAGACTAAGATAAATGAAATTTAACGTCTTTCCAGCTTTATGGATTTTTTTTGCAATCTTGCCCCGTCCCAGCACTTTCTTCTCCTCCTCACCAGGGTGTACTGCAACTGAGAGGACAGTCGGACTTAATCGATCACTTCACTGTATTTGCTCCCTTCATTGATTTCTCTGCTGTCCTGACCTGGGAGCAGGTCTTGCCGTGTCTGCAAAGTGGGTCACACTGCTTAGGGTCCAGCTAGAGTCCGGAGCTGCTCCACGTGGCTTGTCTCTCCTCTTCCCTCCCTCCCTGCCCTATCTTCCTTCTTGGGAAGAGTTCATCGTGAAAATTCTGGCATTGCATACTCAAGTTCTACATCCTACAGCCCGTGCGGCTGTAAATGCAGGCTCTAAACATCACAAACACCAAAGCAGAGAGAAGGGGGGAGGCAGTAATCCACTTTCCTGATAAATACTGCTTCCGCAACAAAACCTAAATCTGAACAAATGCATCTACAGAATCCCTGGTGCTGGGGAGAATTCTTTGCTTTTTTTTTTTTTTTTTCTTTCTTTTTTTTGGTGCCTGGTAGGGCTATTTCCCATCTCCCAAAGCCCGAGCCCTAATGAGCTCCGAGGGGACAGAGGTCTGTCTATCACACGGCACTTTCCAAGTACCATCCTCTCTGCCCCATCAGAGAACCACAAGGCATGAAATAATTAGAAAGCCCAAAGTAACTGCTCTGTTTTACAGAAGCAAAATCCGTATCTGGATCATTTACATAAACTTGTCACTTCCCATTACGGTCACGATGTAGGCGGGGTGATCGTCACAGGTGCTCTGGGTGAGAGGAGGCCAAGGTGGGCTGTGTCCCATAGTGGCAGCCCAAGGTGCGCATGTGCCGTGCCTGCCCCGCCCCCACCCTCATCGACTACTGAATTAATGGAAAGTATCTTTTCTTTTCCATTAAATAAGAACTATTCATGCTGCTATGGCAGCAGACCCTGTGCTTAAGAGGCAGAAAAAAAACCACAAAGCTTTTGCATCAAGCTATTGTTAGGGGAGAATTCACTTTGAGGAGCATTTCAAAGCTGATCCGATTGGGGAGAGAATCATGTTAAATATTTGCTATGAAATATTTATAAGCAGAGGGCACAAGAACAATTGACAAAGTTGCCTGGGAAAATGAGCCTGTCTCCTCATTTGGACATTTTAGGTTGGGGGTTTAAATGCCCCAGGAAGAACTTATATAAGTGCAAATACCAATGTGATGTGTTCACAAACATATGTGCACACACACACGCATGGTCATGCACATGGTTGAATGAGTTGATAGGATTTAGGCCAATCTGCATCTGAACGCTGTTTCCCAAATATGGCAGCAGCAAGAGGTCACTGAGGACCATCTTGGTAATTGTGACAATGCCAACAGAGCAAGATGCCCTGACTCCCCCAGGCTGCCACCGTGAGGTGGCAGGCAGCCGTCCTACGGGCCCTGTTCTCACACCTACACCCACACCCCGGGAGAGGGACTCTTGGAGGAGTCAGACTCCCCTGAACCCTTCCTTTTATTCCAACAGCTCAGTGCTAACGACACCCCAGTGCACGCATCGAAAAAGGAAAGAGACGATTTGTTTGAAGCCAGAATAAATGTTATCAGAGTACAGTGTTTCCATCTATATGGCTTGTGGATTAAAAAAAAAATATTTAGCATCCAAACTCTGCGCACCTGAACATACAATTACGTGATAAAATGTAGCCAATGATTTATTGACTTAGAGTTAAAAGAAGCTCTGTGGCAACTATGTATAATTTCAATATCTGTGGGGTCTTTCTATTGGGAAGAGAGAAATGAAAATATTCTGTTGTAATGCAGTGTCTCTAATAAATAAATGAATTTAATTCTGTATAAGAGAAATGAAAATATTCTGTTTTAATGCAGTGTCTCCAATAAATGAATGACATATTTAATTCTGTATAAGAGAGAAACGAAAATATTCTGTTGTAATGCAGTGTCTCCAATAAATGAATGACATATTTAATTCTGTATAAGAGAAATGAAAATATTCTGTTTTAATGCAGTGTCTCCAATAAATGAATGACATATTTAACTCTGTATAAGAGAGAAATGAAAATATTCTGTTGCAATGCAGTGTCTCCAATAAATGAATGACATATTTAACTCTGTATAAGAGAGAAATGAAAATATTCTGTTGCAATGCAGTGTCTCCAATAAATGAATGATGTATTTAACTCTGTATAAGAGAGAAATGAAAATATTCTGTTGTAATGCAGTGCCTCCAATAAATAAATCACGTATTTAACTCTGTATTTGCCACTGGAGCCTTGACCATTTTAGGCAGTGTTTTATTCTACTTTGAAACTGGTGGACCGGTAGTATGATTAGCATAAGCAACCAAATAGCTACCTTTTAGCCTAGAAATTCCGTAGGGAATTTTACCCTAGGCCAACTTCATTCATCAACAAACATCAGATTCCGGCCACAAGGGCGAGGGATCTGAAGTGACCGGCGGCAGCGATCTCTGTCGCATTTGACTTTGAGAGGGCTGAGATCACCCAGCTGTGCGGGGGGCAGGGGGTCCACACCTCAGCCTGGCCGCTGCTTATCTGAGAGTTCACCAAGTGGGAAAGCATTATGGATGGATTGAAATCAGCTTTTATTTCTCCATCTTCCCCTCCCTTGCACACAACAAAAGTCTTAAATCCCTTTGCAGGCCGGATCGCCCCATTTCCCTGCATGGGCCAGGCAGATTGGAAACATGTTTGTCATTCAGCTTTTCTCCGGGCTAATCGGAAGCCACCGGGGTGGTGGGATTTCTGCCTTTCATCTGCAGAGCCTGCCTCCAGGAGCAGCCGTGCAGGGGCCGCTGGGCCCGCTGGAGAGCCGGGCTGCCTGTCATCTCCGCAGACAGATACAGAAATATTGTCAACCACGAGCCTGAGCACAGGGTTTAACAGGGATTTGAATCTAAAATGCGCTGCTCCGCGTAGACCAACCTGATTTGGTCCAACAGAGCCGAACCCCTTATTCTGTTCTAACAAAGTGTGTCGCATAACGGGGGGATTTTGATGGGATTTACGATGTCTCTGTTGCAGCCCTGCCGCTGAATAGATGCAAACTGCCAATGCATGTGGCTGCCTCCCGGGCTGTCGGGACGAGGGGCCTTGGCCCACCTGACTCCGGCGTCAAGTTCCCGTTGGCAGGGACGGCTTTCAAGTTCACCGGGCTGTCGTCCTAAGCGCACGGTGGCAGCTGGGCTAGGCAAGTGTGAGGCGGTGACAGTTCTGTGTGACAGTCTGTCAGAAGGTTGCTACACAGTGATTCCCACACCTCCTCCTCTACTGGGAACTTCAGTGACCTTCTGAACCTGAACATTCTGGAAAATGATTATTTGTAACGACAATGGACACCCATTGTGAGGACATACGATGGAGAGGCGGTGAGCGTCCAAGAGGGCCTGGTTTGACTCTTGGTTTCTCCACTCGCCATGGGGCAGATTGGCCAGATTACTCGTAACGACTCAGTTTCGTCATCTGTAAAATGGGGAGAAGAACAATATTTCATCCCTGAAATTGTCTGGAGACATACAAGAGATGGTGCATGTTAAGTGCTCAATCCAGCCCATTAATGCCTGATGTTCTTAGCTCCTGCTTGCGATTCCGCGGCAGTTAAGGATGGTTTGGGACCTTACCTTGACCACATGCTGGCTTACTCATAGTTGTACTGTCCCCAAAAGCAGTGGCCAGTGTCCCCTGCTGTAAGTGAGGCCACGACATCGTCTTATCCATCCATCGAGAGATCATTTGGGAAAGTCCTAGATTTCAGGCATAAGTAAAATCGAGGAAATAATACAATGAACACTCCTAAATCCGCCACAGAGCTTTGACAAATTTTAATATTTTGCCAAATTTATTCAGACCTTTCTGTAAGAAATAAAACCTGAGAAACTTTTTTGAGTTACCTGGTACATCTCCTTGAGTCCCTTCTTCTTATCTTCTTAATTCTGCCCTAAGAGAACCACTGACCTGGAATTTGAGCCTTAATAATCCCCAGACATGATTTTTGAAATTAATATACTGTATAGCTACAGCAAGAGCTATAAATATCCATAAACGGTACTTGGTTTTGTACAATTTGGTTTTTACATAAATGGTATTATAGTGAGCATATAAGTCTACCACTGGCTTTTTTCTTTCATTATATTTTTAGATTTAGTCCTATTTATATTAATTTTTATAAACAAAAATACACAGATTTTTGACTAGAGTATATATGTCCATTGCATGGATTTATTTTTCCATTCTCTTGTTAGATCAGTAGTCCCCAACCTTTTTGGCACCAGGGACTGGTTTCATGGATGATGATTTTTCCACAGACTAGGGGTGGGAGGAGATGGTTTTGGGATGCTTCAAACACATTACATTAATCGTGCAGTCAAACCTCTCTGCTAATGATAAATTGTATTTGCAGCTGCTCCCCAGCACTAGCATCACCACCTCAGCTCCAGCTCAGCTCATCAGGCGTTAGATTCTCACAAGGAACATGCAACCCAGATCCCTCTACGCACAGTTGACAGTAGGGTCCACGCTCCTATGAGAATCTAATGCTGCTGCTGATCTGACAGGAGGCGGAGCTTGTGCGGTGAGGTGAGCGATGGGAGTGGCTGGCTCGCCTGCCATTCACCTCACCCCCTGCTGTGCAGCCTGGTTCCTAACAGGCCATGGATTGGTACCCCGGGGATTGGGGGACCCCAGTGTTAGTCGACATTTAGACTATTTCTAGTTTTCTCCGCTTAAACAGTATGGCAATAAACATATATCTGCACATGTTTTTCTGTGTATAGGCAAGTTCATCTATGGTATATACACATATATAGGAGTAGAATTGCTAGGTCCTTAGTGATGTACGTCTTCACCTTTATTAGATGCTGCCAAATTGCTTTTAACACCAGCAGAATGTGAGAGTTTGAGGGAGGCATTTGAAGGGAAGGGAATGTATTAAGTGGTGTTTCCCAGCCCAACTTTCTTTGAGTTTCCAGGAACTGATTTAGGAGGTGATGCTGCTGCTTTCTTTTATCAGTAGCCATGGAGAACAGGCTATTTTTTTTTCCCTCCCAGCGTTAATTAACCCTTTTGTGGTTTCGGTATATCCCGTTGTTGACAATAGAATGTGCCTGGAGAAAACCAGACACTCCACTTGGGTCAAAAGGTTAGGAAACGAAGTCTCCTATAGTCCTTACGTGCCCGTCTTCCTGAAGAGCCCTACTAAAAGGGAAGCTCTTACAAATGACAAAACCAAACTGAAAATGGTTCATTAAAGGATTTTAAGTCTCCAGCGAGACCCTCCTTTTAAAACGGGGCACACACAGGGGAGAAAGAGGGGTGGAGAGGAGTCAGAGATACTTTTTCAGCCACGATCTACGCAGAGTTGAGATTGCACTGGAAGGGGACACACTGGACATTTGCAAGAACCTTGATGGTTTTAGTTGAGATTTAAAACACGCTTGCGTGTCTTTTAATAAAGTGCCAGTCCAGAAATGATTTTACATAATTATACTAGCAAGGAAGCAAATACGCTTATTTTTGTCCTCCATAAAGTTAACCACAGGAATAGAAAATTAACAATAAAAGAGAGATGGACCAATTGTCCTCCCCTCCTTGGGGAGGGGACATGTCCCCGTGTATGTGACAAACAGTAAACATACCTGTGCAGGCTACATGCACTCAGTCCCAAAGCCAAATAAAATTATTTACATATCACTTGCCATTTTAAATCACGCGTGCCATTACTTCCCTTCATTATAGTGCCTCATTATAAGCTGACTGTTCTAGGAAATGGACTATAGTTAATTTAACAGTCCACTGGTGACCAAGCTGAAGCTGTAAAGGGCAGATTGCTGGCATCCATTAGAGACTTCTGTTTGGCTTTTAGATTCTTATCTATTTGACCTTGCATCCTCTATAATCTGGCTGGAGGTTTTCTGGGTCAGATGAGGGCTTCTGAGTCTGGGGACCTAGAGGGTCCGCCTTGGCGCAGTTTCGCTGCGACGATGACCCAGCCTCGGTACAACTGTGCCAACCTCTGCCCTCGGGCTTTCTCGGGCGAACCTTGAACACAAGGAAAATTCCTTGTTTCTTTCCTTCCCTATTATATAAACGTCTCTCAATTTAAACAGGTTCTTAGGGCACAGCCAGAATTTGAACAGACGCCCTGGGTTGAAAGTCTCCCTTCTTAACCCCTGCGCCCCTGTCTCAGGTGACTGGCTGATGCTTAGTAATGGTATTTAATGGGCACGGTGCAAAGAGCTCAGGCATTACCTTTTGTCAATAAGCATTGATTTAAATACTATTATATAAACAACCAACACTGCAATGACTCAAACAGGACAGAAGTTTGTTCTTCTCCTAGATCTAGTAAATGCATGCCTCTGTTCAAGTACCCAGGGACCCAGGAGAGCAGGGTGGCTCGTCAGCATGCCACCATCTGTAGGGAAGAGCAAGGGGGGGGGGGGAAGAGCATGAGGAGTACACCTCTAGTGTCCCTGTGTTCTGACCTAGAAGTGACGCACCTGATTTCCTTAGAAATAGGCATGGCAGCACCTGGCCACAAGAGAGACAAGGAAACACAGGCCAGGTGTGGCGGCACATGCCTGTAGTCCCAGTTACTTGGGAGGCCGAGGCAGGAGGATCGCTTGAAACCAGGAGTTCGAGACCAGCCTGGGCAACGTAGTGAGACCCTATCTTAAAAATAAATAAGGGAATGGCCCGGTGTCGCACACTTAGTAGAAGCTATGGGATTCAAACCCAGGCAATTGGAGGCTAAAAGTTTAAATACCATCTCGATCGACTCTCTGAATAACGAATTCATTGGCGAGTCACCTTTCTCTACGGGAGCATCTGTCGCGGGATTCTGCTTAGCTCTGCTGGAAGATTAGGGTGATCAGGAGTTTCCCGTTATGGAAACGGCGGAGACGAGTCTGGGGGTTCCACAGCGTCTGAGTTCAGGGAGCTTGAAAGCACCAGTGATGATCGTGTCCTTGGAAATGAGGTTTCTGTGGGACAGATAAAAACCTCAGGATTTTCGTGGTTACAGGATATTAAGTGACAAAGGAAGGTATTACTCTAAGTCGTCTCTAATTAGGTGCTTTGGTTTAACACACCCAGGCAAGGATATTTTGAGCTGAAGCTTAAAGGAGAAAAAGCTGCCTTTTTAAGTAGAACTCGCCATCAATGCTTAGAGGAAAAGGTGTCCTGAACTTGTGGGACCACTGTCCCCTCAGCCCAACTGTGCAGCCCATAGTGTGACCTACACGTGGTCATTTTAGATTTCTGCTCGGAAGGGGCAGTTTGGGTGTCACAGAGAGTGAAGCAGAAACAAGTTTACATGAAAGCTATTGCATTTAATTAAATGAATGCTATTAATTTTTGAGCTTCAAAAATGAATGCTAATTTGTGTAAGTCAATAGACATGTGACCAAAACAACTGATCACCCTCATTAATTCAAGCAGGGACTGCTCTTCTCAAAAAAACTAGAGTGACCCGGAATCTGATTCAGTGTGAACACCCGGGCAAGTTATTTTTAATCCCTCTAACCTTCTTCATCTGTAAAATGGAGAGACAGATATTTTTTACTTAGAGCTTTTGTGGTGAGAATTAAATGAGATAATTCAACAACATTAGCACAGCACATGGTGAGCAGTGAATAAATATCAGGGATCCTGACAACTCTCTACATGGTTCATTCCAGTGGCTGGTGGGTTGGGGGAGTGGACAGCTGATTCTGTAAGATGTGAAAAGGCCACACTGCAGAAGGGGGATGGCTTGTCCTCATTTAACCGATTCATTCAAGGCATTAATCCAGAACTTTGCTAATGCTGATTCTCAAAATCTCATGATGAACTAAAGATTTCAGTCAGTCTTTTTTAATCTTCCCAGGCAAAAAGTAATCGCTCTCCTGTCTGCAATCCCTTTGCTCTCTGTTCATTCTCATATCCTTGTACTCAGCGCACGGTGTCACAGACGTTTGTTTGCCTGTTTAGACTCTTTGCAAACTTCGCGGGTGACCAGGTGACACGTGGGATCCTTAGGTCAGGGACTGTTCCCTGGCTCCCAGCGCCCCACCTGGCATGAAGCAGGGGTCTCCATCAACATTTCTCTAACGAGCGTCTCCACAGCCTGGTGCAGATTGCTGGCATGTTGGAAGCCTGGAAATACACCGTGTTGTATTTTTCTGGTTTGCTGGTAATCAAGCCATTTTGCACTCGGTTTATTCATTGGAGAAATATTCCTTCCAGTGTGCTTCGCTTGCAGAGATGCTGTGATAATTAATGAGACTCCTTGGACAGGAGGGATATTCTCTATCCCTTTGAAGTTTGGTTTTACAAGAAGATCTTTATATGCAAGGCTATAAAAATTCTGTTCTCCTTCCTGCCTTTTTTTTTTTCCCCCTCAAACCCAAAGGTCCAGGAGAGATTATCTGCCTATGAAACTTCCATTTCCTCAATGCCAGTCTCCCCTGTAGTGTAACCTGCAGCGTATTCTGTCAGTCAGTCCCAGCCCCGGGGGCCTCCCCCTGCACACATCAATTTGTGAGCTTTGCAGACTGGAAATCTGGTAGCTCGAGAGTTGTCAGCAAGTGGACCAGGGAAAGCAGTGGTTACTCGCCCATGCTCTTTAGCTTTTGTATTCTTTTCAAGGTCACACACTTCTTTGCAGAAGGACCAGGTGTGAGGGCGTGGCAGGAGCCACGCTCTGCACTGGCTTTTGGGCCCAGGGTAGTGTGTAGACCGGTGAGTTAACCCGTCAAGGCAGAGTGCCATGAGTCAAATAGAAAGAGGTATGTTTGGGGTACGTACAGGTCAAGAGGTAGCTCGGGGACGAGATGAACTTTGGGGTCTGGTTGAGAAGGTGCAGATCCATGTCACACAAGGAGATGACGGTACCTGGGCCAGGTGTGAAGAGTGAAGAGGCTGGATCAGCTTTGTGAACTTGGATTTAACCTCATGGAGCCTCCATTTCCTTTTCTAATAACATAGGCAGAATAATGACATGGGGGTTAATAAAATGCATAGAACTATTTTGCAAAGTCTAAAATGCTTGATAAATATCAATCATTATGTGTATCTTCTAGCTGTTTTACATAAGCTAAGCAGTGAAGACAGGGTGTTTAAGACCCGCCGGGGCTGAGCTGACATCAGTGTTTGCTCTCAGCCTGGCTTTGTTTTAGAGAATAAGGTTTCGTGGTGGGGTGTGGTAAGAAGGCAGGGGATGGGCAGGCTGGTGCAGCCCCCAAGCACACGAGGTGTGTACAGCAGCATCCTCGAGAGAATGCAAGATGCACTAGGTTTTAGGTGACTTCTAGTATCCATATCATAATTTGAAGAGCAGCAAGATGTTTTTCTGCATGCTTGGGCATGACCCCACCTGAGTTGAACCTCCATAAACTGTTTCATCTCTGAAATCATAAATTCAGGAATGCAACTCCCACTCGGTTGCTTCCCAATCAACTCGTCTTCAAATATACCGAAAGTTCTAGCCCCTTGGCCCTCCAGCCCCTTTCTGACTTTCCCTTCTCCACTTATCCAGTAATCACTCCCTTGTCACTGGGCCCCAACTGCTCTGTCCCTTATTTTTTTCAAAGAACTTGCCTTTTAACACCCTCGCCTGGATCAGTCCAGGCCTTAAACTCGGTCCTTCTGAGTGTTGCTAGAAAAAAATCATGCAACTGTGAGGTTAGTGCTGCTACAAATTCAGAGCTTGCAGCCTCAGCCGCTCCCCGGCATTCTTCTATAATGGGACAGTATTTAAAAATATTATCAGATGTGTTTTTTTCCTTTCTGGTAATTCCTGCTAAAAACTCATTGAAGGCAAGGGCATCCCTTGTTTCAGGGGGCAGGCGGTAGTAACCAGCCCAAGAACAAAGCACGTGACTTCCAAAATAGGCTCTTGAAACTCATTTGAGGGAAAATAGATGTGAAAAGCCAGGATTTTCATTTGCAAGATCCAGGCTTTGTCGAGAGAAGAAAAGGATTTGTGGGTTCTAAGGAAGCAAAATAGAGAACTTAGAGCACAGTTCACAGAGACAACCACAGAGCAGGGAGGATGAATGATGTCCTGTGCTGTGGGGGGGTTTCCTGCCAAGCCAGAGGGCAACGAGGCAAAGCAAAACGAAACGAAAGTGACAAGGCCTTTTCCCCAGCGCTCTTGTGTCCTGTGCAGGGACCTGTCCTCTTCCTGTCCTCGAGTGCCGCTGTTTCCTCCACTCCCGGCCAACTCTCCTGTGGCCTTACGCTTAGCTCATGCCTTACACAGATCATTCTCGCATTTCTATCTCTGAGTCTAAAGAACAGACTCTGCATCAGAGTTTTGCCTCTGGAGTCTGGCTCCTAATTGCATCTCAGACTGTCTCCATTCGTGGAATGAGATAACTGTCGTGCATCCTGCATTGAACTGAAATTTTGTAGCATCTTCGCCACTTGGAGGTAACACAGTGCTATAGCTTTGTCCTGCGAATCTTTACAAGATGCTGCCAACTGCAGTCTTGGTGCCTTTGTTCAGATATTATTGACTCAAAGAAATATTAAGTTTTATACTTGGATAATTAGATAACCAGCGTATTTGTCATATGGCAGGGAAAATTTAGGAGTGAGTAGTGCAATATTTTAGAATAATATAATGTAACCCAAAGATCACTTAGTTTAAAGCCTCTACCTGTGACAGCTGGTTTCTAAACTCCTCCTGGAAGTGTCCACAGGTTACTTGCAGAAAGCCCTGCCAGGGGGGCGTCCCTTGTCCCCACGAATCAGGCTGTCGGATATTGTCACCACGTGGTCCCCGCTCTAGTCTTCTCATCTTGGCTCCAAACTGTCCACACTGCTGGCCATGAAGCCACTTTGAAGAATGTTGCTTCTGCCACTGCCCATGATGTGAACAGTAATGCCCATGACAAAAGCCATGAAATTTTCCAACTTTGGGATATAAAAGGAATGCCAGCTTCTATTCAGAGGCTGAGAGAAAAGCTTTCTCCATAATTCTGGCCACACTTAATCACTGAGCTCCTAAGCTGACAATCTCACAGTTTTATAAGCTTCTGGTTTTCCCGTTTCATGCAAAAGGACTTCATGGAAAAGGATGGAAACGAATACTACACCATCCCCTTACCAAACTTCTCTCCCCTTTTCCAGTTACCAAACAACAGCAACCGTGAAACTCTAATGCATATCAATAGAAGCAAAAATTAAATAATAACTTTGATGGGGGAGAGAAGGAAGAAATAAGGGTGTTGTCTTCACTAGCAGAATTTAGGTACCAGTTCTTCCTACCCAAAACGCTGTTTCAAAATGCTTCCTATGTGATAAAATACAGAATCCTGGGTGATGGAAAAGGGGCTTATTCTTTGCCTGGCAAACGTAGAGGAAAACTGGAGCTGAAAGAGTAAAGAAGAAAAATAAATGAGGAAATGACATCTGAAAAGATACTGCCTCCTCCTCCTGCTCCAGAGGGTTCTCCACCAAGCTGGGCTTGAGCTCTAATTACCCCACACGTGGCCCCCAGCAACTCTCCTAACCTTGCATTGGGATCCAGTAATTCCCAGTCTCATACTGGGAGTCAGCATGATTCTTTTAGATGATGGTTTTAAAAATTGATGTTCCAAAGAAAATGGCATTCTGGAGATGGATGGTGGTGATGATTGCATAACACTGAACTATATACTTTAAAATAGGCCGGCGTGGTGGCTCACGCCTGTAATCCTAGCACTCTGGGAGGCCGAGGTGGGAGGATCGTTTGAGCTCACGAGTTTGAGACCAGCCTGAGCAAGAGCGAGACCCCGTCTCTACTAAAAATAGAAAGAAATGATTTGGACAGCTAAAAATACATATAGAAAAAAAAAATTAGCCGGACATGGTGGTGCATGCCTGTAGTCCCAGCTACTTGGGAGGCTGAGGCAGGAGGATCGCTTGAGCCCAGGAGTTTGAGGTTGCTGTGAGCGAGGCTGACACCACGGCACTCACTCTAGCCCGGGCAACAGAGCCAGACTCTGTCTCAAAATAAATAAATAAATAAATAAAATAAAATAAAATGGTTAACATGGTGTGTCTATGTGTGTGTGTGTGTGTGTGTGTGTGTGTATATATATATACAGAAAGAAAAAATAAGAATAAAACAGATTCTTTCAATTCAGGAATCTTAAAATGAAAATTGTGAACATTTATACACTTTCAAATTTTTTTCTATATCTTTAGGAACAAGGAAAGAAAAAATAGAGAAATTAGGAAAGGTTTTGTAAAATTGTTCAGAAACATGAAATGAAATTGGTCAAATGTACGTCAATACCTTTGCAGTGCAGGCTTAGATATTTGCTTGCAATCCAAGCAAATAGACAACTTCTATTCTTCTCATTACGGATTCGAGTATTTCCTCCCCTGGTGGAGGCCTAGGGCCTCTCAAGAGAGAGAAAAGTTGTAGAAACAAAACAAGGCTTTGTGCATCCTTCACAAGGGCTGATTTGTTTTTGAAAGAATTTCAAGGAAGTTAGGAATCTTAAAACTGTGTCTTGTTTCATATTTAGTTAAGTTTTCTGCCATCACTGAGGGTCTCGCTTTCAGCAAATGCATATATAATTGTTATTAATGTGGATGAATCTATGAGAAAAGGAGAATTTCAGACCGTTTAGAAAAATCACAGGGTCCACATGATTCTCAGCTTATTCAAAGGCCTTGTTTCCAGTGAGCCAAATACAAATTCTTCATTTACCACAAACCCCAAAATGTGGGAAGAAGATAGCTGAGTCAACAGGAAATCAAGGAGACGACTCTCAAACTGTGTAGAGAATTAAAATGCTCCTGTTCCCACATACAGACAAGCCCTTGCTTTTAGGAGCTGGAGAGTGTCTAGCTTCTGACCAGCTTGGGGGTAGAGCACAAAGACACTATGGGCTCACTATGAAAGAAGCTTATTTTCAGCAAATATAAAAAGCAAAAAATGCTACTATAGCATGCTAAGTGCACCAACTTCTTTGAATTGAGAACAACACTGGGGTACAGTTTTTGTTTTTCAGAGATATGAATTCCAGTTAAAATACATAATAATCTCACCTACCAATCAAATAAATAACCTTGTGTTAAAGCTATCTCTAAGGTACTGGAAGCCTTTTAATGACAGCTCACTTACCATTCCCATGTCTCTAGGAAAGATTATAGAATTATAGATTCAGACACCAAACCTCAGAGGTTAAGTGATTCACCCAAGGGTCAGCAAAGTCCACTTCTCCCAGGGCAAAGCAGGGTTGTTGCAATTTTTCAAGAGGTTTGTGTCCACGCCTATCTTGTTCCAGGAGACCTTCCTAGGGAAGAGTTCAGTCCCCAATCTTGGGAGTTACATTCCATCACTCTTCTAACAAGGCGCTTCTCTGAATCAGATTCTTCTTTTGCTAAGAATCCTTGGTTGATGCATTTCAGACAGTTCTACAAGATGGCAAATACTGCCCACTTCCCCACCATGCCTAACTGGATATATCTTGTAGTCATCCTTCATTTCTTTCTTTAGCTTAATTTTTAAAAATTATCACAACTTTCAGTAGCCTGATACAAACTCTATCACCTCATTAGTGAGGTGTTTGACAGTGTTGTCAAGAAGCATAGTGACACATTAGGCAACGAAGAAGTACTCAACAAAATGAATGCTAAAGAAAAATGACATCCATGCTATGTGTCATTGTAGTAATGTTCTTAGTTATGAGATGTGGACAAAGACAGAAACCCCAGTAGGTAACCCTCCAACAAGCACAGTAAGAAAAAAAGCACATTGCAGTTGGGTGACTTGCCTCACGATTGTGTTTAAACCGATTAATAATAAGAACCAGCTTAGGGACTTTTTTTTCAAACCCATATGTTGAATTATTTACGGGTGAATATTCTAGAACTTCATTCAATGATACAGTGTAAGGTTCATGCTCATGCAAAAATCTAGTACCTCAAAAGCTTGGGTTAGAAGCTATGTATGTGAGGTCTGTTGCATTCTAATATTGATCTGTTCATTAGCAATTATTTATTTAGCTCCTACAATGTGCAACATGGATTTACATGGCTTTTGATGTCCCAAAGAGTAGATGATTTTTAAAAACTATTCTGAGAGGAATCTCTGATCACCTATTCTACTCCCGTGATTCTTTCAAATATTGGCAAAAAATGAGCTCACTTCTATTTCTGCTGGGGCAGGAATACCTTCAACCCCAAGGATAAAGCAAAGTATTATACTGAAATATTCTAGCTGACATTCCTAAAGTCGTGCCCTTCAAAAGCCAACTGTACATGCAATGTGCCCATGTGAGTGGGGGTCTCCAGTCTAAGCAGAGATGGAGTAGTGATGGCCCCCTTTGAAAGACAATAGAACCTTCTGAGACCTCAATACTTGAGATAAATATTTTTCCTAATAAGTGCTCAGAGGGGAAATGTTATATATTCATACTTTACTGTTTTCAGGGTTTAAACTCAGTTGCAGGCAGAACTTTCTCTAAAGCTTTTAAAAGGAAAGGCAAGCCAAAGTGTGCAGGCATCCCACCAAGCCTCTCTAACTTTTCCAGGCTGTGGGCATCGAGACAGAAAAGGGAGCCCAGAAAAGGAGGGATGGAGAGTTGACAAGTGCCAGGCTGACTAGGCTTTTCCTCCATGTCTGCATGGGCTGGTTTACGTTGTCACCCTATATTTAAGTAAGTTAAAAGGCTAATACACAAATGGAAAGCAGTGGATAATATTCTGATTTCATTCACTCAACATAGATGAGGATATAATCTGTGTAAATTATTGCTCACACAAGATTTATAAGATGGTAGACCCATATAATTCATGTTGAATTTAAATGTTTTAGTCTGTGATTACTAGAATTTTTAAACTTGGATATGCTAACCAAAATAAATAAGACTTCAATTTTAAAACGGCAATACTATATATTATGACAGCTGAATTCAGAAATGCCAACACAGTTATATTCATCTAAATCATATTTTATCAAATAGGGAGTGTAGAAATGGACAAATCCTTCTGATCATAACAAATGGTCCATTCAATGGCTGTACATAAGCAACCGAAGATTAATAAATTCCTATGCTAACATTCAGTATTAGAAAAATTAACCTAATAGTGAGGGTAAAAGTAATCTACAGCTGTAAAATTAATCCAGTGTTCATGAGATATTTGCACCTTGATAGGGTAAGAAATAACCCCTTCGGTAATATCAGAGTTGCCAATGAAAACCACTTACACTTCTGTTGGTGTAATTTGCGGGTAGTATTTTGGGGTTAGATGGAAGATGAGACCAAGTACCTTGGCCCTTGCTCCGTCCTCCTCTGAGCAGTTGTACCTGAGGATGGGGTTTTGTTTAGACCATTTTGGAGTCAGGTTCTTGTGTGGGAGGTTTAACTGGGCATGGTTTTCTGCCTTCGAAATCTTACTTTGACCAAGCTGTCCACTGGGAGTGGGGTTGGGGCAGGGAAGAGAAAGAAGGGATTCCATGTAAGAGAGAAGACCGTGGCATGTGGCAATATGTTAGTAGCGTTTCAAAAACCGTGCAGAAAACAACTTCACATAGATCTGAAATAATGTGCCACGTGTCATAGCCTCTTTGCTTCTGGAGAAATTGGGTCATTAAGGTGTGTATTCTGCTTGATTGCGCTCAAAGAAAGTGTGTCCTATGGCAGGGTGGGAAGAGGAGTCTCTTACTTTTCTTCCTATATTCTCCCCTCCAACGGGCAGATGTCAGCATGAAAGAGAGAAAGAGCTGCCAGTCCTTGGGGCGGGGTGGGGTGGCTTCAATTCTGAGAGTGTCCCAGCCACGGTCCCCTCCGGGTGGGCACCTTTGGGGAGGGTGAGGGGTGTGTGCACCCCCTGGCACGCCATGACCCCTGGCGGCGGGGCTGTGGACACATCTAGTCGCCCAGTCCTCGCCCAGCCTCCGCCAACTGTGTCCGCCTCCAACCCCCCTCTGCGACTCTCCCCACTCTGTCACCCTCTGTTCACTTCCTATATTTTCTCTCAGATGTGGTTTAGTGTTTTCTTTCCAAGGCCTATTTTGCATGGAAGAATGCTCCCAGCGAGCTGAGGCCCTAATTGCCAAATAATGGTTGCCAAAACATGTTATTTTGGCTTCAAGCTGGTACAGAGCGGGCAGCGTTTTCCCCTCAGGGGGGGGAAAAAAAAAATGCTTCCTCAGAGCCCAGAGGCCATTTTGCAAAATGGAGGCCTCCATGGTGGCGCTTCCTGCGGCGGCCGGAAGTGCCCGAGGGCGCGTCCCTGGGCCGGGCCCGGGGGGCTGCGGGGGTTCTGGAAGCTTCTGCCAGGTGACTGCGAGCCGGGGAATTCGAAACAGAGGCAAACCTGGGGCCCCGGGCGAAGCTGGATGGCACTGATCCCTGCGCGAGATATCACTGCTAATTAAGTCCTGATCCCCTGGCTCCACTTGAAAGGAATCCGGGAGGGATCAGGTCTTGAGAGCAGGTGCCGACTGGTTGCGAGAGGGGAGTCCCGGCTGCAGGAGGAGGTTTTTGCAGCTCGGGGAGCCCCAGGCTTTGCTGAGAAAATTCATTACTGGACAGAGCCCTGGGCTCCTATATTGTTTTAGCACATGGAGGAGCTTGTAAAACAACAACAACAACAACAACAAAAACCTCCCCCCCTCCAAAAAAAAAACACTGTTTGCTGTAACAAAGAATTGTTTTCCTGCCCTGTTTTCCCCTTGCTAGCTGATTTACTGTCTCAGATGGACAATGGAGTAAGTTAGAGGTCAGTAAACGCTCCCCTGGAGATGCCAGAAGCAGGTACAGACGACATGGGATTTGTTGTGACTCAGTGCTAGTCTAGAGGGGCCCCAGCTCCTTCCCCCAGACTGTTTAAGACAAAACTGTTCTGAGTACAAATGTGTCAATAAAGTTAATAGCAACTGTTTGCCTGGTGGAAGACGGTCTGACAGTTGTATGAGTTGTGTGTGTGTATAAGAGAGAGAGAAGAGGGGATGTGAGGGTTAGGGTCTGAATCTGGGTGCACATCCGATCTAAAGTTTTGTTTCTTTTCCATGTGCAGAAACTTTGCCTTTATTCTAGAAATTTTGGCTTTAAATTACAAGTAACATAGACCGGGCACTCCTGTGTGCCCGAGGATCTGCCAAGTGTGTTACATGCACTATCTCATGGCATCTTTCCAAGGGCCCTGTGAAGTAGGTGTGGGTTGGAGAGGTTAAATGACACATCTAGTAAGTGACCAGGCAAAGATGTGAATGCCTGCAGAGCTTGTGTTTTTAAACATGGCGCTATCCTGCCTCCCAACGTAGGATCCTGAGCAGAAAGAGCAAAATCCTCTGTTCCCTCTAAAGTGCCTGGCAGATGCATTTAATGAATGATGGGACACATGCAGCCCAGGTGACATTGAGGAGTAGCCCAGCATCCAGACTAAAACAGTCATCTGGAGAAGTGTCCTAATACACAGTCTGAAGATCTATTTTGGGGACAATATTTGTATTGAATTTGGAAAAAAAAAAAAACGTATTCTTAGGGTCTTCCTTTGATCTGAGTGAAGAATGTTCTTAATCCTGACAGGGTTGGACCTACATTTGGCACATTTTGATGAACCTACAGGCAAGTTGGCTGAAGTTGCTGGCAACGACTCCAGAAATCATTATCAACATAATTTCCTTTTTCTTATGACATGTAATCCTTTCCCTCTTCTCACACCCCAATCTTCCGACTACTCTCGATATTGGGAGCCTGCTGCTTCGGGTCGGGTACCCGACCTCTGAGTGCAGCTCTCTCTGGAATGCGTTGTGTTTATTGCACTCTTTATTAGTTTTATGAGTGCTGCCTTGGTGTCTGTCTTGAGATTGTGCACATCATTCAACCGTCCACAAAGAATAGCTGGGATCCTTGTTATTCCCTGAACTGACTTCAAAGAGGATTGAGTGTTAAATGTTTAGAAAGCATGGATGTTTATGGGAAACATTGTTTGGTGGATGTTTATGAAAAGAGAAAATGATTTCAAATGATGGTGCTTGGAGAGATAGTGTGAGATGAAATGGGGGTTGAGCACAACAGTTAAGGCGCAGAATTAGAAATGCTAAAGGGAATTTTAATGGTTGGATTGCGCTCTGGTGGAGCCATCGGGCCCTGAGCCTGCTTAATTGTCTAATTCCCCCACTGTCCTTTTGGTTCACCGTGAGTAGCTGCCTAATAGTTATGTGACTCTGTTTCTCTGATGTGATGAAGAAAAGGTGCTATTGGTCAGGGCACCTTTGCCAGAAGGTTTAGATGAAGGGTGGAACATCCGTAGAGGGTGGGGGCTTGAACAAGCTTCAGATCTGCACACTCCCCCCTTCTCCTCTCCCCGGCTCTTGCTGGAGTGTGTTTTGTCCATGCAGCCTGCTCAACTGTCGATTAAACTGCCGCCTTGTTTTCAGCCGTGTGGCTTCTTGTCCACCCAAATAGATTTCCCCAACTCTGTAGAACTTTAGCCTTTAAAGTCTGCTTGAGGAATGTCAGAGAACCGCACATTTTACAAAACTGATGTAAGATTTGTTTAGAACTTCAGGGGAAAAAAAAAAGGGGGGAGGGAGGGTGCACATTGAATTTTTACAAGAAGCCCATTCAACAACACAGGATATGGTCAAAATAAAACAGGATTGGGTGGGATGCATGTTTGGGTTCTCAGGGGGCTGAAATCAAAGAGGTGTGCAAACTCCTCTCCTGCAGAAATCCCTGCCATCCGCTTTGATGAACGAGATTATGGACTTTGAAAGGTCGATGATGCATTCTTCAGGAGAAATGCCAGGTTCTCGTTAATGTTTGTGCCTGACAGGGTCTTAAAATAGACTCGAGTGAGCTAATCACATTGATGACCACGTACAGTAGTGGGGTAAGAGCTTAATAAAATTTTATTACCTCCTATGGGCAAATATTGGCCTCATGAGACACACCCACGCCCTCCAGAATAGTCTATTGTAAACAACCGGCTCTCCTTTTACAAGAGCTGAAATCTTTATGATGTTTGGGAACGCTGAAACCAAAGGCTAAAGAGCTTATTTGAATCTTGTCTTTCAGCCAGGAAAGCTCACCAGTTGCTCTCCCTGCCCCAACCCTTCTCTCTCGCTAACTATGCCCAAGGCATGTTCTAGAAAACTAACATTTGGCGAGAGTTCTGTTCACCCTTCCCGGTTTTAGTCCTGGGAATGACAAAGGGGGGTGGGTCTTTTAGAACTTCCCTCAAAGTGTCAGCGGACAAGTATTTTTCCTAAATTTTTATCTGCCTTCACACAGCAAAGAAGCATTGCTTGAGTTGCAGATCTCTGATAGAAAGAAGTGAGTCCCTTCTGATGTTTTTGCTGGCAGGATGTGACCCTACAAGATTTAAATCTGACTACTTGGAATGAGCCCACCTTATGATTGACGGGACACTAGGTTGATGTCATTGCCCCTAACCTGTGCGGTTGTAGGGCCATGCCAAGCATTCAATTTCAGTTATCTTCACTTTGTTCCTTACACAGAAATAAATGTATTACAAGGGTGAGATGAAAAAATGGAGAGGAGAGAAGATAGTACCTTACTTTCCTCATTAGCATGTGGATATATGTGTTTACATATTTATATCAATGCTCGCTTACAGAGTTACATTTTTTGAATTATTTTGGACGATTTAATAGGATTCCCATTGTCAAAACTGTCTTAGTCTAATGAGATTGAAACAATTGTGGCCTAAATGGGAATAATCTGTGTTCCAGCTAGCTTTTAGTATTCGGAAGGCCTCGTGGATTCACATGTAACTTCTAAAAATCATTTTGGCTTGTTAATCATGCTTAAATTCTATCAAAGGAAAACATGGCTTTTGCAATATCCTAAGCTCCTTTCAAATTGTTCTCATACTTTTGGAGCCATGTAAGTTACCCAGTGGTGTTGACGATTAGGTTTGAAATCACACACTGTGGTTATGTCTACAGA
>CM052456.1:1766354-1785449 GCA_028533085.1 Varecia variegata
AAAAAAAAAAAAAAAAAAAAAAAAAAAAAAAAAAAAGACGGTGAAATATGCCATTTTGTTAGTTATTTGAGAGTTAACCTGAAGGTCAAATTGAACTAGAGGGTCAGTCTGAGAGGAGAGGAATGAGTGATATGCCTAAAGCCACGCAACAGCCTTGTAGGTCTGACGTCCCCCGTCTGAATTGAAGGCAGAGACGGGACACCAAATCCAGGCAGTCACTCGGGCAGGTGGTCTGCGTTGGGCACAGTCGGCTGTGCTGTTTGGAGAAGGTTCGGGGCAGGCTGTCCCGTTCCCTCACTGGGGGGTGGATGGAGGGTCAGTGGGGTGGGCCAGAAACTACCCCTGGGGAAATGGGGTATGGAGCAGGACTCATTCATGGGAGAAAAGGGGCAGGAACCTCATTATTGGGGAATTTGGAAAGCCCCAAGACAGAGACTAGGACTTCCAAATTAAAACACACACACACACAAAAATCTATGAAAGAGGGTGATATGGCTTTACTATGATATGTAGAAGAAGAACTGGACACTTTGTCTGACTTGGTACAAGTTGGCAGTGCGAGTGGCCGTCCATCCTGGGTGGCGCTAATGGAAGTACCAGATCTCCTGAGAGAGCGGGTGTGGCTCGCTCTGTCAGGGTGTGCAGAGACAGCCGAGCACATCGGTGGGTGGGCAGTGAGACGAGGGAACTAGAAACCGAACCATCTGGAAAAGCGTTGAGAGAATCGGGGAGGTTTAGTCTAAAAAAAGAAAAAACTAGGGCTGGGCACTATGGCTCACATCTGTCACCCCAGCACTGTGCTGGAGGCCAGGAGTTCGAGACCAGCCTGAGCAACATAGCAAGACCACCATCTCTAGAAAAAAATTAAAAAACATAGCTGGGTGTGGTGGCGCATGCCTGTAGTCCCAGCTACTCGGGAGGCTGAGGCAGGAGGATCGCTTGAGCCCAGGAGTTGGAGGTTGCAGTGAGCTATGATGATGCCACCGCACTCTGGCCTGGGTGACAGAGTGAGGCCTTGTCACAAAAACAAAAAACAACAGCAAAACAATGACAACAAAAAAACAAAAAACAAGGAAAACCAGCAAGAGTACATATATCTTCAAATATGTAAAAGGTGTCAGTCAGGGCTTGTGGTTGCTAACAACAGAAATGGACTCTGTCTAATATAGTCAAAAAGAGAATTTGGTGGAAGGTTATCAGGTTACTTGTAGATCATCAGACTAGAGAACTTGGTAGAGAAATCATGCAGGAGCCAAGGGCAGCTGGCAGCAGGAGACAGAACCATGGTGACACTGCAAAATCCCTCCACCCAGGGTGCCACACCCGGTACCACCTGACCGCACACTTGTGGCAGTGTTGCTGGGCCCTTCTCTGCTTCCGCAAATAGTCTTGGACTGTGTCTCCCCTTCCTCATATTAAAAGTCATACTGGGAGATTCCAGCTGGCTACACGGCCATGCCCTGGCTGTCTACGAGTAGAGGAATGCCCAGTCCTTTTGGCCTTCGTGGTAAGAGGCAGGGCCTTGCCTCCCTGTAACACTCACACCATTGGGAATAATTCCAACAGAAGAGGGGCTGGGGCATGGGAAGACATGAACAAACAAAACAAAACCAGCAAACGTACTCTACAGCGTAGCAATGTGTGATCACTTGTGTAAGACCCTAAGAGGTAAGAAAACGATCAATGGATATATGCAACTGGGAAGCAGATATCCCTTGATTTCAAGATATGTTTATGGTGGACAAAATTAGGCCAACATGACTGAGTTGCTTTTGGTGGTAATGAGTGCCCCGTTCCTGGCAGAATGCAAGACAGGACTGGTGACCACTGGGTGGAGGTTCTCCTCTGTAACGATGCATTTCTGTTCCAGTTGTTGGACGCAGCCTTGCCCCCCCCACACACACACACAAAGAATGCATTTCTGGTTCTAAGTGATAAATCATTCAGTAATAAACCAATGCATTTACCTCTAAATTATTCCATCTAAATTATAACACAAAAATAATGTTCTAGAAAGTCTCCTGTGGATTTTGACATTTCTACTCTTAAACTCTGGACCTCGAAACAACTCCCACGTGCTTAAGTGCAAGTGTGGAAAAAGCAATGAATCCCTTGACATTTCCTAACAGGTCTAGGGCATGGGGAGGGGGAGGGGGAGGGTGTGGGATGGGGAGACTGCGCTTTCTCCTTTCTGGAGTCATAAGTCGCCATCTGAGCCGGGCAGGGGCAGGTTGGAGCTGTGGGAAGTTTCTATGAAGTTGACCCCTGAAACTCCAACTACTGGTAGATAGAAATGAGCTAGGGATAGAGGCAAGGCAGAGAGGATGCTTCTCCTCCTGATGCCCAGGACAGACTTCCCACCCTCCTCCTCCTTCTCCTCCTCCTCTTCCACTGTCCCACCCAAAAGGGAGGCGCTGGTGGCTAATGGCATCTGTCACCCAGGGAGCGACACCTGGGGTCACTGAAGTTCGGCCATCCCTCTGCTCACTTCCTTTACTCTGTGTGTTTGGGTTTATTTTTTCCCTGCGCCCTATAAAATATTCACAGCTCCTACGTGCCCTTGCAAACTGGATTGATCTCGGCACATTCTGGAAGGAGATGCCCCTTCCAACCTGGGTCCTGAGGAACAGGCAGAAGCATTTTCTTCAATTGTACTCAAGGTTGGGGGTGGAAAGACAGTGAATGGGGGACAGAGAAGGGTGAAAAGACAGGAGGGAAGAGGCAGAAGGAGGCAGGGAGAAGGAGGGAGAACAAACATTAAAATGTTCCAGCTGTTGGCCAAATGTCAACAGAGATGTGTGCTCAGTGTCAGGGGAGGAAACTAGGAAAATGGGACTTGCAGGAGGGGACGGTCTCAGTGCTGAGGTCAGGGGGTGTGGAGATGGGGCCAGGTCCAAACACGGATCATACCACAGTCTCAGTTCTGCAGAACGATGTCAATTTTCTGGAAACTTCCTCCCTAGGGAAGGGGAGGAAGGAGCACCTAGAGGTCCTCGCCACGTTCTGGAAGCGGAACCGCTGATAGAGAAGTTTCTGGGCCAGGTTATTAGCGTGGATCATTATGCTAATCATCCAGCTTTTATTGAGATTCACATGGCATCCTCAGAAATGGAATTTTAAAGCATTTTGAACTACCAGGCACTCTCCTTCTTGCAAATCTCAAAAATTGCCTAAGGTTTCTATCTTTTTCAGATATTTACCATTTTCTGCTAAGAAAATGCCTTCCCTGCAATGTTGACTGTTAAGGAAATTTATCTTTTCCTTCGGTCTTTGCAGGAATGTGGGCGATTAGCTACGGAGCCCCCTCTCTGTCTTGCACCGGGCATCAGACGCCTGGCTACACAGAGGCCATCTGAATGGCACTTGCAGAATAATCTTCGGGAGAAAAAGCAGGTTCCCCTGAGTGACAGCAGCCCATTGTGCCGAGTTAAAGACACCAGAGAGCCTGGTCTGCAGGGGTGGGGGGGGGTGGCGCTAATGACAGGGACACTTGGGGCAGGGACTGGGGAGGTGAGTGTCCCCCTAACGGGGCCTTCGTAATTAGTATCCCCCGTTACATCCTAATGAAAGACCCCGAGCGTCTTAAAAATTTTCAGTGTTTTTGTTTTGTTAGAAGCAGAAGACGTTTAAATCTTTTAAGCCCAAACATGATGGGGGAACTCCAATACGTAAAGCAGATAATAATATCTAAAACGTGTGTAGCGTTTTCCATGTACCAGGTTTCATATGTATTGATATATTTAATCTCCATAACCCTATAAAGAAGTATTATTGTCATCTCCATTTACAGGGCAGGAAACTAAGTCACAGAAAAAGGAAGTAATTTCCCAGGATAACAGGGCTAGGAAACATCTTCTCCCTTAGGTTAAAGACTCGCCTGATTTGGTTCCCTCTTTAGGCAGATCTGCAGATTTTTCCATGGATGAAAATTCCTTCAGGGGTGTGGAAGAGCATCCTAAAGAGACTTAGATGGATGTGGAAATCTGATGAATGTCTAAATGATCAAAGAGGAGTTGGGGGAAAACCTAAATTAACTCAATTACGCCCTGCACCACGTCCTCCTTACATGGTGCTCAGATAAGACTAGTGCAAATGAGACCCAAGTCATTGGTTTACCCAACAAATGGTTGTTGATAGCCCTACTATGTGTCATGACCCGTACACATGCAGGAACCTACCGTGTGTCACACCCCAGGCACTGGGACACAGTGGAGAACAAGGCAGGTTCCTGGCCTTGTAGAACTCACATCCTAGGATCTGTGGGAAGACCCTTAACTTTGCTTAGCGATGGTCCTTCAAGGGCTTGGGCCAGTCTGTAACCTGGGCAACTGGCCACTGGGAGACCAAGTGAGAGGACTCGTGGCCTGGAACAAGTTCATCGGTTCTGGAGATGTTCTTGTCTTCCTCAAGGCAAACCATTAGGGGATTTGTTTAAAACATTTTACCATAACAATTTTAAACTCTGCGTCTCACTTCATATTTGTGTAGTGCGTACGTGTAACCTACGTTGTTTCTATGGAAGCGTATAGAAAATTTCCAGGGATTGATTTTCTGTCCATTAACTCACCGGGCAATAGTCTATTATCAGGGACAAAAACTCCAATACTTTACAATTTTCCAATTCACTTCTAGAGCTTGCTGATGATAGAAACTTTAACAACAGAAATGTGATTAATAATGTTATGTTTTTATGCAGACTAGATGACAATATATGTAACTAGGCAATCATGCAACAAATATTTACGAACCATTTTGTGTTAGTCTGGAAGACTTTCATTGCAAATAACCAAAAACTGAGCTCATGGTGGCTGAAGCAATAAAGATAATTCGTTGAATTACATAAATGAAAAAGTTCAGGGTTATTTTGGTCTTCAGGAATGGTCTGATCAGGGTGCTGTTTTTTTTTTTTTTTTACAGTTCTCTCAGCCCTGAGTCTCCTCTGGGTACTATTATATCTTTGTTTTCAGGCTGGTTTTTCTCCTAGTAGAAAAATGGCTGTTTTACTTTGTTCCTATCCATATACCACTCTACCCAGCGTGAGAAAGCATCTCTCCCCTAACAAAGAAATTCTGGGCTTCAGTCCTATTGAACCAACTTGGGTCATGTGCTCTCTTTAAGCCAATCGCCATGGGTAGGAGTTTACGATCAGACTGATGGGTTTAGGCTATTGAGGGTCCACTCCTAAACCCATACAAACTGCACACTGCTACCCAACAGAGGAGAGGTGGAACAAATGCTGGGAAGCCACACAATTCCACTTCAGCTTACTGTGTGCCACGTACAATGCTAGGCTGTGAGGTCACCGCTGTGGACGATCCAGTCTACCCAAACACCCATATCTTTAGAACATCCATAGCGCAATTTGAGATGGGTTAAAACTCCGAATGGTGGTTCTGATATTTCCAGAATGATCTTCCTAGCCCACAGTGCACGCACAATGAGAGAATTGCATCGGCAGTCGGAGGGCTTGTTTATTTACTCCCCCGCCCCCCAACAAATAGATTTCTGCATATGAGACAGAATTAGAGGAGGTTCACTATGAGAATTTATAAGCTTCCTATTGATTCTGCTTTGGATTTTCAGCAGGAAGCAGTTTCCACGATGGAAAAGAATATGTTTAAATATTTAGGAACATCGATAATTGATCCTATTAATTGCATTGTGTGTTAAACCCAAGTCTTAAGCAGGGTTTTGCTTTTGCCTGGGCATGGCACAGGACGTAGCCACAGTGTGGGAAGAACACCCTGCCCCGTGGCTGTCCCCTCTGTTGCCTAGAGACGTTCTCTGCAGCGCGTTGTGTCTGCAGTTTACCAGCCTGGCAGTGGGCAGGGGCAACAGGACTGTCACTAGTGAGTCCACCGTGCCAGTGGGGCTGGAAGTGAGGTGACAGCTCCAGGGTCATCCTGAACATTCAGTTCCTCACAAGTACCCGGGGGTTTGCAGGTTCCGTGTATTCAATAGGTGCAACCTGTATATATCACTGAAACACGCTCTACCCCTGAAAATCTTTAAATTGCTGTCCGAGTAACACTCAGGAGCTGCATCTTATAAATTTCTAGATGATGTGACGCTATAGCATAAACGTATTCAAAGTCTCAGCAAAGACGGACAGAAAGGACGTGAAGTTTGGTGCTCCAGGGTGACGATATCCAATCTGATTGAGTCCGAGGCTCAGTGGAAGTCAATCGCCTGTCCCTAATCCATCATTACCTCGGCTCTTGCTGTCACTGCCGGGACAGGCCACAAATCGTTTATCAGCTTATTTTGAGATTCTTGGTCAACTCAGAGAAAACTATAAAGATGCGAAAAATTGGGTCGAAAGGGGAAAGAAAGAATAAGAGTTATGCCATGTACATTTTGTTAAATTTAGTTTACAACAAATTGTGCATTTTCCCAACAAATATCATCATTATCAAGTAGATAATTGGGTGCAATGTTTCCCTTTTGCTAAGAGAAATAAGTAATAGTGGGTCTCAGATGACAGGACAAAGGAGAAATCTTTTTGCAGAGGGGAGCAGGGTGCATTTCACTGCCAGGGGTCAGATCTCATAATCCCCCCCTCCCCCGGGTTAATAGAACCACGGACGGCACAAAGGGACAAAGGGACAGCACTCTGCCCTAGTAAACGTGCTTCTGCATTCACCTAGAAATTCTGTCTTGATAACGAAATGTGTAGCAACCATATTTAAATTTCAGAAAATCGCAATTAGACGTCTTCGAATAACAAAGAAGGGGGAGGAAAAAAAGGAACCAACAGCTATTAAGTGGAGCTTTTAAAGTCCTGGCTAGGCGCTATTTCAAAACAGACATGTCGCCGCCATCCCTGCTAAAGTAGATCGACTCCCCTAGTCTCTTCAGTTGTACTTGGAATAGGAAATAGGAATTTTGTGCAGGGTTTTTTTTAGGTGTGATGTTTTTACAAATTTTTTTCGCAAATAGTATTCTCAATGCAATTGCTTCTGAACCTGGGCAGCCAAGGTGGGTTAACAGATCAACCATGGAAAATGCAGTGTGGGGTCTTTTGCAAGGCAAGAGGGAGTCTGTGGCTTTGCCCTGTGGTTGTGGAGTGGCTCTGCCTGTTTCGCAGGGGTTTGTGGTGTGTGTGTGTGTGTGTTCGCTGCCACCGCGGTGGCCGGAGGAGGCTGGGGCGGGCGGTTCGGTGAGCCCAGCCGGCTTGGCGCGTGCTCAGCTCCGGGAAGTCCACGCTGGCTCACAAAGAACAGGTGGGCGAGGAAGCTCAGCCCCGCGGGGCAGTCGTGCAGCTGCGAGAGCTGGAATTTCCCTGCAAAGGCTCGGCACCGCTTTGAAAATAAATGCATCAGTAAAACAGAAGGATTTCTGAGGCAGTTAGATGCACACGGGGCTTGACTGGTTTCCAATTAACTCTTTGCACTCACTTTTCATGCATCCTTTAAGAGAACGTCTCTGCTTTTTCCAGAGAGGTTAACACAAAGAATCCTTGACGTGCGTTCGAGGACGAGAGAGAAACATTGGAGCAGGACGCCCCTGCATCGGCTTCCTGTCCCCCTACAATGCAGGGCAGGCGGGCACCCTCGCTGCAGAGCAGGCTCGCTGTTTTGCTTCATGTTCAGGATTTTTAAAAAGAGGGATTAGTTTTCCCTGGAAGGAGAGGCTATATGCTTATTCTGCAGGTTAGAGTGAAAGGTGGCATTTTCCTCTCTCCTTTCCCTCTTGTCCCCTCCTTCTGGGTCTGTTCCCCCTCCTTACGAGCTAGCAATGGCCTTGCTTCTGTTCTTGCTGCTAATTTTAAGCCTTTTCTCTTTCTGGTGGAAAATATCTGCTAGCTCTGTTTTCTCTGAGGGTGACCATGTATATATCTGCTAAAATTGTCTTTCGTTCCTGCATCCCATGAACAATTAAATGCATGGCGTGGTAGCCCGTGGACACCTTTCTGGCTACTTAAGGGGAGTTTCCTGATCCTTCTCTGCAGCAGCCGAGACCCCAGCGCTGCGGCCCAATCATCTGCTGTTGCTTCTCGAGCACTTTGATCTCGGGGCTTCATTCCAGCTGATTTCAGCATTAAGGATGATCTGCATTCACGAGCTCTTCGCTTCCCAGTCAGCGCCGTTCACACCCGTCCTCACCACAGCTCACGGGAAACTGGTTCAAACCACATCGAAAGAATAATGGGCTGGCTTCAAACACCAGTGAAAAACGGGGTTTTTTTTTATTAGCCAAATGAAACTTTGAATAAAACACTTCACTAAACAGTCTCATTTTCAGGGCACCGATCAACCCGCCAATTGCCACTCGGAGGTGGGTAAGTGGGATGATTGCACTTTTTTTCAGGTGCAAATCCTGAGACCGAGAAGACGCGGAATATCCCCGCTGCATCCAAGGCAGGGCTGGAGTTGATTTGGGGTTCACTGGGCTACACAGATCATGAAAAGCATCGTTGCTTTTATGTGTCTTTCCTGTTTGATTAGTCTGGAGTGTGCCACTCCCCACAAAAGACCCACTCTCTTATTTTTACTTCCTTAAAAAAAAAAAAAGAAATTTAATTTGGATCCAGATAATAGCCTTATAACTTCTAAGACCACCAAGCAAATAGGGAAACAGATCATTAGGAGATGACAGGGCCGGCACAAAGGGGAGGAAGACGGGCACACAGCAAGGTGGCAAAAGTCACCACCAGCTCCATCCACAGCCTTTGCCATATTATGGTTGTCTCTGCGTTAAACTGGTGAAAAGCGCAGAGGAGACACTAGGAAAGTCTTAATTCCCGTGAAAGAAAGTTTCATCCTGTAATAACAGCAACTAGTGTGCACCAAAGTGGTGCCTCAATGAACACTATGGCAAATTTTAATTTAGCACTTAGTAGGAACGTCCGCCAATGTTGCAAAAATAAAGGAGAAGACAGACAGGTGTGGCGGTGCACGTCCCTGTCCCAGCTGCTCCGGGGGCCGAGGTGGGAAGATCGCTTGAGCCCAGGAGGAAGTTCAGCCTGGGCAGCGTAGTGAGACCTTGTCTCTAAAACACAGAAATACATGCATGAATAAACAGATGAGGGGAAGAAAGAGAAGGTAGTGTTCCTTTAAGGCACTTCTTGGTGTTGCTCTGTTGGTTCGTTTTCTCCCCCACTCCAACCTTCTCGACCCTTCCCCAACCCCCAACTCGGGTCTCCGCCCTCCTCCAGGCCCCCATCCTCAGATGCCCCATGCAGGTGGCTTTCCTGAGAGGTGTCTGAGCGACACACCTGCAGGCCAGGTCTTCTTCCTCTGGCAGAGGGGCGGTAGGGGGAGCAGGTGGGCACAGGCAGAGAGGACAGGTGCGAGGCCACCTACCAGAGCCGTCATCGGCACAGCGACTCCGCAGTGCCACCTCGCTGAAGCCCGTTTCCAGGGACCGCGGGATTCGAAACGCAGGTCCCCACGCATCACCTCCGCCCCGTCCCACCACGAGGGGCTAAGCTTAAAATGAACGGCGGGAAGAGCTGATCGTCCTCACTGAGCATTTGCATGAAGACTACGGATTAGATCTTAGATTTCCTTGCCACGTAAAAAAACAAAGGTTTGCCAATGAGAGTGGGGTCTTTTTTTCCCCCTTTCTGGCCCAGCCCGATGTCTTTAATCTTGCTGTTCCGCGTGTCCAGGTGCAGATGTGCAGTGCCCCACGGCCAGACCCGCACAAGTAGCGTGACCTCTGCATGTTTTGTCTGTCTACGCAGGTCAGGTAGTTACAGTTAGTCCTGCTCAGATGGGACCGTCACCTCCTGCCACGTGCACGCACGTGGCCAGTCAGCCAAGACTTACCTCTTTTTGTCCTACTATAAGTCAAGATGCAAATAATTTCCCTTTTTACAACTGGGTTAAAAGAATTTCAAGACGTTTGTGTATCTTTCCTGGCCAATCGCTGGAACAAATTGTTATTTCTCTTTCCCTCTGTGTAAGTCTTATGATGAGATGGCTTTCTGGGACATTTTCTCGCTAAATTCATGTCCCTGAAGTCCTTGGAGGGCAGATGTCTTTTAGAGTTGTTCCTGGTACCAAATATTACACCCATACCACAGAGCACAAACTAGTGAGTTTCATCCTGAATAGAGTCGGTGTTAATAATCTAGCTTTTTTAACAGTCACTCCAAGGTCTAATGCTTTAGTTTGATTCCGTATAGTTCATATTTAGGAGTAATTACCAGCACTCTTCTATTTTTGCTGTAAAGACCTGGTAATTCGTCACATAAATTGGCCATAATGGGCTGAGAAGGGCTTAGGAGAAGCGGGACCAACATACCCAGGTCTTTATAACTCATGACATTGTAGGTAGAAGAAATCAGAAGGACCATTTTTTTTTTTTCTAGTTGCTTCTGGTTCAACCACATGGAAAGAGATGATCACAATTTGCCATTTATTTCCCCTTCTGCTTTTGACTTTTGCAGGTCAGATGTCCCGAGTGCAGCAGGTGAGCTGGGGGTGGGGTATGACTGTCACTCTAGAGACCAGGAAGCTGGGACACAGAGTCAATCAACTTAGCCAGGGTTGCGTAAATGAACTCATGACTGAGACCCCCAACTGCAGCCCGGAGACAATAGTGGGTACAAATGGTGGCTCCGGAGTCGGGCTGTGCCTCGCTTACCATTCTGGCCTTCGGACTCTGAAAAAGGACAAGTTAGCCACCGTGCCTGTCCTTAGCGTCCTCATCTGCAAAGTGTGAGGGTATCACAGGACGACCTCAGAGGGCCGCCGTGAGGTCTAAGTGTGTGAACCCCTTAGCACAGAGTGAACACCCACTAAATGCATTATTACCATTATTATTATTACTAGTACTGAGATGGGACTGGCCAGCCTTACTCAATAAAGAGTCATAAGCCTGGAACCAAGGTCTCTGATAAAACAGACAGTGGAGAAACCGGCCCAAACCAGTTGCAGCCCAGGTGGCAATGGACAACCACCTTAGTCTGCCCTCACTGCTCATCATACGCGAGTTTTAATGCATTAATTAGCATGCTCAAGGAAACTCCCCCCAGTGCCATTACGGTTGACAGATGTCATGGCAACACCTGGAAATTGCCCTATATGGTTCCAGTTGGAGGGGACCCCCATCCCCATCCCCAGAGCCTCTCTACCCCTCTCCCAAGAAACTCACGGTCCCCCCTTTGTTTCATACGCAGCGGAGAGAGGACCACGGACATGGGCAGCCTGTGGCACCAACGTTGCTCTGTCTATGGGCGGCCACTGTTCTTCTTTTGTTTGCATCTCAACAAACTCGCTTTCGCCTCACTCTGTCGGACTCCTCTTGAATTCTTTCTCACGCGAAGCAACGAACCTATCTGGCCTCCCGCGGACCTCAGTTTTGGGGTCCACTTCCCTGAGTCAGTACTATCAGTGAGGAAACCGAGGACCGGGGACATTCGAGAGGCTTCCTCCATAAGAAAGGACACACAGTTAGAGACAGCGCTAGAAGGACAGCCAACCCATGCCCTGGGGAGAGCTCCTATTTCTCTCCAAATAGAAGTGTGAATTTCCTCTGGGCATTGTTATTCAGTTTAGTCTGTTTTCTAAGAATATACATATTTTAAAGCAGGATTAGCTTGCAGAAGCAGCCAGACGGAGAGGTGGTTGGAAGACTAACTCAGATATAAATTGACTGACTCAAATATAAATTGTAACTAACACAGCTGAATGCATCAGAGTATAAAGTCTCTGTTAGTTGGGTATCAAGCAGCTCCAGCAAGATATGTGTCCTAAGGGGCACACAGGGCTACACGACTTTAATTGTCCTAAAATACTATACCATTTGCAATTGAGTGAGCAGTCAGATTTGCCAACAAACACGTCTGCAATTCTAAATCCATCATTCTGGCAGTGCTCATAAAAAAAAAAAAGGTCCAGATTTATTTTCCACTTGGTATTTGTTCTGTTCATTAATTATATTCATATCTGCTGCTTTGAAGTTATTGGAACTATTGGGAAATGTTAAAAGAAAGCTGTATTGATTTCAGTCTTATTATCAGTCCATCTTTATTTCCTTCATCTATGAACTCTCAGGCATGTTGAGTGACATGTGGCGTTGGGTATAGTGTGTCGGGCACGGGGCAGGACATTATCAACAGAGCCCAGGCAGCCTCAGATCTGCAGTCTCTTTGGTGAGAGGGTTTAGATTTAGAGTGTCTGGATTGTATTCTAGGAAAATCTCCACGGCCTTTCCTTTCAAAATCAATTTCAGTTGTCAAAAGGGGGTGGGGAATGTGAGTCACTTTGAAATCATATAGCTTATTATTATCATCATTTTTTTTAAAAGCTTATTACTATAATTTTTCTCCCAAGGGAGCTGAGTTGATTTATAACCAACCCCACCCTCCTTATCTCCACATGTGGCTGAGTTCAGAAGGGAATTAAAATTGGGGGATTTTTTTTTTCCTCCAGGGAAAACTGATAGAACATACCCCAACCTCATTTTTCAAGTTCAGCAGGAACTTTTCAGCCCCTTGAATTTCGTTTAAAAATGCACACGCAGCAATGAAGCTCATGCCTGTCCACGAATTCCCGTATTTGCCCTGGGTACCTTAGCAACAAGGTCTTACCTGGGAACAGTCTTCACACCAGCTCTGCAGTGTAGACTGGGTAGAAGGCACCCTTGTCCACACCAGGGGCTCTTATCTGATTTGCTTGCTGCTGTATCCCAAGCACCCAGAACAATGTCTGGTTCTTAGAAGGTGCTCAATAAATGTTTGGGAAATGAGTGAATGAAAGGGGGAGATATCAAAGAGTTCGAGCAAAGAGTCAAGGCTCAAATTATAACCTGCGACTCACCAGCTCGGTGACCTTGCTCAGCCTGCTCAGCTGCGGCATCCTCATCTGTAAAATGGGCAGAAGGACAGTGTCTGCTGTTTGAGATTGAGGCCACGCGTGGAGAAGGCTTAGTGGACTTCTGAGAATATGAATTCCCAATATGTGGTTCATATTCTTATTCTTGTGAATCCTCTAGGTCTGGGAATGAAGGCCCCTTGAGTCCAAATATTAGGGGCTCGTGTCTTCCAAAACTGCGTTTCACATTAACACCTAGGAAGGAAGTGACACTCACTTAGTAAAGGAAAAGTCCCCTGTCTTAGCCAGCATTTCAGCAGTGGTGGGAGCGGCCTCCTCTGTGTCCCCGGGCCGGGTTTTATGTCACTCCTGGGCTAAGGGGCTGTGTCATGTCATCCCAGGCACAGTAAAGAGAGAGGAAGAAACTGTCTGCAGCTTGCATGACTGATGGCCTGGGGTGACTATCCTCTGGGTTCCAGGACACAGTGCTCCTATTCTTTACAGAGAGCTTGCATTTATTTTTTCAGCGTTGAAAGCTCATGCCAGTACGGTTGTCGGAAACCTCACCGCAGCGTGTATGGGAGACGCTCATATTCCATTCTTGGTTCCCCGAAACAGGGTGCTACTGTTGCAGAGAGGAAGTTCCAGAGGTAACGATGGCCCCGTGACTCTAATGTGGTCAGCGGAACCGTCTTATGCAAAGTAGACTTTGAAAAGGCTTTTGCTGGAAAGTAAGAGCCTCTGTCCCCAGCCAGCTCGTCTGCCATCCTGGCCAGGGTCCTGGTCCTCACCGGTGCCAACAGCTGATATGCCAGGAGGAGACAGGTCTTTCCTGGAGCTCCCTTTCCACGATTCACAAGAAGCCTCCTTTTCCTACCTCTGGGGCCCTTTAGGAGAAGACTGCGAGAGGGAGACGTGGGTATGGCGAAAATTGAATGAAGGAAAACCGTGGTGGCACACATGTATTGGGTGGGAGTGGCAATCAAAGTCAACCAGGGGCTGCAAATCAATCACCTAACACGGGGGAAGTGGGCTCCATAAATGAGTGAAGAGGGCAGACGTGAGGCAAAAATACCGAAGGAAGGGTAGGGACTGGGGCGAATCTCAAAGTGAGTGTCTTGCCCCAAGGGTTCCGCCTCTGCTCAATTCCAACTGGTTGTTCTGTGTGGTATTCAAGCCCAGTGTGGCTAGATCTTTTGAATTTTAGAGAAGCCAACGCTCTATTCTCTTTTTCTGTGAAATCTCTAAAATTGTAAACATTTGCAAGATATGTTTTATTTTTTAAAGGGTGTGCAGACCCCTCCCCCCCAAAAAAAACCCATATCTCTTGGGCCTTCAGCTCTCTCTGAGATAAACATTCACCCTACAATTATTTGCTGAGTGCCTACGACGTGCCTGGCCCCGGGTCAGGAGTCAGCAGATTTTAAAATGCAAAAGAGCTGGGTCATATTTTCAAATGCTTTGCTCAGCAAAGGGGAGACAGAGAAGCAGAACCCGAAGTAGTTAAGTGCTGGGTTGGAGCTGCAGGATGCAGATCTATGGGACAGCAAAGGGGGAGACCTCAGTTTCTGAGGTTAGAGGTCCGAAATCACGAGAAGGGTTTATCTGCCGGAGAGGTGGGTGGAAGGACATTTGGGAGAAGGAAAACAGCATTGCCAAAGGCATGCAGGTGTAGGATGCTGTGTAGCACATTTGGAAAACCAGAAGTTGGGCATGCGAGGCCGGGATGCAGGGCATGCGGTGGGCAGGGAGGCTGGCTCTGAAGAGCCTCCACCTCCAGGCACCCTGTGTTTTCTAGATCCTTGTTCTAACTGGTGTCTCCTGACTTTGCTGCGTTTCACGTTGATGCACGAATGGCAGAATACGCTTCCCGTTTACCTGCGGCCCTCACTGTGGAGGGTGACAGCCGAGGATCAAGGCGTGCCATGGCAACCTAAAGGGACAGCTGGGGACCTGACGAGGACATACCCACCCTTGTCCATGGCCAGCCCACATCTGCAGCCCTTCTGCCTCCACTGCCCGTCTGCATCCCTCGTCCCCTGTAACCGTATCCACTCAGCATCTGGATGCCTCAGTACCCATCCACGCCTGGCAACTGTTTCCCATTGAATCAGCTGAATGGCAACAGCATTGACTGCACGAACAGCTAACTCTTAGCATTAAGTAACTGGTCACCTCCTCCCACGTGTTTCTGTAAACACACATCTGCCCAATACAGACGGATGTCCTTAGTAATCTGTGACTATGATTCCATTTCACTGGTCCTATCTAGGAAGGTCTTTGCTTTTTGTTTTTAAAAGCCTTGTCTGTATCCCTCTACTCTGAGCTGTACAGGTCATCAGACCCTTACCCTGGCTGAAATAGACAGGTATTGCCTTTTGTGCACACTAGCTGTGGCTATGGCGCAGCATAGCGCAGCGATTAAGCTTCTGACTCTGGCGCTAGGATTGACATCCCAGCTCCAAATCTGACCCATGGTGGTCACTTTCCCTTCTATGTCTGTTTAGCTGGCAAAACCTCTCAGAGTTCTTGTAAAGATTAAATGAGCTAATATAGACGAGACACATAGCACCTGATACACGGAAGTATACGAGCATTAGCTATTATTATTACTAATAATATTATTTTTAATGGCCTCAAGTTGATAAAGGAGAACAGTTTTTAAAACATGTATATCTTCAACTAACCCATACCCTTTTTCCAGCCCTATATTTGAAATGTGCAATTTTTGTTGAGAGATGAAGTAGATCTGATAATAAAGGTTGAGAAACATTATTTTAGCAGGCAGACATTTGTGGAGGTGGAATAATTTTTTTTCTTCTTTGTATTAACTGCTCTGTGCCACTCTAGAATTTATCCTCACATTGGCTAGCAATAGGCTTCCTCTCTAGATTGGAGTAATAATAATCTCATTTGCCCCAACTCCAAAGCCCTTTGAAGTTAAACACTGAGAGAAAGAATGGTGGGGGCCACTCAGCAGAGATTAGATCTTGTTTTAAACATTAGCTGCTCTGAGAATAATTTCCTTAATTAATATTCACAAGATATCGTACACTTGAGACTATATTTTCATGTAACCTACTTGCATGTAATTGTTCGCTGAGGCTCTTCATTTGTGTCTTCCTTTTGTGTCAGGATTCAACAAAATCATTTCCATCTAAAAGCACTGCTGAAGGGGGCCGGAGGTTCGCGGGTCTCCCCTTCTGCGTGAAAGCGAGCCCACATGGGCTTTCATCTCATTTCTAAAGTTAATATTGTTTTGTGCTGATTCCTATTCTTTACTTGATGCACATGCTTCCCAGTCCCCCTCGCTGTGTGTACTCAAGCCCCGAACGTGTTCAGGTGCTGCCCTCTTGCCAGGCTCGAGTCACACGGCAAAGCACTTGCCAGAGCATCCTAGAGCTTCCACCAGCCAAAGCATCTGAAAGCCCCAAGGAGAGCCACATTGGCCATCGGTAACAGCGTCCGAGGTGATCAATCTGGGTCAGGCAATCAAAGACCGTCCACGTCAGGGACTTTAGGTTATTCAAGAGTCAGCTTGCCCAAAGATCAGTGAAAGGAGCTACAAAGACTTGAAAAGAAGTCTTCCTGCATGTGTCATTTTAAAGCCATGTCAGTTTTGCGTATTTCTCTGAGTGCATTGAAAAACGAAAAGGCTATGTTTTAAACACATTTTTTTAAAGTTAAAATAAATTGGCTAATTGCTTAAGGTTTCTTAATCCATTTTCTTCTGCTATAACTGAAATGCCACAGACTGAGTGAATTATAAAGAACAGAAGTTTATTTGTCTCACGGGTCTGGAGGCTGGGCAGCCCAAGAGCGTGGTTCTGGCGTCTGGCGAGGGTTGTCCCATGGTGGAAAGCAGAAAGGCAAGTGGGCACACGAGACAGACAGAATGGGGGCTAAACTCATCCTTTTTTGCTTGTTTTGCAATTTCTTGATTGCTATGTTTACCTGGGGCATCATATCTGCAAACAATTCTCTCACTGGAATCATGACCCATCTGGGAATTTTCCTGCACGGTGGACATGATGTAAGAACTGTTTCTGCACCCAGGTGTGAAGTTCATCACTGTCTAAGTCGGTGTCATGCTCTGGCAAATAATCTATGCTAGTGCCGGAGAGAACAAAGCCACTCAACTGAAGGAGGGCTGTTCCACCTGCTTTCCAGTCCTATCTTGCCCCTGTCACCCAGCTGGGGTCTGTACCTGTGGCTAGAGGTAGGAGAGGGGATGAACAGAAGTCTGTCACACCCCCCAACCCTCAGGGCAGGCAGCCCCAAACTACAGGCCTCAGCAAGAAGGAAGGGGAGGGGGGGGAGGTGTAGTCTTCGGTTGAAAACTGGAGTTGATTATTGTCTTAGAACAAATTGTCTCTACTGATTGGAGACTCTAGGCCAGTTTGTTTTCTAAGAGTGAGCAGAAAAGCCATGGGGTCTGCTGAGATTTTAAGCAAGTTTGGGTCCTCTACCATGGATCACGTGTCCAACGCATTGGTGAGATTTATTTTCATAAAACCCAGAGAAGTGAATTTAAAGTTCAGTGAAGAGCAGGAAGGCAAATGGACATCACAGAGAATGTCCTTGTGCTAAAACTTCAGAATATGAATTTGGTTACCAAGGAAGATTGTGCTACCTTTTACATTTGTTTTCAAGATAAAACTTTAATACAATTTTCTTTTCTTTTTATCTATAATTTTTAAGCAAGATTCAAAGGTTAAAAAAGAGTGGATTTAAGAAAAATTTAAAATAAAAAATAAGTAGAATTAAGATTTGGCATCATTTGTGAAGATGGGATATAAATGAAGTTTGGAAAACACTGTTCTAAAAAGGTCTTGAGGAAAAGTCAGAAAATAAAATTCTATGGAACCGTATTCTAAATTACCATTTGCAGGAAATGTGTAGAATCATCCTTAGCTAAAGTTTTCTCATGATTGGTCCAGAATAATCCACAGATTTGTGCCATTTTTCCAAATGATGGTTCAAATTAGTTGGGTCTAAAGACAGGCTCAAAATAAAAGCAGGAAGCAGCAGCATGGGAGTCAAAGGGCAAAAAAGGTCAAAGTCTTAAAAAAATAAAGAGAGGAAAGTGAAAGAACAAAAGGGAAGGGGAAGGAAGGAAAGAAAAGAAACGAAAGAGTCCCACTCAATAAAATATAGTTTGTGAGCACTCTGGGTCCTTCATTTAACTTCGATGGTTCTGTTAGCTCATAAGACACTTCGATTTGCACTCTTGGTTTTAAAATATTAATTAAGCTCTTCCAGACTCCATAATTCTGGGCCTCTAAGACGCAGGCATTATTCAGTTTTTCCCTGTTACACATTAGAATGTGCAGACACTATGATTTTATTTCGCTAATTTCAAGATTAAAGATTGCCTTAATTGTAGTCTTCCGTTAGTTCTTTGTAGTTGCTCAAACGGCATGCTTGATTGCTCAAGGGAGAGCTTGGACTGCTGGAATCCCTGTTAAAAGTCAAGTAAACCATGGGCTTCCGCTTCCAAGAAGGCAGAATAGACGCCCTTCTCCCAGTTCTCCCCACTGAGAACAACCACAGACCCCGCACATGCACATGATGTAAAACAAACGTGTAGAAGCTCCAACAGGTGGAGACCGGAAGTCACCGCAGCGGAAGTGCTCAGTGCCCCGGAACCACACCCTGGTGCGTTTCCTGTCTCACGTACGCTACACTTGGAGCTGCAGAGGTCGGTCAGCAACTGGAAAGGCCAATGGACACAGACCCCCACCCCCCAGAAAAAAAAACGCCCCAACAAAAGTTGGCACTTTCTAACCAGTGAGTCAGGAATCCTCAGAGCAAAACAGCTTTTAGACAATAACTGTTCTGCTGCAGCCAAAAAGCATGGGAAAAAATATGGCTTCACCCCCACCAGCCACAGCAAAGGCTCCTGCCTCACCCTGCCAGGCATCAGGGGAGACACTGCCCGCCTGTGCCCAGAGGGTAAGGAGGGTCACTCTCATCTTGGGTGTCCACCTCCACCTGCAGTATTAAGGCAATGTTCTGGCCGGGCGCGGTGGCTCACACCTGTAATCCTAGCCTCGGGGAGGCCGAGGTGGGAGGATCACTCGAGGTCAGGAGTTCGAGACCAGCCTGAGCAAGAGCGAGACCCCATCTCTACTAAAAATAGAAAGAAATTATATGGACAATTAAAATATATATAGGAAAAATTAGCCGGGCATGGTGGCGCATGCCTGTAGTCCCAGCTACTGGGGAGGCTGAGGCAGGAGGATCGCTTGAGCCCAGGAGTTTGAGGTTGCTGTGAGCGAGGCTGACGCCATGGCACTCACTCTAGCCCAGGCAACAGAGCGAGACTCTG
>CM052456.1:1785949-1844298 GCA_028533085.1 Varecia variegata
GGGAAAAATATTGTTTACATAAAGATTAAAAATACTCAAAAGCATAATTTTGCCGATCATTATTATTAGAGAGAAATTCCAACTCTTAATCTGCGTGGGGAGTCTGAATTTCTCATCTTGGCAGTTTCTGGTAAGTTAGGATTACAGAACTTTCTTGAAACTTTTGCCCCGCTGGTGCCAAGTAATTGCTACAATTGGGATTCCTGTAGGATTCGGGAGACATGGGCTCCAGGGTCCCCATGTCCTTCCAAGAAGTATTTGTTCTCCTACAGAACTGTCAAATAGAAACCTAATGTGAGCCACATATATAATTTAAATTTTTCTAGTAGCCACATTTAAAAACTGAACAGATTAAATTAATTTTAATGATAGACTTTGTTTAACTAAATATATTTAAAATAGTCAATGTGTAATTCATAAAAATTAAGATATGTAAAGCCTTTTTTGCACCAAGTCTTTAAAATCTGGTGTGTATTTTACATGTAGAGGGCATCTCTGGATGCTAAATTTTTATTAGAAATACTTGATCTGTATTGAGATTTCATAAAATGTACAGGTACAAACATAGATTTTCACATACCCAACTTGTTCCAAACATACTTAAAAGTTTCCTAATCAGGCTGGGTGACGTGGCTCATGCCTGTAATCCTAGCACTCTGGGAGGCCAAGGTGGGAGGATCGCTCAAGGTCAGGAGTTCGAGACCAGCCTGAGCAAGAGCGAGACCCCATCTCTACTAAAAAAAAATAGAAAGAAATTATATGGACAGCTAAAAAAATATATATAGAAAAATTAGCCAGGCATGGTGGCACATTTCTGTAGTCCCAGCTACTCGGGAGGCTGAAGCAGGAGGATTGCTTGAGCCCAGGAGTTTGAGGTTGCTGTGAGCTAGGAGGATGCCACGGCACTCTAGTCAGGGCAACAGAGTGAGACTCTGTCTCAAAAAAAAAAAAAAAAAAAAGTTTCCTAATCACTGGAGTATTGGTTTTTAAATTTAAATTTTGATAATTTCCTTTAAAATTAAATAAAATTCCAAATTCGATTTCTCGGTCTCACTTGCCACAGGAGTAGCTAATATGAGACACACGAGGTCTACCCTGTAGTACTAAGAAATTAGCTATATCCACTTACCTTTCCTCCCTGAGATTTCTATTCTTATCTGATTGAAATCAGACTAAAAACGTATGGAATTACCTTGCCAGACAAATGCAGCACCATAGAGCCACCTGCAGTGACAAGCGTGTGTTGACCAGAAAGGTCAAGGCCACATTTAGGATGATGAGCGTCTTGCGTGACTTATACACTCAGCCACTTCTTAGACCTCTCAACCGCCCGCGGTAGCTCTGGTCTCCCAGTACAGCTGGGAGACCACCCCCAGGCTCCCCACCCTGGGTGGACTTGCCTGTCTGGGGTCTCTTTTAAATTAAACATCCAAGGGATACAGTGTGGACCAGCCAGCTCTCCCAAAACACCAGCTCCTCTCCAAATATGGTGCTTGGGTGTCCTCTGGGACTCCTTGGCCATTTCTTGGTTGGATAACTCAACCCAAGCATCTGAAGGAACTCGTCTGAGAAGAAACATGCAGAGGAGAGAGAGAGCAGGAACTCAGAGATGATGATGATGATAAAGTAGCACTCAACGTGAGCAGGAAGGACAGTGGAGTTTCCAAGCTGAAAGGGAGCCCTGTAAAATTCAGTTACATGCCAACAAGGACGCTTGCAGAAAAAAGTGGGAATCAATGGAAGAGAAATAGGTCTTTTAACCAAAAGTCAAACTGATCCCGACCTGAAATGAAACAGATCTGTCCTGTCCTCCTGACTTTGCCGCTTGGAGTCCAAAGCAGCAATCAGGGTGCCTTGTTAGGGACCAGCCACCGGGGAGTCAGCAGTTGCGACGGAGGGACATTTGATTTGTAAATGAAAGGCTATCAGACAGGACGGTATTCTAGAGCATCCTCACATTTTTATTATGCTTAATGCCAGCTATGCACACAACACACCCATTCACACGCTCACAGATCCATGCAGAGGGCATAGAATGGTTCCTTAAGAAAATACCAGCAACAAAGCCTTTGAAACGATCGATAATTAATAAGCCAGGCAGTAGCAATTAATATGTGCAGAGATGGGGTGCCCACTGTCCTCCAAGCCATAGCTCATTTGAAATACTCACCCTGTAATTTATGAGTGATATTTAATACCTCGGTGACCATAAACCTCAATGTTTTATTACCACTGCTTAGCATACCTTTGATGTGCTGCCCGGCGCTACACAATCCAAAACAAATTACTTGCAGGAAGCTGGATATTATATAAATGCAGGAAAGTCATAAATAATGCACCGGAGGAACACTCTCTGTGGGTTCGGACACGCCACAATGGGTCTCTGTGAGTCTGGCTGCTCCCGCGTGGCGCTGGTGGGGACCGGGGCAGGAGGGAGGTGTCCCTCTGAGCAAGGGCTGTCAACAGGGTGGGGACGGCCACTTCCAGGCACCGGCTGACACCGCTTTTTGAACCTATAGCAGAGGCAGATGTAAATCAAACGAGGGCCCCTTAGGAAGCTCTGATCTTAATGAGCCACAGATGTGTAAGGAACAGACCTTTCATTCATGTTTTTGGTGGGGTCTTCACAGTCCTCTGCCCCGCTGTCACGTGGGCAGGGAATGTGGCTTCCTTCCCCACTCCCAGCAGCAGCTCCTCGAAACTCTCCAGTCCCTGCGAGACCCTGGGTCCCCACAAAGTGTTAGATGAGACAATCTCCCACCTCACCAGGGAAACTGAGCTCATCGGGCAAGAACCGCTCTGATTTCCCTCCCCAACATGCTCAGACCTTCCCGGCCCCAGCCATTCTTACTGACTTTGCTTTATCTCCAAGCAGACAACGCTTTTCCAAGGTGAAAAACCTGTGTCCTCGAGCACATTCCTGTCCCCTCTCCTTCAGCACCATGATCTATAAACTGTCCCCTTACTCCTTAGTCCCTCCCCTTTCATTGCATCCTACCTATGAACCAGCAAGCGGAATAAATTCTTCCCCGTAGCCATGTCATCTTACTTCTGAAGGTGCTCTTGGTGCCCTCTGCCCTGCCACCAGCATGGCCTCCTTGTCGGCAGATTCTGTCCTCAGCAAGCGACTGAGAACCTGCTGGTGGTTTCCCACATCCTACAACCTCCTTCCACGCTTCATCTCATGACCCCTCTGCAAGGTTGGATGTTGTTGTCCCTCCCTACCCGCTATTGGAAACTTTTACCTCCCAGCCTTGAATATTCCTGTTCTTGGTTAGGATTTTTCCCCCTCGTCTCTTTCATTGGCTCTGCTTCCTCTGCCCAAGCCTGTACACTCTTTCCGGAAGCTTCCATTCTCTTTGGCTTCGCCCACCATCCAGACACCAGTGACTCCCAAGTCCTGTCTGTGAACCTCAACACCCTAAGCTCTACCAGTTGCCCATTGGACAACTCCACCTGGTACCCCATAGGTCAGCTTTCCAAAATATACGCTACAGTAAGGATAGCATATTTGCAATGTGCCAAAATATACCTCCTCAAACCACTTGCTAATTGCAAAGAGGAAAATGTATCTTTGCAATGGAAAGATAGGATGGCCACCACCTTAACCCAGTAATCGAATGCAATACTGTCACTATTTATGGGACACCCTGACATTCTGTACCCACTGATGGGATGAAATAGAAAGTACATGGCATTACCTATAAGTGTTTCTTGCCAAAAATGTTTAACCTGAACATAATCAAGTCTTTAGACTTAACTGTTTGCATAAAACACAGGAGATGGAGTAACAAATTAAAGGACAGCACAAGGCAACAATCAGGAAAATCAGAGGTGGCCTGGTCTCCTCAAAAAGACCGTGAAGTCAACTTCATTTCTAAACTGGAGAATGTTCTAGAATAAAAGAACTAAAGAGCGATGATAACAGCCACACGTAATACATAAAATTTGATTGGATCTTGCTTTGCAACAACCAGCTATAAAAGAAAATAAATTTTTGGTACAGTGTAGAAAATTTAAACCCCAGCTTTAAATTAGATACTGTTAAAGAAATAATGTAGATTTTCTTAAATGTGGTAGTGGTATGGTGCTTTTGAGAGAGGATGTCCCAATCTTGGGAGAGGCATGCTGAAGTACTTAGGGATGAATTTTTATGACACTTGCAACTTACTTACAAATGTTTCTGCAACAACAAACATCTGCATTTGTGTATATATCACATAGGGCTAAGTAGTAATAATTTTTAAATTTAAGTGATAAATATAGGAGCGTTCAATATACTTTCATTCAATACTCTCATGTTTTAAAATTTTCATAATAAAAAATAAGAGAAAGAATAATCAAAAATACAAATATAAATTAAAAACTTTTATCCAGCTTTCCAGCTTTCCACCTGTTCCTTTCCTGTTCACTATTCACGAAGTAGATCAAGCTAAAAGTCCTGACATCATGTGTAACTCTCGTTTCCCGCTCAGATCTATCTCCTTCCATCACGTCCTCGTCCTCGCTGGTCTTCCTTTCTCTGTCTCTCCAGTCTCTGCCCCTCCCCCACCATTGCTGCACGTCCTCCTGGGGCCCCATCCTGAGTCCCTGGACTCCCGCCTCCTGGGCTCAAGCCCCTCCACCCTCAGCCCATTCTCCCTGGTCACTTTCCTGATAAAACCTGCAAAATAAGATCAAATTCCCTGAAATACAAACATCAAAAGAAAACACTGACATGGAGTCTGGAAGGAAAGCCAAGAGGGAGGGCAAACCGACATCTAGCGATACCCACAGGTTTTGACAGCAAAGCTTGAGTTCTGGTCCCCAGGCTGCCTCCCTCCTGGCTTCATCTCTGTGCTGGGATGGCGAGGAAGATGGGCCGAGGAAGCGGTGTGTTGTTCCTTATGGAAACTTTAACTGTCTACCTGGAAAAGAGTCCATGTACTGATCCGCAGATCAATGTTCCAGATCTTCAGGGTCTATAAATCAGAGAGAGCCTTTGAACTACCAGGGCCATGGCTTCAGATGCTCAATGAAAGACTCATTTTATTGATTCCAGTAAGTGGTTTATAACACTCTGTCCACGAAGCTGATGGAAGCAAACACTCTCATGCATTGCTCCTATGAGTGTAAACTAGGCCATTCCCCATGGAGGGCAGTTTGGCGACATCTAAATGCCTATACCCTTAGATCCAGGCCATGTCACTTCAGAAAATTTGTCCCACAGATATACTTGCTGCCATGGTTTGAATGTGTCCCCTTCGAAATTCAAGTTGCTAGTAAGATAGCATTACAAGGGGGGCTTTTAAGAGATGACTGGGCCATGGGGGCTTCTCCCTCATGAGTGGGATTAGGTGTCCTTACTAAAGTGCTTGAAGAGGAAATTGGTTCTCTCTTGCCATTTGTTCTGCCTTCCACCATTTGAGGATGCAGCAAGAAGGTCCTTGCCAGGTGCTGGCATCTTGCTCTTGGACTTCCCAACCTCCAGAACCATGAGAAATAAATTTCTGTTTTTTAGCAATTACTTAGTCTCGGGTCTTCTGCTATAGCAGCGCAAAATGGGTCAGGACATTTGCACACATGCAAAATCATGTGTGGTGTGTGTGATTCCGAATGCTGATGTGTCATTCATTGAAGCATTGTTTCAACTGGAAAAATATTGACATAAACCAAATGTCCACTAATAGGGAGCTAGTTAAACAGATTATGGTGCATCCACCAAAAGGAATATTATATCAGTTATTATAAAGAGTGGTGAAGATCTCCTTGTATAAATGTCTGTAAGATGTATTGTGACATGAAAAAAATGAGGTACAGTACCACATGTATAGTGTTTTAAGCTTTATGTTAAAATGTGAGAAAGTAGAGAACAGGTGCTCAAGAATGAAAAAGTAAATGCAATGGTATTAAGTGAAAAAAGTACTCACCACCTCTAAGGTTAGGAAACCACAAGGAAGACGTGGTGTTATCAGAACCTAGAAATTGGCCAGGTGCGGTGGCTCACACCTGTAATCCTAGCACTCTGAGAGGCCGAGGTGGGGTGGATTGTTTGAGCTCAGGAGTTCGAGACCAGCCTGAGCAAGAGCGAGACCCCGTCTCTATTAAAAATAGAAAGAAATTATCTGGCCAACTAAAAATATATAGAAAAAAATTAGCCAGGCATGGTGGCGCATGCCTGTAGTCCCAGCTACTCGGGAGGCTGAGGCAGGAGGATCACTTGAGCCCAGGAGTTTGAGGTTGCTGTGAGCTAGGCTGATGCCACGGCACTCTAGCCTGGGTAACAGAGCGAGAATTTGTCTCAAAATTTCCAACCCCTGAACTTTGGAGGACACACTGAAGCCGTAGCAGATGCTGAGACTGAGAACCCACTGACAAGGGGAAAATGCAGTTTCCTGAATGCCAGTGTGGACTGTAGAAGGACGAGTTCGAAGCTGAGCACAGTGGCTTAATCATGAGCACAGTAGATTCGGTAAGAACGGCAAACTTGGGCACAGGGTCATATTGTGGCTGTTGAATTGGTGCATTTGCAAGTGACAAGGGCCTTTCCACCATGCTCTCCCCTTCCCACCCCAGCCTGGGATTAGCACTGGCACGAGAGTCAGGTTCAGGTTCACACTGGTAGATTCCATACCATCTGTGGGCCAGAGCATCTCTGTTTTTGTTTTTTGGCATACATTATTTTTATTTACCCTTCCGCTATCACTTGTGATGAATAATATTGTCAGCGTTTTACAAATAAGAAGTTGAGTGAGAAAAAGAAATACTTCTAAATAAAGGATCTCCCTCTTCCTCTCCCCTGCATCTCTCCCTCCTACTCAATCAGACAGTGGAGGGTTTGTGGAACCAAACAAATGAGTGGGTTCAGCCACACTCCTGGGAGCAAACCTGGGACCTCATGGGAGGTGGAAGAGGTGGTGACCACGTTGTAACTGGGCCATGACACACTCTTGGGGCAAAGACGTCAATGCATGGGGACAGGCTCCTTAATTCTGAAGCGCCTGGCCTTGAGGAGGCTGACATCTCAAATGCCTGCCTGTGTCCACTCCCCAGTGTCACCTTTGCTGCACCCAGCTGCTAGGTCACATCATCCTCTTGAGTCACTAGCCATGGCTGAAGGCAAACGGAAGGACAGGCTCGCGGTGCAAGTCCTAAGGAAGGGCTTAGAGGAGGGAGTTTCACACGTCTCTTAGGTAGAATTTTTCTATCACAGCTTCTTACAAACATGTTTGTGAATCACGTCACTGCCTTGCCAGGCCCTGCCCCCCTTAATGTTCTCTGTTCAGGTCAGAGAAAAACACCCCCTGCCCCAAACCTCCTCCTCCTCCTCCTCCCTGGGACCTGGTGGCTGGAGGGAGGGCTGATGTAAGTGCTTGTCCTCTCATCTTGAGACCACACTTCACACAGGAAAGTCTTAACAATCAAAGATAAACTTATTTACACGATAGCTGTGATGCCAAAGGAACAGTGAGAAGCCCTTGACGAGGTTTTATAAATAGAGTAGAAAGAATATCCTCAAAAAACAGATACACAATAATAAATTAACCAAGACATCAACTTTGCCCTCTGCGTGGCTCAGTGGGAGACATAAACAACAGTTGTGCCCTCTTCAAGAAATCGCCTCATTAAAAAAAGGTCGAACTTGAAAAATAATCAAATTAATGCATATTTGTGTTACGAATGAATCTCTGCGAAATAACCATAAAGGATTCTCAGGGCCGGGTGCAGCTGTTCACACCTGGAATCTCAGCACTTTGAGAGGCCAAGGTGGGGGGGGATTGCTTGAGGCCAGGAGTTAGAGACCAGACTGGACAACACAGAGAGACCCCATCTCTACAAAAAGTTTTAAAAAAATTAGCCGGGCATGGTGGCACATACCTGTAGTCCCAGCTACTCGGGAGACTGAGGCAGGAGAATTGCTGAAGTCCAGAAGTTCAAGGCTACAGTGAGCTATGATGATGCCACTGCACTCTAGCCTGGCCAACAGAGCAAGATCCTATCTTTAAAAAAAAAAAAATCTTTCAGTTCTTTCTCCAATAAGAATCACTTTCCTGAAATTTTATTTATATATACACATTCTTAGAAATAAGTCCATTTTGTAAAGTGAAGGGCACCCATACTCCATACAAAGGGTTTCTATTTAACCAGTAAAGACTCTATCTGAATATCCTCACATTGAGTCCTGTTTTTCGGTCTTGCTGTTCTTGGGAATTCTCTGAATGGTCATAGCCAGAGTGAACTACATAGATTGAACTTGAGTAACTCCACTTACCACCTAGCGTGTCTAAGACAAACTGAACTGGTTCACTTTCAATTGCCATGTGGATTTGAATAAGAAAGCATCGGAACTTATAAAAGACTGAAATCACTTTTGCAAAAAAAAAAAAAACTCGCAACCTCATTTTCACTCCCACTCTCTCTTTTTCTCATATTATTTTTATATGAAGATGTATGTCTTGAGATGTTACCACAGGCTTCTTTGACCTTTCTCCAAACCCACAGGCCTCAAAACTGGGCTAAAAATCGAGCAAAATTAGGTAGTCTTGGGAGATGTCTAACGCTTCCAGTTTCCAACCAGGCTAGAAATAGCATCAGGAAAAAACGCTGTTGTGTTATATGATTTGATGCCAGCCCCGGGTCACTGTTTATAATAGAGTTGAGTTTTGAAAAAGCCATAGTTAAAAATGTTAACTATATAGATGAGACTTTCAGAAATTGGAGTAGGGCTTTGGATTTGGTTAAATATTTGGGTTATGTTTTATTTTACTTGAAATCTTTCCCCTTTCCCCAACGAATAATAGATTTGTCCAGTAGATGTAGGTGCTTTGCGCCAGTATTTGTCGATATTTAACAGCTGAGAAGTTGGCAAGGCCGGGTAGGGAAGACCAGCTTCCTTTACTCCACGGAAATGCACAGCTGCCTGCTTGTGACCAGGCACAGATAAACGTCTATTTGGAATGGTTTTAAAATAACCCTTTCTACGTTTACAACTTCCATATTTATTTCTCTTTCTCTCTCTCTCTGTGTATGTAAGTATGTGTGTGACCATGCACATATATTTAATAAAACTTAAATTTCCTGAGAGGTACCGTGGAAGGGAATCTTATTATGAAAGTGTAAGTGGAAATCTGATCATTTAGAAGTACGATGTTCTCCCTCTCACAGCTGGGTGGGCCCTGGCCAAGCCGGAGGAGGTGTTTAGACCACCCAAACGCAGCCGTGATGCTAATGTATTTGGACCACGAATGTGAGGTCAACGTGGGCTTTCCCACGAGTTGAGCTGAGCACAGTACACAACGAGAGAGGCCAGAAGAAGCACAGGACCTGTAGAAAATCTGCTTTGATGACATTAAAATTCAAAGATTTCAGTCTCTGTAATCCCAGCACTCTGGGAGGCCGAGGCGGGAGGATTGCTCAAGGTCAGGAGTTCGAGACCAGCCTGAGCTAGAGTGAGACACTGTTTCTACTAAAAATAGAAAGAAATTAGCTGGACAACTAAAAATATATATAGAAAAAATTAGCCGGGCATGGTGGCGCATGCCTGTAGTCCCAGCTACTTGGGAGGCTGAGGCAGGAAGATCGCTTAAGCCCAGGAGTTTGAGGTTGCTGTGAGCTAGGCTGATGCCATGGCACTCACTCTAGCCCGGGCAACAGACTGAGACTCTGTCTCAAAAAAAAAAAATATTTCAGTGTCAGTGCCCATATGGACAATTGCAATTCTGCTTCTCTCGAGTCAAGTCTAAGAGCACAGAATGTTGGCAAGGCCCGCGGTTCTGTCTGCAGGGCCAGGCCAGCTAACCAGCGTCAGGTGAGGTAGACCTCTTTGCAAGGAGGCAGGTTCCACCGTCGGGCAACAGCACCTGTCCTGAGAAACAGTGTCCTGTTTGGCGCTTCCTGCATAGGAATCTGCCTCCACTATCCATTTTTCCTCTTTGTCTAACTGAGCTATGAAACTCGTTCCAATGTAGAGACCATGTTCTTCCCTTCTTCCTGCCCCAATGCATTAGAACCTGTTAAAAAACAGTAGGACCGGCCGGGCGCAGTTGGCTCACGCCTGTAATCCCAGCACTCTGGGAGGCCGAGGCAGGAGGATCGCTCAAGGTCAGGAGTTCGAGACCAGCCTGAGCAAGAGTGAGACCCCGTCTCTACTAAAAAAATAGAAAGAAATTAGCCAGACAACTAACAATATATAGAAAAAATTAGCCGGGCATGGTGGCACATGCCTGTAGTCCCAGCTACTTGGGAGGCTGAGGCAGTTGGATTGCTTAAGCCCAGGAGTTTGAGGTTGCTGTGAGCTAGGCTGATGCCATGGCACTCACTCTAGCCTGGGTGACAGAGTGAGACTCTGTCTCCAAAAAAAAAAAAAAAAAACAGAACAGTAGACCGAATGCAAGCCCAAATACCATGTGACTCAACTGAACGAGGGTATCAGTAGATGGTAAAGATGCAAATAGGAGAGTGATGAGAACATGGACCATGGCGGGAAGACTGTAGCTAAAGAGGTTGACCTGTGCTCTCCTTTCTAAAAATCGTGGACGCTCACGTTGATGAGAGTTGGTTTCTCACGGTGTCCAGCCAGTGAGTGGGGTCCGGGGACAGACGTCAGGGAGTCCCAGGCCTAGAGAAGCAACGGAAGTGGATGCAAAGCAGCCTGGAGGAGACTGCGGTGAACCGGGAAGCTTGTGCTTTGTCCAACTGGGGTAGTGGCGGCGACACTGCACGCTCTGTTGCCAAGGAGAACGCAGCACCGACGTTGTCAACTGGTTGTCGGGAGAAGCCAGAGTTTCTAAGAGTCTATGAGGAGTCTCCCAATTTTTAATGGTTAAGAGCTAAATTAAAAACAAAACAAAGCAAAAAAAAACCAAAATATTAAACTCTAGGCAAGCCAAACAAAACTGTCCCGTGGGCTGCCACCTAGCAGTGCCTGTCCTACGGGATGGAGCATCGTGGGGAGCCGAGGCAGAGATAAGCAGTCGGTCACAGTGGAGACACAAGCACAGGACGAGTGTAGGGTCCTTTCCAACTCTGACACTCGCACCTGGGATAGCCCCGGGCACAGGTCGTGTCTGCTGGTGGCCACTAATCCTGGTCCTCACACCGGCAAAGCAGGAGCTGCGCCCCCAGAATACTGCCCGAGGCCTCCATCCACCCCTGGATTTTCAATTCAAGTATTTCTCACTGGTCTCAAAGACAGCCCAGGAGACAAAGTTAAAATGGAGCCAAATGCGTCTGATATTCATCCAATTCCAGAGCCACATCTGGGTCTTCCATAGAAGAAATCAGAAATACATAGGGATGGACTTTGAACCACAGAAATAATTTACCCCACATAATTTCCCTCTGCGTGTCAGTGCGTGGCTGATGACTGTTTGTGACAACTGGAGTCAGCCGCCCAGGTGCGACTTGCAGAGCAACACGTCCCCAACTTTTCACAGACACCTAGAAACCCAATCACATCTGAAGAGCAACAACAAAAATAATGTCATTGTTTTAAGAAAAAGTGTTTCTGGAATCACAAGAATGGAAAAACAAGCACCACATGTACTGGCCATCACATTGGCACTAACTGATCAACACTAAGGTGCCCACATGGTAGTAATATTCATGGAGTGCCGGTCAGGTCGGGGGGCTGTGGGGGTGGTAAACTCACAACTAATGTGTGCGGAGCGCACTGAATGGGGGAAGGGCACGCTTGTAGCCCTGGCTTGGGCGAGGCAAAAGCATTATATGCAACCAAAATATTTGTACCCCCATAATATTCTGAAATTTTAAAAAAATGGTACAACCACTTTGGAAGGCAGTTTGGCATTTTTTTACACAAAACTCTTATCACACAACCCAGCTATCATGGTCCTTGGTATTTAACCAAAGGAGCTGAAAACTTATGTCCACCCAAAAATCTACCCACAGATGTCTATAGAAGCTTTATTCATCATTGCCAACACTTAGAAACATCAAAATATTCTTTAGTAGGCGCCTGAGTGAATTAGGGTACCTCCAGACAGTAGAATATTATTCAGTATTAAGAAAAATTACACTTCAAGTCAATCTAAGTGAAAGCAGCCAATCTGAAAAAACTACACACTGTGCGATTCCAATTATGTGCAATTCTGGAAAAGGCAAAACAGTGGAGACAGTGACAAGAGAAGGGGTGGCCATGGGTCTGGGGGTGGCTGATGAACACGCAGAGCACATAGTCGTCTCAGGGCTGTGCAAATAAATATTCTCTATGACACTCTAATGGTGGCTACATGTTGTCACACATTTGTCCAAATCCACAGAAATGTACAAAACCAAGAAAGAGCCCTGATGTAAATTCTGGACTTCGGGTGTTCATAATGTGTCAATGTATCGTCGTTACAGATGTTCCAGTCTTGTGGGGGACACTGATGACAGGGGAGGCTGTCCAAGGCTGAGGGCAGAGATTATATGGGAAATCTCTGTACCTTCCACTCAATTTTGCTGTGATCCCAAAACTGCCCCTCCTCCCCCACCAAATAATAAAGTTTAATTTAAAAAAAAAAGAAAAAAAAGCAACAGTAACATCCTTAAGTAGCTTGATAAGCGTTCCCACGTGCAACGTTTCTTCCTTGGTGAAACTGCACCGACACTAACCAAACGCATGCAGTAGAACACCGCTCCCTCCCGTGTGCAAACAGAATTGAATCTGCACGATCCACACCGGCCCGCATTTAATTACGGTGTACTTTTTCCCGAAGCCACTCCCTTCCTCAGCCTTCCTGGAGGACATCCAGACCAATGCTTATCTTCTTCGTCCTTTACGGATGACCTTTCGTGATTGCTAACAGTTTAATGAAATCATAATGCTAAAATAGAATTCCCGTGGCCTTTGAAGTCTGTGTTTCAGACTTCTAGCTCCTTTGCAAGAAGCGAAAGGCCTGGGCTAGAAGGCAGGGGACAAGATGAATGCAGACTGCTCTTGCAGCGAGGAGAGGCCAAGGGTAGATCTCGGGGCAAGCAGGCAAGTTCTCAGACGTCTGTCTGTTTACAAACTCCACCAGCTAGCCAAAGGTTTCATTTGCCTCCGCAAACTTAACCAGTGTACTTGGAAGACACTAATTTGGTCTCCACTGGGGGACTAGGAAAAGGGTTTTTCACAGCATTAAAACCTGCAAGAGACTAGAAGAGATTACTTGGGTCATTCTATTGCCTCTGGTCAATGTCCTCCTGACACCATCTGCCTTAGATGAAAATCACCTCTGCTGAAAGGCCAGAGGAATTTTTCTATGTCCTGAGGGCGAGCCTGTGGAGGGCTATTCCTTTGGTCTAAATAAAACCCCTCTTGCTATTCTATAATAATAAAGAAAAAAACACCCTTTGTTCTGTCCCTGATAGAAAGAGTACCATATTCTCCATCAAAGAAGCTGTTCTCCATAAAAGGAAGTGCCCATTGTATTTCTGAATTTCTTTTCATGGTTTCTCGGTGTTCTCTTTCCAGCATTGCCCCGTAGCTATAATTTTCTGTTAGGATTTTAGTGTAGCTCTTTCAAAATTGGCTTCAAGTCCTCTGTTAACTGTTTCAACTGTGAAGTCCAACTCTGGACCTTAGAGGGGTGCCTTGTGTACAGGGAGCTATTCCAGGGTTGATTTTTGGGGGGCAAAGAATAAATCCTTTCCTCCATTTCATTCTTAGAGATGGGACCATGTGCAAATGTTCCGGGGGAGAAAGAATGCCAGAATCTTTAATTCACATGCACACACAGATGATGGATATCAGATCTTCTCCAGTAAGTTTTGATTAAGAGTGTGTGCACACGGGGACTACACAGGAGTAGTAAGGAAAAGGAAAGGGCACAAAAATGGTGCTTGTCATTCTTGGAGTCCACTCTAGATCTTTCCAACGCCCTTCTATGCTGAGAATTTCTCGTAATCTCTCTCTTGCTTCCCAGCATTGCAAGAAGCACCGCTGTACAGCAATCCTCGCAGGTGGGCACAAGATGGCACAATGTGGATTGTGTGCATTGGTGACATTTCCACTCAGGAAAGAGCAGCTTGAGCAAAGATCTCGTTTGGCAAAGTTGGTGATGGAGGCGTCTGTCGGGGGAGGCACAGGGACCAACAGAACAGGAGTCCAGCAGTGGGGGCTTCAGAGCAGCAGTGCCACGGCATGGTTTGGGCCCTCCTAGCTGCACCCCACAGTTCAATAAATTCATTTCATTGTCCACTTAGACTAGCTACAGTGAGTCCTGTTGTTGGCGCCCAGAAAGACCGACTGATACGTTGTTTCCACAATCCTATTCTGCCGCCTACTTGCTTTGATTCTGCTAATACTCAGTGGACTTTTTTCATTCTGTTGAAATTCCTCCCAGGCTCTTCAAAGATACCACAGCCATTTCCCTGCGGAGACAAACCCCTGGGCTCTGGGCACTGATGTGGCCCTTTTTAAAATCATAAATAATTCTCTCTGATACATTGCTCTCTGAGTTCAGAGGATTCATGCAACAGCGAAAGGACAAAAATAAATCCAAGTTTTTAATATTAAGTTAGGTTGCCTGACCTAAATTACAGGCTGGGCTCCTGTAAGTCTTCTGGAAGTTTGAGAGAGGATTTGGTGATGACGGATGTGTAGCAGAAAAACAAGTGCCTCCAGAAGTTCTGGTAAGACGGTGGCTTTCACTCGTGGCTGGAAATGGAATCACCTGGGAAGTTTTGAAAAATACAAAAGCCTGGGTGCACACTTAGGAACTCTGTTCTAATTAGTCCGGAGTGGGGCCTGGGCATCTCTTTATCTTTTTTTTTTTTTTTTTTTGAGACAGAGTCTTGCTCTGTTGCCCGGGCTAGAGTGCCGTGGCGTCAGCCTAGCTCACAGCAACCACAAACTCCTGGGCTCAAGCGATCCTCCTGCCTCAGCCTCCCGAGTAGCTGGGACTACAGGCATGCACCACCATGCCCGGCTAATTTTTTCTATATATATTTTTAGTTGTCCAGCTAATTTCTTTCTATTTTTAGTAGAGACGGGGTCTCGCTCTTGCTCAGGCTGGTCTCGAACTCCTGAGCTCAAACGATCCACCCGCTTCGGCCTCCCAAGTGCTAGGATTACAGGCGTGAGCCACCGTGCCCGGCCGGCATCTCTCTATCTTTTTAAAGTTTTGCAGGCTAATTCAAAGACCGTGGTGGGGACCTCTATATGAGTGTGGATTCAGGTTGTACACACAAGCTGGGTGAAATTAACCTGACTATTGGCCACGTTCTTGTTCAGATGTGTCTCCGCTCATGCAATACAAATGTATGCACATGAGAATATGCGTCAGATAATACGGTAACTGCCACTAGGAGTGGGAAAACCAACACAGCTTCAGCTGTGTGTCTTCCTGATGGCTATTCTAGAAATAAAATGCAGCTTATATAAAAGCTACTAGGGAAATGTACAAGACATATGAAGAAAAGTGTGGATTTTTATAAAATGACCTAAAAGCAAACCTGAATGGAGACTTTCGTGGTGGAGAAGATCCAATATGGTCAAGATGAGTTCATGGAGACCAACAGATTTACGAAAACAGAAGTGAAAGTCTAGAAAGAGATTCAGGTACACAGGGAAATTTCATGCAGGATAAAAGTGGCATTTCTCATCCGTGCCAAGAAGGCAGATGACTTGAAGTGTTAGGACAGTTGGTCATCCACTTGCAGAAAAGTAGTTACATCCCTACTGTAAGCTCAGATCAGCCACTGTGGACAGAGAGGGAGGACTATGCCAGGACAGCAGCATGGCCACTGTGCACTGGCACCAGTCTGCCCCGTGCCAACGCCTGCCATGGAAATGAGAGAAGAAAGGGGAGAGATTGATTTGAGAAAGGGGCTTCTGCTCCTGGGCTTGTTGAGCGTGGCCTCAGAGTAGTGCTCAGAATAAATATGCACCTGCCCAAGGGAACTGATCAACCTTTCCATTACAAGCATCCTTCTGATACCTGCAAATGTTGCTTTCGTTTATCTGCAAGACCTTCCATTTTCATGTATTGTCTAAGGCTGCTTTTGCACCAAAACAGCAGAACTGAGTAAATTGCAAGAAAGAACCTACGGCAAACAAAACCCAAAATATTACTCTTTGTATCTTTATAAAAACAAGTTTCCTGATCACTGATATAGACTAAATCTGTCAAGCGCCAGCAGAAAAGTAGGAGAGCCAAATGGAAATAGCGCCGGGTTGGGAAAAAGAGCAGAATTGATCTGGTCTTCAGAATCAGAGTTACTCTCACCAACTAACACATTAGCCAAGCGCAAACTTGGCTTCAACCCCCCGCCCCCAAGCCTCGGTTTCTTAATTTCTAGTGATAGCATTAGAATAAGGTTCATTTGACATCGAAAGACTTTAATTCCAGAATGGCCTCAGATGACTTAAAAAGTGGAAATCAGATGTGAAATTCATTATTACTTCTGTTCCAATTTCCTTTTAAAGGATATATCTTCCTAATTTCGAAGAACAGACTGTTTTGTAAGGCTTATCGTGAAGAAAAGAAAAGATAGAAATTTAGAAGGCAGAAATCCTCAAACCTGAGTACTGATGAGAAACAAAATGCACTTAAACATTTTTCGAGTCTCTTATTTTAACTCTTCACACACATCAGCAATTTGACTCCTTGCCACAGAGAGACAATTGCATGTGTTTGCATTTTTTTTCCTGTGTGTGAGAATTTAATTTTTTACAACCCACTGTGTTTTCCAGCCCCTTTAACTAATAGGCTTTTATCACCTTATAATTGCCTAATTTTCTCTTAATTGCTTTATGACAATACAATTTATTTTGATCGCTCCCACCCTGAGGTTTTACTTTCTAATGAAGGGCTTTAGGAATTTAGGTGTACTACTACTATGTGTCAGCTTCATCTTTCCGTCCCTCTTCTTCCTCACAAATGGAGGAGTAACAGGCACAAGGGCCCCAGGGAGCCCATGTTTTCCTGCACGCGGAGCATCTGTACACGCAAGTTCCAGTCTCCCAACCGGCCCCGGCCTGTGTGCACACCTGCCACGGAGGCCTTTTTGGTGACCTCCCCATGCCTCTTTGTGACTTTCATACTTGTGCACACGTGGCATGTGACAAGAGCAGTCTGGCCCAAGGCCATGTGGAGGTGCAGGGCCCCCAGCCCTCCCCCTGGGATTCGGATGGTATCTCCCCATACACCGTGTTTATCTGAGTCTCAGTTTAGATTAAGTGGAGGACTCCATTGTTTTGCAAACAACCTGAATAAGTCCCAGAACTGATTTTCAAAACAGCTTTTTTTTTTTTTTTCCTCCTTTGTAAATTATACAGTGGAGGTTTTTAACAAGCTATTTTGTGAGTCTAAAGGCACTCCGGGTTAGCCAGTTCAGCTCGGCACGGATGCATCGTGGCTCTCCGGTATTGACGACGCTTCAGCTCAGCGTGGAAGACGCACAAAAGTCTCAGAAAGTGAGAGCTAATCAGACCGGGACAGGATGAGGTCACATATCCCTGTAATGCAAAGTAGGCAACAACCCACATTCTGTCCATGATTGTAACGATTTAATAATAGCTGTCATTTAGTGAGAGTCCACTTTGTGTCAGGTACTTTAGGTACCGTTACATTCAATCTGTAGGTGGATTTAATAGAAGCTAAGACTTATACCCAGTTTTGAATTTCACTGACCAAGGCTACATAAATGACATAGGGCAAAGCTGGGGTTTGTGACCAGGACATTTTGGTCCCAATTCCTGAGACCACTTGCAAGTGTCTGCTTGGTCTTTCTTTCAAAGCACTATCCCCTTTATTAGCTCATTTGTTCTATAGCAACCCCATGAAGGTGGCAGAACAAGGTATCTTGCTGTCTTTTTTTCCTTTTTTTTTTTTTTTTGAGACAGAGTCTCTCTGTTGCCCAGGCTAGAGTGAGTGCCGTGGTGTCAGCCTCGCTCACAGCAACCTCAAACTCCTGGGCTCAAGCGATCCTCCTGCCTCAGCCTCCCGAGTAGCTGGGACTACAGGCATGTGCCACCATCCCCGGCTAATTTTTCCTATATGTATTTTAGTTGGCCAGCTAATTTCTTTCTATTTTAAGTAGAGATGGGGTCTCGTTCTTGCTCAGGCAGGTCTTGAACTCCTGACCTCGAGCGATCCACCCACCTCGGCCTCCCAGAGTGCTAGGATGACAGGCGTGAGCCACCGCGCCCGGCCTTGCTGTCTTTTTTTTTATAGGCAAAGACCAGGGAACTGTTTTTCTAGTTCCCAACCTTGTAACCGATAGAGTCAGACAACAAGCCAGGCTTCATGATCCCTGATCCAGTGCTCTTTTGATAAATATGGTTTTTATCAAAACCTGTAACCACACTGGAAAGTTCCATTGAAAGCATGCTCACGGATAAACCCGAGCACCTGTGTCTTCCTAAGTCTTAGCTCAGCGACCAATGGGTGGCAGGAGGACTTCTCCTGGTTCCATGACTCGTAATTAGTTCTGTGGCCTTAGATGAGTGGCTGAACCTCTTTAGGCCTCCTTATCCTCACCTGTAAAATAATGAGGTTGAACTAGACAGTCCTTGAGGTTTCTTCTAGATCTGGGGGCCTGTGACTCCATGACCTGGGGCCAGTGCAGTGTGACAGTGACCCAGGTGGCCTGGAGACAAAAACTCTATTCGCTTAGATCCTATCATTATGCAGGGAAAACACAGGGAATAGTTTTACTTAAATTTACAGTCAGAATGGTGCTGGGAACCATTGGGGTCTACACCTGTAATTATCCAGTGAATTTGGGCCATGCAGACAAATCGTTCAAATAATTCAAGTCAATCTGAATTTAATGCAAGGATAAAATGGGATAGCAGATGCCTTTTTGGAAATGAAACACGCTACTTTAAAAGCTCAAGGATTACATTTGGTCTTAATTTGATGAACAGCATAGTTATTTCACCTCCCTGCTTTGCCCTATTTGTAAAAGCCACACCATGACACCAAAAACTCCTATTCTCTGGATCGTGTTAGAATTGCATACGTTTCTCATCCCCCCGCCCCTCCCCCATGACAACAGAGGACATGAGCGGCACACAGGTGAAGATTACGGGTGCCTTTCTCAACTTGGCCATAGTCGAAATAGCTGCTGACTTTTGCTGAGCACGGACGCTAGTTGTTCCACTTGACTCGCTTCATCTAACACCCACAGCAATCCCGGGAAGTCAGTGCTATTAGCACCTTTTCTTATTAACGAGGTCACTAAAGGTTTGCACTTGAAAGTTGGGTCACCTGCTCATGATCACACAGGCCAGCAAACGGTAAAACCGGAATCCGAACCCAGGGCGTGGGGCGTGGGAGCACGTGCAGATACATGCATCACACACACGCTTGCAGCTCCCGGTACCCTGTGACCAGGGCCCCGGGGAAGAGCGCAGGGCAAGACAGGTGTGTGGTCCCCGGACTCGACTGAGGAGCTTACTAGATGGCGGGGGCTGGGGACTGGCTCAGATCATTATAAGCAGGGTGACCACGATGAAAGCAGAGCATAGGGGACTTGAGTTTTAATTTGGGGGAAAAAAAACGCAGTGAAAGTAGAAAACCAGACCTACGAGGGAGAAAAGAAGAAAATTCCTCCGGATGGTGCACGAGGGGGGCGGGGTGGGCGGTGGGAAGGAGCAGGCAGAAAAGCTGGAGGATGCAACATCTCGACCCCCAGGGGAAGCAGTAAGGTCACCCAGGGGCCACCAGGGTGTCCTGTGCTGTCACTGAGGTCTTAATGGTGGTCTCGAGTGTGCAGGAAAAGGCTAAATTGTAGGTAATGCACAAAATAAAAGAAGCATCTAGCACATTTTAGGAAAATAATGGCATTTACTAAACCACGCCCAGTGCTTTTCTAAGCGCGAGGCGTGTTAACAACCCCGTGACCCGGGTAGCATGACAACCCTCAGGTGACATGAGACACGCCGAAGCACAGAGAAGTGACTTGATGAGCTTCCTCCCTGGCGCGCGACAGGCCCAGGCGGTCGGAGTCCCAGCCTGCCCTGCGGACGGCCACCCTCTGTAGAGCTGTCATCGAGAAAAGATGCCACGAAGCCTGCAGAGTTAGCCTCCCTGCGTAACTAAGCAACAGCACTTTAAATCTGAGACTTTGAAATCCCACGTACAGAACTGCGGGTCAGACAACCGATGACGTCGTCTCTGACTTCGTCGCACATCTGCACGTTCTCAGACACCAATAAAGTCACTTCGACTGTCACCACGTCGCTTTAGCCAGATTCAACGGGGGCAACTGCACAGTGACGTCAGTGGGATGTCAGTGTGGAATCAATAAAGTCATGTGATTGCTGCAAAGACGTGAAATGTCTATTTCCTGGGGAATTCGTAGCATTTAACATAGTTTTAAGATCAGTGGTTGAAGCGCACAGGGAGACACGGCACCAAATACCACATTAAAACAAAACCATAATGACCAGTGTTTGGATCCTAGAAGAAGGCGGTGCTCTTATCAGTCAGAAACGATAAATAATGCAAAGAGAAAGCCACGAGATTCTAACCCTTCCAGCCATCTGTGCAGCTCTGAAGCAGTGAATCGCGCCCCCGGAATGGCCCAGCGGAGCCGTTGGGATGATGAGACTGGCTTGTGGCCACAGCTGTGTGGGTTCTCCCGGTCCCCAAGCCCACAAGTCACCACCGCAGCTTCTCTGCCTGCCTGGGGGCAGCCTTGCATTTCAGAAGGGCACAGAATCAAACAGAAAGCAATTAGGGTGGCAGGGCCTTGAAAAGAAACCAAGAGCCTGGATCTAGACGGTTGCTTTTTTTTTTTTTTTTTTTGCAGAAAGCCAGGATTTCCTTATTTGCAGAGAGTCACAACAAGAACAATTAAAAGTTTCAGATCATGTACAATTACTTTCAAGTCGGGTTTGGTGAAACATAAATAAATTTCATATCAGAGCTTTTAGCTGGAGTCCGGTGCTGTTTGTTTGTTTTACAGAATGCTGCTTTCATCTTCGGGGAGGATGTCATAAAAGCACATTTCAAAAAATTACCATTGGCACCCAGCTTCCTATTTGATTACATCTTGGCACACCGCCCTGCCCGTATAAATCCAGAGCCCCTATCTCTGTCCCTCGGATCGGAAGATAATCAGAGGTAGCAGCTACCTCCCACCACTCCCACCCCCTGTGCTGGAACCATCTTAAAACACAGAAGCCACAAGAAATAACTCAAATTATTTAAGAAAGTCGGGACTTTCCGTTTTAGTTGACCTCAGGCGAATTCATCGGGGCCCCCTTGCAACAGCGACATGAAGCGCGCTAGGAGCTAGAAACTCCAGATACCAAATTACAAGCTGAAAACTAACGCTGTAATTAACAAGCCATCCACTTTAATCTAAAACAAGTCAAAAATGTTGCTGGAGAAAGAAAAAAGTGAAGCAAAACTCCGTAATTATAATAAATGGGTGCGTAGTGGGTAGGTTTCCCACCTACCAAACAAGAAAGGTAGTTGTGACTCTTGGATGCTGTAATCAAGCGCTTGACAATTAACATGCAACTCCGAGTCGATGCAAATCTCACCTTCACGAACACACGAGGCAATTGGACACTTGAACCTCAGGAACGTGCGTATCCGTGGCACCCACACCACACCGATTGCAAACGGATTGTTAAAAACAAGATCGACTCTTCATCAGGGCAATGCAAATGAAGTATGTGTAAACAATATTGTCACACTAACAGACCGGAGGGTTTGTTTTTCTTTGTGTTAGTAAAGATTAGTGGGTACAATTGGGGACAGAGAAGCAGGGGAGGGAGGAACGGAGAGAGAAACAGAAAGAAAGAGAAACACAGAACCATTCTCTGATGATTTTGAAAGCTCTCGCCAGGATCAGGGCAATATGAAAAGAGGAAAATAGACCGATGGGCGAAGGGCGTTGTGATGATAAAATGAATGTGTCAAGGTTAAAATATTCCTCTAATCCCAGGCTGCAGGACGAGAGCTACGGCTAATAAAGTCCTTCCGTGTCGTCTTATTCAGTGGTTTTTGTGCTCTTGACAAATGGAAACAGAAGTGCGGTCTGGAGACCAATTACAAATCACTCTTCTGATTCCTTTAATCCCTTTGTTTCCATTTCTGATCAAAATTAAGATTTTTTTTTCTTTTAACAGCAAGAAGAAAGAACTTGTAAAGAGTCTAAATCTTCAGCTAAAAAAGAAAAGGCCTTGGCTGGAATTGTTTCTCCCCCTCAACCTTTTAAGCCACTTACTGACCCCCGTCTACATCTGCTTCATGCTGCGGAGAAGCATTTGCTAAGTCAAGGCGGTTGACAGGAACACAGCAACGTTTGCATTTTCCATGTGACGGATGAGGTCGCTGCATGACCCAGAACCTCAAAGCAAGGTCTTGCTCAACTGCCTGCTCAACCAAAAACAAAACTGGAAGAAATCATCCCTTCCTGTTATTATCTCCAGTGATGATGCTGATGGTGATGATGATGATGATGGCAATGACTAATATCTACTTAACACTTTATACTTATCCTCAGAGCAGCCCATGCGATAAGCACTCTACAGTATTTTTCAGGGGAGGACAAATTTGGAGATGACTTGCCCAAGGTCACACAGCCAGAACACGGGGAAACAGAGGCTTGAATCCTTGGACAACGTGTTGTAAGGCTTGACATTTCCAGTGCTGCCTGGACATCTGTGAGCCCCCCAAGATGCCAAACCATGAAATTCCCCTGCTCTCACCAGATGTCCCCCTCTCCCTTCCCCTGCCCCGTGACCCAGCAGGAGAGGCCTCCCACCCGGCTAGTTCCCCTGTTAGCTGGGCCAGCCGCGTCCACCTGGGTCTCAACCTAACAGGTTTTACCTCCCGCCAGCTTCTGAAGGTATCCGGACAAGCCAACCTCATCCTCCCACGGGAACCCAGGGGCATCTCGCCCTCTTGCTGCTGCGAAGTCTGCCTCCCACAGCCTCTGCTGGTTCGTTCTGCTCCCAAGTGCAGCCCTTGTGTGGCCCTGTCTGCTGTGCATGGTTTTCCTCCGAGGCAGTGGGTACGTGTGACCAATAAGTGTCGTGTGTGAGGCCGTCTCATTCTGTTCAGGGTGGAAGATCCCTCTTTCGCTAAAAAAGTGCATAGGAGGTGGTCAGAACAAGTAAGTAACTTGAATCCCTTAGAACTTAACCACTGTGTGCATTGACTCTTTGAAGTCAGCCAGAAAGAAATAGGGGGGGCTCTTTTGCAGCAAACTTGGCTTCTCCTTTTGCAGGTGTTCTCTTTCTTGCACCCTTCCCCCACCACCAGAGTGCCGATGCCTGGCAGGGTCAGTGCCTAAGAGGTAAAGAGGCCCCTATAAGAGCCACTGGATGGTGGTCACTTCTGGTGTGTTGAGACCTGGGGCCATGGAAATGGCAGCCCAAGGCTCTGAATCAACTGCGTCATGAGGCCGGGTGCTGTTTTCAAATAAACAAGGTCATTTCTTTGGGTAGATCTCTCACCAAACCGGGGACTCCATGGCCAGTGATGCTCTCCCTTGCTCTTATGTGAAAGAAGCCAAAATTATCCCAAAGCAGCAGAGAGAAAGACTGCGCTATTTCCTGTGACTACCACGGACTTTCGATGGTCTCCAAACACTTAGTACATTTCTACAGCAGCCACTTGGAACATCCTTCAGAAGGAACTACAACCTTCATCAAAAATCTAGGCAATTTTCCATTCTTGGGCTACTTCACTTAGTAGAATGGGTTCCAACTCTTTCCAGGAAAATACAAGAGGTGCTAGAGCACCATTGTTTCTTATAGCTGAGTAGTACTCCATGGTATACATATACTACCTTTTATTAATCCACTCATGTATTGATGGGCACTTGGGCTGTTTCCACATCTTCGCAATTGTGAATTGTGCTGCTATAAACATTTGAGTGCAGGTATCTTTGTTATAGAATGTCTTTTGTTCTTTTGGGTAGATGCCCAATAAGCATAAAAAAAAATCTAGGCAAGATGAGAGATTAAGCAAACGTACTGTCAGCTCAGAATTAAGGCAGGTTGAAGGCTCTGCAGAGGTGAGGAATGGGAGTGAGTGGGGGGACTGTTGCCGTGGGAACCAACAAGTAAGTGAAGGGAAAAAGTTGGAGCATGATCAGAAACCCTAATACTTAGAAATCAATGCAGTCATGCACTGTGTAATGACATTCGGACAATGACAGACTGCGTAGATGATGGTAGTCCTACAATATTATTAATATAATGGAGCTGAGAAAATTCCTATCATCTAGTGCCATTGTAGCCATCGTAACATCATAGCACAACGCATTACCTTTCCTATGTTTAGATGCACAAATACTGTTGTGTTACCATCGCCTTCAGTAGTCTGCACTGTACAGGTTTGCAGGCTAGCAGAAACAGACTCTACCATACAGCCTAGGCATGCGGTAGGCAATAGCATCTATGTCCACGTAAGTCCGCTCCGTGGTGTTCACATAACGACAAAACTGCCTGACACATTTCTCAGAATGTGTCCCTGTCGGTAAATGACGCAGGACTGTATTCTGAATTCACATTGTGACACTGTGGGGGAGCATTCCTCATACAGACAATTACAGTAATACTACTGATAAAGAGCTGGCATTGTATACATAGACCACATTTTATTAATCCACTCATGTATGGATGGGCACTTGGGTTGTTTCCACATCTTTGCAATTGTGAATTGTGCTGCTATAAACATTCGGGTGCTGTAAATGTACACCATGGAGTCCTACTCAGCTATAAGAAACAATGGTGCTCTAGCACCTCTTGTATTTTCCTGGAAAGAGTTGGAACCCATTCTACTAAGTGAAGTATCCCAAGAATGGAAAAATAAGCACCACATGTACTCACCATCAAATTGGTTTCACTGATCATCACCTAAGAGCACATTTAGGAATAACATTGATTGGGCGTCAGGCAGATGTGAGTGGGGAGGGGATGGGTGTATACATACATAATGAGTGAGTGCGATGCACACTGTCTGGGGGATGGACACGTTTGGAGCTCTGACTTGGGGGAGTGGAGGGGGCGGGCAAGGGCAATATACGTAACCTAAACTTTTGTACCCCCACAATATGCTGAAATAAGAATTAAAAAAAAGAGCTGGCATTAAATTTATAGCATATCTAACCCAGTAACTGAGAAAACTGAGGACCAGGAAAGATGTGATTTTCTCAAGATCATTAAAAAAAACACAACAGGTTGGGCACGGTGGCTCACGCCTGTAATCCCAGCACTCTGAGCTCAGGAGTTCGAGACCAGCCTGAGCAAGAGCGAGACCCCGTCTCTACTAAAAATAGAAATTATATGGAAAGCTAAAAATATATGGAGAAAAATTAGCTGGGCATGGTGGCACATGCCTGTAGTCCCAGCTACTCAGGAGGCTGAGGCAGGAGGATCGCTTGAGCCCAGGAGTTTGAGGTTGCTGTGAGCTAGGCTGATGCCACGGCACTCACTCTAGCCCGGGCAACAGAGCGAGACTCTGTCTCAAAAAAAAAAAAACAAAAAAAACCACAACATGTTAAGATACACAACTGACCTATCAATACGCAATTATGAGACCCCTGCCCGTCCCCTACTGAAAACAAATAATCCCTCTCCCAAACTAATAAACACAAGTAGAATCTGCTAAAACACAAATGAAATAAATACCACCACAAAACAAGACAAACTCCTATTAATATATCCCTAAAAGTTTTATTTTAGAAAAAGAGATATTATGACATAGACATTGGCCAAAACTTACGACAGGGAGAGGACCTGTCTCTCCTAACTTTGAATACATCTGAATCTTAGAACTTCTGACCACTCCTGTATCTTTTTTTTTTTTTTTTTGAGACAGACTCTCGCTCTGTTGCCCGGGCTACAGTGCCATGGTGTCAGCCTCACTCACAGCAACCTCAAACTCCTGGGCTCAAGCGATCCTCCTGCCTCAGCCTCCCGAGTAGCTGGGATTACAGGCATGCGCCACCATGCCTGGCTAATTTTTTCTATATATATTTTTAGTTGGTGAGATAATTTCTTTCTATTCTTAGTAGAGACAGGGTCTCGCTCTTCCTCAGGCTGGTCTCAAACTCCTGACCTCGAGCGATCCTCCCGCCTCGGCCTCCCTGAGTGCTAGGATTACAGGCGTGAGCCACCGTGCCCGGCCCATTCCTGTATCTTAACCTGGATTTGCTGTCTAGTCTTGTAAGTTACCTTAGCACCCTAGAGATGAAGCAACGGAGGCTCAGAAACACTAAGTAGCTGCCGAATTCCCTTCGCTAGTGAATGCTCAAGCTGACACCCCAACCCACACCATGTTTTCTTCACTACGTGACTCTCCAAGTCTCAGCTTTGCTCATAGCTACAGTCTAGGACACATCCGGGGTTCAACTCGGCTGCTTAAGTCCTTTGTTAGGATGTCAAATCGTCTAGCTATCCTGTTGAGTTCTATCTCAGTCTCCGTCATCCGGGGTCTTCCCAGCCCAATTTTTTTTTTTATTATCCGCTGGTCCTCTGAAAAGCCTGCAGGTCAGTTTCCACCCTCATCCCTTTCAAGGCCTCCTTATCTATCTTATAAGTTATGAACTGCATTCATGCAGTGGTCCCACCCAGCCCTGGCACGTTCCAGTAAGTTCTGTCTCTCGCAGTCTTTACAGACTTAGACGTCCACACATCCCAGCCTCCCACTAGTCTGGGGCCCCTGAGAACTTCAGAGGAAGTAGCAGTTAAAGGAATTTTACTACAGAGTTCATAGGACAGGGACATGAAAATATCTAATTCTGACATGTAAAATTGAAAAGAGTAAGAAAAATATTATACACAAACATGGTATAATTGTGTCTGGAGGGGTGGGGAAATGATTCATAGGATTTTTTTTTTTCCTTTTGATTCCTTTTTCCCCTCAATATCCACATGCATTACTTTGTAATTGAGAAAAAAAGAAAAGAAAAGCCCTGTTTGCAAAGATTAAAGTCAACTCCAGTTCACCCACTGATGCCAAGGGAGATCAAAATACCTGGTTATAGCATAATAATAAAAAAGGCTCATTGGAGAAGGTCGGAAGAACAATAGTTTTGCATTATCCTTGTCACCCCAACCCCAACCCCAAGCAACACACTGAGGAGAGAGAGATACTGTCCTCTTGGCGGAAAGAGAGGGAAGAGAGCATAGAACTGTGCCATTGTCCCCAACACTGGACCCACCACAGTAAAACCCAGCACCAAGCAGACCTCGCAGCCCCTGAATCTAGTGAATCCAGGCCAGTACCCATGGATTGAGCTCCTGACCTACCCTGTGCCAGAAGAGAACCCATAGCCCCTACAAAATGAACTTGATCTCTGACCTGCATCACTACCACTGGCTACAGCAGCCTTCAGTTTCAGAAAAAGCAGAGTGTTAAGCAGGCCTCAGCAGCCGTGGGCTTTGCATGCACCCCAGTGCTGCATCAGCCTCGGCGGCCATGGGATTCCAGACCAGCGCTGTGCCAACCATGGAGGTCCTGGGCTTAGGGTGCCCCCTAGTGCTGAAACGGTTACAGTGGTCACAGTTGTAGGGACCATGCCAGATAACCTGCCTAGAATCTCTGAATGGACTTACTGTTGAAGGGCATTCCTGGACAAAGCCAGACTAGAATAAATGCCCACTTCTTCAATGCACAGACATGGACACACGGGCACAAGGATCAAGAACCACCAGGGAAACACGACTTCACTGAACAGATGAAATAAAGTACAAGTCAGCAACCCTAAAGAGATGGAGATGTGTGAACCACCTGACAAAGAATCCAAAATAGCTGTTTTAAGGAAGTTCAGCAAAGTTTAAAAAACATAAAAACATTTCAATGCGATGAGGAAAAGAATAAGTGACAAGAAGGAGAAATTTAGCAGAGAGATTAAAATAATAACAAAAAAACGAATAAATCTTGGAGATGAAAAATGTAATGAACAAAATGAAAAAATGCAATAGCAAGTATCAACAACAGAATCTATTAAGCAGAAGAAAAATCTATAAACTTGAAGACAATTACTTGAAAATATACTGTCAGGGGAGAAAAAAGAAAAGGAATGAAGAAAGCTTATGAGATTTATGAGACAACATAAAAAGAGCAAATGTTAGAGCCACTGGAGTTCAAGAGGGAGTAGAGAAAGAAAAAAGGGTAGTAAGATTATTTTTAAAAGTAGCATAAAACTTTATAAACTGGTGAAAGATATAAATATATAGGTATAGGAAAGTCAAAGGTCACCAATCAAATTTGATCCAAATAAGACAGTCCCAAAACATATTATAATCAAACTGTCAAAGATCAAAGACAAAGTGAGAATCCTGAGAGAAGCAAGATAAAAGAAGCAAACAACACATAAGGAAGTTCTAATATGCCTAGTAGCAGACTCCTCACAGCAGAAACTTTACAAGCTAAGAGGGAGTGGGATGATATATTCAAAGTGCTGAGGGGAAAAAAACCTGCCAACCAAGAATATTGTACCCAGCAAATTGATCCTTTAAAAATGTAGAAGAGATAAAGACTTTCCCTGACAAACAAAAGCCGAGGGAGTTCATCACTACCAGACCTGTCATATAAGAAATGCTAAAGGGAGTTCCTAAAGCTGAAAGAAAAGAACATGAGTGAGTAAAACAAAAACATCTGAAAGTATAAAAGTCACTGATAAAAGCAAGTACATAGTCAAATTTAGAATACTCTAATACTGTAACGGTGGTGTATAAATCACATAGTTTTTATACGCCAAAGATGAAACTATTAAGGTTAAAAGGCAAAACTTTTAATAGTTTTGTTTTTAACTATTTTGTCTTTTAAAAGATAAAACTATTAAAATAATAATTACAATAATTTTTTAAGAGATATGCAACAGAAAATAAATTGTTATATCAAAAATGCAAAATGTATGAGAAGAGTGGAGTAAAAGTGTAGAGTATTGTGGGGGTTTTTTTTGTGATAAAGATTAAGTTGTATTAGCTTAAAATAACCTGTTATAACTATAATATATTTTTTGTAAGCCTTAGGGTAATCACAAAGCAAAAATCTATAATAGACAGACAAAAAATAAAAAGCAAGAAATCAAAATGTATTACTAAAGAAACTCAGCCACAAAGAAAGACAGTAAGAGAGAAAGAAAGGAAGAAAAGATCTACAAAACACCTAAAAAATATTTAACAAAATGGCAGTGGTAAGTCCTTACCTATCAATAATTATCTTGAATGTAAATGAATTAAATTCTCCAATCAAAAAACACAGAGTGGTTGAATGGACTTAAAAACAATACCTGACTATATGCTGCCTACAAGAGACTCAGTTCAGGGGAAAGGGCACACACATAGACTGAAAATGAAGGGCTGGAAAAATATATTCCATACAAATGGAAACCAAAAAAGAGCAGGAGTAGCTATACTCATGTCAGATAAAATAGACTTTAAGTCAAAAATTGAAAGAAAAAAAAAAGGCAAGATAACTGTATGAGACTAAAGTGGTCCATTCAGCAAGAGGATATAAGAATTGTAAAGATATATGTACCCAACATTAGGAAACCTACATATATAACACAAATACTAAAAGATCTAAAGACAGAGAAAGACTGCAATACAATAATAGTAGGAGACTTAAACATCTCACTTTGAGCAACAGACAGATCATCCAGACATAAAATCAGCAGGGATATATCAGACTTAAACTATCTTCTAACCAAATGAACCTAACAGATATATGCAGAACATTCCATCCAACAGCTGCAAAATACATAATCTTTTCAACTACACATGGAACATTCTTCAGGATATATCACATGTTAGGTCACAAAACAAATCTTAATAATTTAAGAAGACTGAAATCATATCAAGTATCTTTTATGACCACAATGGTATAAAACTAGAAATCAACAACAGAAGGAACTTTGGAAAATTCACAAATACATGGAAATTAAACAACATGCTCCTGAAAAACCAATGGGTCAATAAAGAAATTAAAGAGAAATTTAAAATTGTCTTGAGACAATGAAAATGGAAACGCAACCTACCAAAACCTATGGGATACAGCAAAATCAGTTCTAATGGGAAAGCTTATATAATAGCAATAAACTTACATCAAAAAAAGAAGAAAGATCTCAAACAACCTAATGTTGTACCTCAAGGAACTAGAAAAACAAGAACATATTGGCCAGGCGCGGTGGCTAACGCCTGTAATCCTAGCACACTGAGAGGCCGAGGTAGGCAGATTGTTTGAGCTCAGGAGTTCGAGACTAGCCTGAGCGAGAGTGAGACCCCGTCTCTACTAAAAGTAGAAAGAAATTATATGGACAGTTAAAAATATACATAGAAAAATTAGCCAGGCATGGTGGCGCATGCCTGTAGTCCCAGCTACTCGGGAGGCTGAGGCAGGAGGATCGCTTGAGCCCAGGAGTTTGAGGTTGCTGTGAGCTAGGCTGATGCCACAGCACTCTACCCGGGGCAACAGAGTGAGACTCTGTCTCAAAAAAGAAAACAAACAAAAAAAACCTTTAAAAAAAAAAAAAAACAAGAACACTTTAAGCTCAAAATTAGTAGAAGGAAGAAAATAATAAAGATCAAAGCAGAAATAGAGACTAGAAAAACAATAGAAAAGATCAACAAAATGAAGAGTTGGTTTTTGAAAAGATAAACAGAATTAACAAACTTTTAGCTAGACTAAAAAAAAAAAAATAGAAGAAATGTACTTCAACACAATAAAGACCACATATGACAAATCCGCAGCTAGTATCATACTGTTAGGTGTTCTCACTATGAAAATGATAACTAAGTGAACGAATGCACTTGTTAATTAGCTAGATTTAACCATTTCATAATTTTTATATATCTCAAAACAGCATGTTGTACTGTGATAAATACATACAATTTTATGTCAATTAAAAAAATAGTAAATGCTCATCACTGTTCAATTAAGGAGTCATCTTCTGTTTCACCTGAGCCTATCCGGTTTCCAACACGATTTCCCTTAAAACTCAAGAGAGAAGTAAATCATGACTACTAAGGAAAGGGAAACTATTTGTGAGCTACTCCTTGAAGATATTTTTCTCTAATCAAAAGTTATTTAAATTAAAGGAAAACTCCTCCCTCATATATTTGATTCTGTTACAAGGTTTTGTTCACTTGGGGCCAATACGTTTTCCTCAACTTTTCCCTTTAAAGTGCATTGGTTTCTATAGAAACAAGAATACCACTAATTTGGGAAAAGCTTAGAAATGTCGAAAACAAAATGCAATATACAGTGCATTCCTGTAATGCTTTGAAATGTGTCTCCTTGTTTGGTTTGGGAAATCAAAGAATTCCTCAGAAAGTTATTGTGACTACACCCCTGATATAAATTTATTTGACAAAATATACGCCTATGTTTGGACCTATCCCTGAACTATTTTATATGGTTCTGATAAAATATTTCCTGAGAGTGAAAACTTTTCCTTACATTCTGCTACCATGCTTATTTTGAGAAATGCCAGCCGAATTAAAGGCATTGTCTATTTCTAGAGCAAAGTGCAATTGCTGGTGTTCTGGCCTCACATGTGGTTGATTTATTAGCCTGGAAAAATTTTTTTTAGAAGATTCACTGAGATTGTCTCTAAGGAGCCTCAAACCAGAGGCTATCAGAGATGAGAATGACAAGAATATGGGTAAGAAAGCACAGAGATGTCTTGACTAACTGCATCTCTTTAGGGCTTTTCAACAAAGCAGAATTGATGCTTCCCGTCCAATCTTTGATGGAATGGGAGATTCCCAAAGCTCTGATCTAGGATGTCTCTTGGGTCCTCAGCAAACTCCCTTAGCTAACCTAAAGGCCCTGTATTATTCTAAATGATTATTTATGTGCAACCGGTTTGTATTGCTGCTTGCTAAGGAAGGTTAGAATTTATTCTGTCATTTGTCAAATATCTACCAAGCGCTTACTATGTGTCAGGCATTGTTGTATTGGGATACAGCAATGAATAAAAGAGATCAAAAACAGCACTCATGCATATACCTGAGTCAAATAAGTATTAATAAAGCAAAATAGATTTGTTAGATAGTAATAATTGCTATGCATGAAAATGAAGAAGGGAAGGTTTAAAGCGTGGTACAGCAGAGGTTGAACCTTAGGTAGGATGGTCAGAGTATCTATCCCCATTATGTTACATTCTTCCGAGTTAAAAGATTACCAGGGTTTCTTTCTTTTTTTTTTTTTTTTTTTTTGAGACAGAGTCTCACTCTGTTACCTGGGCTAGAGTGCCGTGGCGTCAGCCTAGCTCACAGCAATCTCAAACTCCTGGGCTCAAGCGATCCTCCTGCCTCAGCCTCCTGAGTAGCTGGGACTACAGGCATGCGCCACCATGCCCGGCTAATTTTTTCTCTATATATTTTTAGTTGGCCAGATAATTTATTTCTTTGTATTTTTAGTAGAGACAGGGTCTCGCTCTTGCTCAGGCTGGTCTCGAACTCCTGACCTCGAGCGATCCTCCCGCCTCGGCCTCCCAGAGTGCTAGGATTACAGGCGTGAGCCACAGCGCCCAGCCGATTACCAGGGTTTCTATCCAGAAGAACCTCTACAAACATATCCAACTGGAGTCCACCAAACCTACTACTAGAACACTTCATATTGATTGATGACTTGCTCTAAATTTTGAAGTTCTAATTTTTCTCATTTTAATTATTGATGAAGTATAAAGATATTTTCAGTCTTTATTACAGTTTCAACACAGCATAGTTGTTCAATCATTTACTTATTTTACAAATATTTATTGAGTGCCTAGTATGTGGCAGGCATCATTATAATATATTAATAATATATTGGTGAGAATGTTTTTAGTTGCGTATACAAATAAACATGACTCAAAATAGCTTAAAAATAAAGGACATGTTTTGGCTCACGTAACTGAAAAGTACGGAGATGGGTCCAGTTTGTGGCTGGGCTTCATGTAGTGGCTCCACGTGTCAAACATGGAACCCATTTTCTTGCCAACTATTTCTCTGGTTTCTGCATCGTCCCCTACTGGTTCCAAGATGGCTGCCTACAGTTCCCAGAAAGAGTTTCTCTGCTTCCTAATTCCCAGCAAAATTCTGAGACTCACTGTGATTGGACCACTGTGGTCACATGCACACTTCCGAGCCAATACAAGGACCAGAAGAAGGAAGACAATGACTGGCTTCGCCCAGATCATGTGTGTTATTCCTAAAACCAGGGCTGTAGTCATCTTCTCTGCCAACCCATGACTTACACATGGAGAATGAGTACTATTGAAAAGGAAGAATTTGAGAACGCATGCCCAAAATACAGTGCTACCGCATCTGAATTCAGGATTTAAAGATGAATAAATTTATATACAATTACACTAGCCTACTTTTTCTCATCCCTTTACTTTTGAGTTATTTTGTGCCATTATGTTTATGTTCCCTTATAAAGAGGATTTTATTGGATGCTTACAAAAAATTTTAAAAAGATGGATGAGGTTGGCAATGGTCCTTACCTTTAAATAATTTTTTCTAATTGTTCCTAAATTATTCCAAACCATTTGTTCATGTTGCTTTTTTTTTTTATTCTTCTTGTTCATTTTTGAACCCAACAGAAATATAATTTGGGATTGGTGAATAAATATTTAGTAAATATATAAATAAGAATATATGCATGTGGGGTGTCGTCCTGTTCAGAATCTAAGGTCTGTATGTGGTTAGCTCCATGGGACCTGGTTGCCTGAAGTCTATGTCGTGAGGATGTAAGAAAGCAATGGTCCTTCCAGATGTCACTTTTCCCCCACCTTGTACTAAAGCAGGAAGATCTTCTCTAGCTACGAACACTCAACAGGGAGCTGACTGTAGATGCTACATGGCAGATTCCACTGGAGTTTTTTTGTTTGTTTGCTTTTTTGTTTTTTTGAGACAGTCTCACTCCGTTGCCCGGGCTAGAGTAGGTGCCGTGGCGTCAGCCTAGCTCACAGCAACCTCAAACTCCTGGGCTCAAGCGATCCTCCTGCCTCAGCCTCCCGAGTAGCTGGGACTACAGGCATGCGCCACCATGCCCGGCTAATTTTTTCTATATATATTTTTAGCTGTCCAAATCATTTCTTTCTATTTTTAGTAGAGACGGGGTCTCGCTCTTGCTCGGGCTGGTCTCGAACTCCTGACCTCAAGCGATCCTCCCACCTCAGCCTCCCAGAGTGCTAGGATTACAGGCATGAGCCACCACGCCCGGCCCCACTGGAGTTTTTTAAAACACTTTTTTAGAAAGACAGGAATCGAGGCTGACCCATGCACCACACTAGCCCAGGAACAAGCTAGATCTTACCCTAGCTAAGATCTAACTGAGAAGTCTGCTTTGTGCAGCCCTAAGTCAGTCGTGTTGGCCTTGCAGAGAAAAATCTCAGGGGTGGCAGCCAAAAGGGACCGGGGAAAACGCAGACGAATGACGGAACAGAGGAGGGACGGCAGGCCACCAAGCCTCAGCCAAGTACAATCACTTGTGGCAGAAGAGACAGAGAAACTGCAGGAAGTGGCTGCAAACAAATGGTGAAATTGGGGACATCAGACAGAATCTTGAGGAGGGTGCCAGGACATCCTGGGGGAGCCGTGACCGTACCCTTGGTGGCCACACCAATGAGGAGGGAGTAACTTAGATGAATCAAACTATTAGTTTTATGGATATTTAGAGAGCGAACCTCAAAACCCACAATTGGTTGCTCAACCTAAAAAAAAAAATTTACCTCCTGCTACTCCATAAATAATCACCATCCCTGTGGAACTAAACAGGAAATGAAAAAGCCTGGTTCATCCCTGGAGAGATGCCACGGGTGTGCATTGTCAGGGCCGCCATTACGACATGGATCATTGACTCAGGGCCAGGTGCCCTGGTTGCTTACCATGCCCTCAGGGACAGAAAATAAGGTACAATACCTGACTGTGATCTGACTTTTAGCACTTAACAAGCACGTGGGAGGTAAACTATTGTCTCTGAACAACAGCTTTCCCTGCCCTATCTGATGTCTGCTTTATTCTTGTACCATGTTTTCAAAGCTGAACATGGTTTTAGTGGGAGTCTGTTTCCACCAAACCATGGGCTGATCTCCTCCTACAGATAGATTCTTTGACTTTGATGTGTCGGTGAATATGTGGTATCCGTCTTGTGTGAGACAGTACATAGATTTGAGAAGCCCCTCTTCCTCCCTAGCTACCCTCCAAATAATAAGAGCAGTTTTCCACGTGCCAGATCCCATATTGAGTTCTTGGCATGGATTATCTTGTTTCATTCTTACCCTAGCTAAGATCTGAGCATTAATACTATCATCCTTATTTTTCAGATGGAAGAACTGAATTTGAGAGTTTAAGTGACCTGCCTAGAGTCTTGTCACTGAGCAATATTTGCTTTGAGGTCTTTATATAACTTAAAGTCTACAAGATTGGGAGCATGGTGTACTTCCTAAAAGGCTGCCAGCATAGAATTACTATTTCTTTATTCTAGTCTTAGCACATGGAGTTAGATTCCTCCCCACCCCCCAAGGTGAGTGAGAGCTGTGTTGACTCACTCCTTCCTGTCATTCCACCACGCATTGGTGTCATTGATACTCCAAAGTGGTCCCATCTGAACCCTGGGCTCAGGTGGCCAGTGGCTGCAGAATGGGTCTCACTGGGAAGACGTGCTAGCCCGCTATTCATTCTTCTCTGCTTGGAATCAGTCACTGCACTTGGCTGATGACTTTGAGAACTTTGAGTGTTTTTGCTAATTCAGCTCTTCGCAAAGTATTCCAACTGCCCACCAATGGAATTCCCGGCTCCTAGACAGAGTTTAGGATGTCTAGAAAGTGCAAGCTCCACAATGGATAGTGCCATATGTTGTAGTAAGCACACCCACCCTTGGAACAGTAAAATTCATGAACTTTGCTTTAGACCTTCTTCACTCTTCATATACTCAGGGGTATCAGCCATTCACTTGAGGCCACTTCCTTTTTGTTTTATTGTCCAAGTATGTTAAACATAACTAACAATTATAACGAAAATAAGACTGCCTGTTTCCCTGGAATTTTAAGCATACCACAAAAAAATGATGAGGTAAATTATTGTGTCGAGTCATGAAAATACAGTCACAATATGCAGTTAAGAGAAAAAAAAGTAATGCGGAACAGTAGGTAAAGTAATTTCATTCTTCTTCGGGCTGAGTAATATTCCATTGTGTATATGAACCACACTTTCTTTATCTATTCATGCATTGATGGGTACTTAAGTTGATTCCATATTTTGGCTATTGTGAGTAGTACTGCAATAAAGGTGAGAGTGTGGATATCTCTTTGACGTACTGATTTCCTTTCTTTTGGATATAGACCCAGTAGTGGGATTGCTGGATCATAGTTTTAGTTTTTGAGGAATCTTCAAATTGTTCTCCATAGTGGCTGTACTAATTTACATTCCCACCAGCAGTATACGAGGGTTCCCCTTTCTCTGCATCCTTGGCAACATTTGTTATTGCCTGTCTTATGAATAAAAGCAATTTTAATTAAGGTGCGAGGATATCTCATTGTAGTTTTGATTTGCATTTCTCTGATAACTAATGATGTTGAGCATTTTTTCACATACCTGTTGGCTATTAGTATGTCTTCCTTTGAGAAATGTTTGTACAGATCTTTTGTCCATTTTTAGTTGAATTATTTGTTTTTTTCCTATCGAGTTGTTTAAGTTCTTTATATACCTCTGGTTAGTAATCCCTTGTCAGATGGATAATTTGCAAATATTTTCTCCCATTCTGTGGGTTGTCTCTTCACTTGATTTTATCATTTCCTTTGCTGTGCAGAAGGTTTTTAGCTTGATGTGATTCTATTTGTCCATTTTGCTTTGACAGTCTGTGCTTTTCAGGTATTATTCAAGAAATCTTTGGCCGGGCACAGTGGCTCACGCCTTTAATCCTAGCACTCTGGGAGGCCGAGGCGGGTGGATCGCTTGAGGTCAGGAGTTCGAGACCAGCCTGAGCAAGAGCGAGACCCCATCTCTACTAAAAATAGAAAGAAATTATCTGGCCAACTAAAAATATATATATAAAAAAAAATTAGCCAGGCATGGTGGCGCATGCCTGTAGTCCCAGCTACTCAGGAGGCAGAGGCAGGAGGATCACTTGAGCCCAGGAGTTTGAGGTTGCTGTGAGCGAGGCTGACACCATGGCACTCACTCTAGCCCAGGCAACAGAGCAATACTCTGTCTCAAAAAAAAAAAAAAAAAGAAATCTTTGACTAGACCAACGTCCTGGAGCATTTCCTCAATGTTTCCTTCTAATAATTTCATAGTTTCAGGTGTTAGATTTAAGTCTTTAATACATTTTGATTTTATTTTTGCAGGTGGCAAGAAGTAGGAGCTCATATTTATTTCTTTTAACCATTTCATTTATAATTTTGAACAAAAACAGCCTTCTAAATTTGTAATTTAGAACTACTAGTTTTCCAGTTTCTGGATATTATCTTTACAGTATATGGTTTGTCGAATTTGAATTCTACTATTTTTTTCTTTGTTGTCATCAATGTTTTCAGCCTTTTTGTAATTCTCAGAAACTCTTTAAATCCTGAAAAGCAGGGGGAAAAAAAACCTCGAAGAGTCATCCAAGAGCTTCTTTCCATGTGCTGAACACTGTTCTTGAAATAGGTACCAAGGGCCAGGCTCTGTGCAAAGCAGTGAACAAAATAGACAAAGTCCTTGTGATCATAGGGTTTATTGTCTAGACCTGCACTGATCAATAAATCCCATATGGCTATACCAAGTTGAAATGTGGTATAAGTGTAAAATAAGTACTGATTTCCAACACTTACTATGAAAAAATAAGTTAAATATCTCATTAGTAATTTTTTACAGTGATTACATGTTGAAATGGTAATGTTTTGGACACATTAGATGACAGAAAATATATTACTAAAATTAGCTTCACCTGTGTCTCTTTAGTCTTCTAATGTGGCTACTAGAGAATCTGAAATTACATATACAGCTTACATTGTGTTTCCACTGGACAACACTGATCTAGACCTGGGGTTTTCAAACCTCCCTGTACACGGAATTGTATGGGAAGCTTCAAAGATACAGATTCCCAGGCTCCACCTCCCAGAGATTCTTACCCTATTAGTCTGGGCTGGGGCTCTGGTGCTGGCATTTCTTTTTAAATCTCCCAACTGAGACAATGCAACTATTCCAGGACACACGTATCTGCCTCCCTGCCATCTGAGGAATATCCATCTCCCCATTCCCTGACGGCCATCTTCTCTGGTCATAGTGGTTTTAAAATACATATACAAGTTGTTTGATACTTCTTCCTTCAAGAAGTAGAGCTTGGCCGGGCGCGGTGGCTCACACCTGTAATCCCAGCACTCTGAGAGGCTGAGGCGGGAGGATCGCTCGAGGTCAGCAGTTCGAGACCAGCCTGAGCAAGAGCGAGACCCCGTCTCTACTAAATATTAAAAAAAAAGAAGTAGAGCTTAATTCCCCTCCTCTTCTGGGTGGATAGGCCTTAATGCCTGGCTTCTAACTAATAGAATGTGGCAGAAGTGATGGTGTCTGACTTCCAAGACTAGGTCATAAAAAGCATGTGGCTTCCTCCCGGCTCTCTCTCTCATTACTTGGCCTGGGAAAAGCCGGCTGCCATGTTGTGAGGCCACTCAAGCAGCCCTGTGGAAAGGTCCATTGGGCAAGGAATTGAAGCTTCCTGCCAACAGCCAGCAGAAACTTGCCAGGCATGTAAGGGAACCACCTTGGAAAAGGATCACCTAACCCCAGTTGGATGCCCGCAGCCCTGATCGCACCTTGACCGCAACCTCAAATCAGAAATCCTGAGCCAAAACCATCTCGCTAAATCACTCTCAGATTTCTGACCCACAGAGACTGGACGAGATAATAAATGTTTATTGTTTTAGGGCGCTAAGTTTTAGGTAATTGTTACGCAGCAATAAATACCTAACCTGCTGTGACACTGGGCCTCCCTGCTCCTCACCATGCCCTCTCCAAGGCCACCTGCCAGTGGTGAACGGCCCCAGCAGCTCAGAGCCACTCGTGAGAGTGTGGCATGGCTCTCCCTTTCAAGGTGAGAGCCCAGTGACCACAGACGATTGTGCAGTTGTGACCATCGTCCCGCCGGGCAGGCACCCAGAGAGGTGCCTTGGTGCTGGGAGCCGGCTATCACGCCCGGCAGCCTCACACCGGGTTGCAGCTTTGATGTTCTGCTCGTGGTAACAGCACAGCACTTGGTAAAGATGTGCCAGGACAATTGTCTAAGTCCCTTGACCTTTGCGGTAGGCATGACGTTTGGCATGACCCTTCCCTCCTCCCCAATCTGTTTTCACTCTTCAGCCTCCATCCCAAGACAAAGTGCCCCTTTGCAACAGAGCTGCTTAGACACTCACGCGCGCGCACACACACACACACACACACACACACACCCATTTCTACTGTTCCTGCACCAGCCCCTCACCCCAGCCATTTCTCACTTCCTGCATCTCTCGGATCCACAGCTGCAACTGCCTGTGACTATGATTTCCGGTATAATATGCACCCCAATCCCCCCTTTGCCGCTCCAAACACAGTCCCACCGCCCACATCCCCTGCATCTCCCAGCACATAGACAATCCTCTGGAGGAACTAGTATAATGCACATTTCTACGCGGGTTTTTCTCCCTGGAGGAGGCAATGAAGACAGCATTATGCCAGTCTTGCTCGACTGTAGAAAGAACTATTGTAGATTCTTGGTCTTGGGTTAGAAATTCTGCTCTAGTTGGTTTGGCAGTAATACCAACAGAAAAGTAATAATGCTTCACTTCCTTCCTCAATACTATTATTTTAACTTAAATTCCTTCAACCTGAAGTTCTTTAAAATGTATAAGGTGAGGAGTTGGTTTCCACTCAATGGATCCCCCAAGCTGCTCTAAAATGAACACCGAAGTATCAACATTCATCAAATGCCTCGTGCTTTTTTTTCCAGTGCAAAAGTGGAAACAAAGATTACTTTATTCCTAAAGGTTTTTTTCCCCTGTGTTTTTGCCTGGCCTGAAATCAGACTCGTGTTCTAAAATGGAACTATTAAGTGCAGACTTCTGGTTTAACAGGATGGATCGAAGGTGGCCAGAAGCATTCTTGCCGTGTTAAGTTGAGAGTCTTAATCAGAAAGAAAAATTGATTACTTGTCTTGACATACATGTCACTTGCTGTTAGGAGGAGCTGTCCATTTAAGTGTGTGACATCTCAGCTTTGCATAAGTGACTTCTCCTTGCTTTTTTGACTCTATAAATGTGCAGTTCAAACCCAGAAGTGTTTGACTCAGGTCTGAGTCAAGACTGTCGGAGCATAATTCACATTTCTCCCCCCCTGCCGCGCCCCCCCCCCGCCCCCGCCCGCCACACTTTTCAAATGTTCCCCTACCCTGTGCCTCCCCCTGACCCATTTCCACCGCAGGCAGATGATGCATGGATTTGTCACTGAAACGATTGTTGGAAACTCATCAGCTTACACTTCGGGCTACGGGGCTGTGGCTCCTTGTAATAATAGACAAAGGATGTGTCCACTCGTGATGTTTACCCACGTCGGCTTGTGTTTGTCTAGTATTTGAAAGGGGGTTTGTTATCACTAGACATTCCTGAACAATCGTTGTTGGAACACCAAGCACAGGAGTGGAAGGGCCAGGGGGACAGCCAGGACACAGGAGGATAGGAAGGGCGCTGTCCGGTCCTCCGTGCTTGTTCAGCACCATCTACTGGGGGATTCCAACGCGACTTCGGAACGACAGCTCAGTGCGATCCTAAATGAGAGGAAGAGGGTCCCACGCCCATCCTCCCAGGGGATGCACTCACTGTTCATCTGTGTGGATCATGCACAGCCAACATCTACCCCAACATCGCCTCCGCCCTGGGATACTTGACGCCTTAACCCTTTCTTGAAGTGTGGGCAGGAAATGCAAATAATTTGAACATCATCACAGCAAGGAGAGCCTGGGAAAAGCTCGGAGAGAGCATTACTACATTGGACAAAATAGATTGCTCATTTAGTGTGGCTCTTTATTACAGTTTTATTATCTTTTTTTTTTTTTTTTGAGACAGAGTCTCGCTCTGTTGCCCGGGCTAGAGTGAGTGCCGTGGCATCAGCCTCGCTCACAGCAACCTCAAACTCCTGGGCTCAAGCGATCCTCCTGCCTCAGCCTCCCGGGTAGCTGGGACTACAGGCATGCGCCACCATGCCCGGCTAATTTTTTTCTATATATATTTTTAGTTGGCCATATAATTTCTTTCTATTTTTAGTAGAGACGGGGTCTCGCTCTTGCTCAGGCTGGTCTTGAACTACTGACCTCGAGCGATTCACCCGCCTTGGCCTCCCAGAGTGCTAGGATTACAAGCGTGAGCCACCGCGTCCAGCCAGTTTTATTATCTTTCAAGCTACATTATTATCGAATGAACTGAGATATATGTACTTTTTTAGATAATCAAAATTTTAAGCACCATCTGGGTTAATATTATTTGCAAAGGAATACCAAAGACAATTAAACTTTTATGCATGACTCAGAGCTGTTTATCATGAGCATCATTTCCTATGCAAAGTGTTTGGGAACAATTAGAACACGTGGAACTGTTTGCTCCTGAGCAAAATGGTCCTATCCTGGCTAAGTTCTTGCCTCTCCATAGCTTTCCTTCTTTCCCCCTTACATCCCTAGTAGTACTACTTCTTGTAGCACCCTGCTGTACCACAGGGGTGGTTTATTCATTTTTCACTTCTTTTAAACTTAATGGGAGGCAATCATCTAACTAAATTTAGTAGAAATATTGTCTAAATTATGACTGAGACCCCCTGTGGCTCATCTATGAGCAAAATGTATCTGTTTTTGTTTGGGTTTTTTAAAATATATTTTTTAATTTTATTTTATTAATTGACACATAATAATTGTACATATTTATGGGGTACATGGTAATGTTTTGATACATAATATATAGTGATCAGATCAGGGTAATTAGCATATCCAATATCCACCATCTCAAACACAAAATACGTCTGTTGTAATAAACGAAATTTGTGACAATGCTTTGTCTGTCTTTTTCCACTTTATCTTGAGCTATTCAAGTGTCTTCCAGAAAATTGAGGTGACTGAATAAATCACCTTCAAATAAGTGCAAGAGATTTTGGTATACTATTAGTTAAGGGACATTTACCCAAATAGATGTTCATATAGAAAATGTAGAAAAGGCACACTTCAACCGGCACAAAAATCTAAGGCAGATATCGTATTAAGTGCTCCCAACAGTACTGTTACGTTAATTTCACTTCATGACTAATTTAAAGACGGCTCCCTTTTTGAAACCAGGTAGGGATAAATGAAAGCTAACTGGACATTCTTTACGTTCTACTCAGTCACAGACTCCTTTTGATCAGACAGTGTGGCAACTGCTATAAGCTAAGAAAATAGTTACTCATTATCCATGACATTGTAAGCCAGTTCTAGGAGAGCACCTGGCCTCCGAGGAGGTAATAATAGCTGTATGTGGCTTCTACTTATAGGTTAGATTCCCGGTTAAAACATGTCAGGAGACCAAGATCATGAATGTGACTCCCTTCCCCAGGGGCACAATCCATTCTGTGGGGTCTGAAGCTCTTTAAGAAACAGAGCACAAAATCACAATTAGGTAAGAAAACAAATATGTAAGAATAATTTTACAAAGGTGATAAACCCTATAAACATCCCAAAATCCAGGTTAATAGAAAGTTAACAGAAAGTTTTATCAACTACCTGACACTTCTGCAATATTTTTCTACTTTTCTTAATCTACATACTCTTTGATTACCTCTTTAAATGGAGATTTTGTCATTTAATTATCTATAGCAACAATGAAGGTTACTTTAGTCTTTCCTCTAGCACAAGATCTATTGATTTGGCAGAAATTTAGAAGCAATAGGAACACGATTGTTTCTATTGTATGAGTGGAAATATGGAATCCCACCCTAATGGTGAGCTTGGCCATTGGAAGGAATGAAACAATGGAATATCGGTTCATGTGGAAGGATCCAGTTGAGGTTATTTTGGAAGTGGTTGTGGGATCTTCAATAAAAGGAGGCAGTGTGTCCCAGTGTTTAAAACTGTGTGACTTTGGCAAGTAACAATCTCTTCGCACTGCAGTTGAGTAATGCCTATGTCAGAAAGTCGTTGGAAGGATCAAACGAGAAGGTTAATGTAACAGACCTAACACGGTGCTTGTTTTGTTGTTGTTTTGCTTCACTTCTGAATTGTTTTGCTTTAAATATTAACCACACTACAAAAAACAAAAAAGAAACTTACAGAAAACTCCCCAGGTGATGCTGATGCACAACCAGGATTGGAAACCACCAGACCACACTTGCACCAAAAGTTTAGCTACTTTGATAGGAGATGCCTTGGAGGTGAGGTGAGAAAGAAGGGAATAAAATAACTCCTTAAATAGCAAAGAGGAAAGACATTCACTTGAAGCCAACTTTGCTGCCACAGAAATGATGGATTTAAAGACTTGTTTGGTCATGCTTCCAAATCTCAGAAAAAGGTTTTTTAAAAAAAGTGCTTTAGATCAACAATATTAAAATCCGGGCTATAACGCATATGGAAATTGCCAGATTTTAGTGCTCCAAGGCTGAAGCCTTTCACTAGTGTAAAATGCTCCCTCAGGGGCCTTGAATGTGACGCAGAAGCCCATGTTTTGTTTTCTCTGTAAGACAGGCTTGGGCATCGGGCAGATCCGTGTTTGAGTCTGAGTTTTGTCACTCACGGTCCATGTGCCTTTGGGAAAAATCATTAACTTCTCCAGGGCCGTCTACTGCTGTATAAAATAAGAATATTAATGGTGTCTACCACATATCTTTGCCATGAGGCTTGAGTGAGAGTGAATGGCAGGCTGTCAGCACAGTTCTGACACATGCCACATACTTAATAAAAGTTAGCTATTATTTTCTTTCTTTTTTTTTTTTTTTTTCTGGAGACAGAGTCTCACTCTGTTGCCCGGGCTAGAGTGAGTGCCGTGGCGTCAGCCTAGCTCACAGCAACCTCAAACTCCTGGGCTCAAGCGATCCCCCTGCCTCAGCCTCCTGGGTAGCTGGGACTACAGGCATGCGCCATCATGCCCGGCCTTAGCTATTATTTTCATTATCATTCTTATAATTCTTGTTTGGTTGGGAGTGTGAAGTTTTTATTTTGGCTTTTGTTTTTCTTTTACAGTAGTATTTATTTCCCCTACTAACTATCTTGCTGGGGCTTCTGTTTATAACCCAACTAACTAAGACACTGATGGAAATTTAAAAACACAGAGTAATTAACAAAAGTGGTGTGCACAGGCAAGGGTGGGTGCGTGGGTGCGTGGGTGCGTGGGTGTGTGTGTGTGTGTGTGTGTTCTGATTTCTCGTCTTCAATAGATCTTTAAAATTGTTGGAATTATAAACACAAGTGGCCAGAAAATAATGAAAATGACCTGGAGATTTAAAAATTAGGCCAGGTGCAGTGGCTCACATCTATAACCCTAGCACTTTGGGAGGCTGAAGAGGGAGGATCACTTGAGGCCAGGAGTTCAAGACCAGCCTGAGCAATATAGCAAGACCCTGTCTCTGTAAGAAATAGAAAACTTAGCCGGGCATGGTGGCACATGCCTGTGGTCCCAGCTACTCAGGAGGCTGAGGCAGGAGGATCGCTTGAGCCCAGGAGTTTGAGGTTGCTGTGAGCTATGATGATGGCACTGCACTCTATCCCAGAAAACAGAGTGAGATCCTGTTTAATTAAAAAAAAATTAACTTTTAGAGCATTTCTCAGTATAGTCTACTTTGGAGTTACCTGTGCATTTTCTCTAACATATTCCAAGATGCACATTATTAACTTGTATAAGTCACTTAGCTTCCTGGAGACTTGGTCTCCTTGTATCCAAGATGAGGGTAAAAATGCTTAGTAAGATTTATGCAGTATCATTCATGCAACAAATGCATTAAGTGCAGCAGTGAACTGGACAGGTATGATTCCAGCCTTCCTAGAGCTTACAGTCTAATAGGAATAATGACATTAATAGTGTAATGAGTATGATAAAGACGGAGTGCCAGGTACAACGGGAACATACGACAGGCTGATGTAGTCTAGTCTGGCCTGAAGATGGGGCGTTTGCATCCATAGAGGCTACATGTTATTATGGAAGGAAAGAGGGAGAGCAGGGTAAGAACTGGTTACCCCACATCATTCATTCATTCATTCATTCGTGTATTTATCAAACAACAAGACAGGCAGGATGCCTAGAAAAAGGATGCCCTTGAAGTTAAGACTCTTCCAGAAGCCTCACTTATCTGTACTCACTAATTCTGTGCTCACCAAGCCTTATTTGGGGAGAAGCAATACCCGCTCTAGCCCATCTGCCCCACAGCTATCAAAGTTGTCAACCAAAGCCATTCATCTTTTAATGTTTTACAGGGCAATACCTGTTTTGGGAGCATTTATTAGAGGAAATTTCATCCAACTATTCCACCCTAAAAATCAGGTATGTTTCTCTGTGGTTGCTTACTGCCGGCCACACCGCACCCTGCATTTAGAACACTCACTGTGAAATGGAAAGAAGCTTCCTGAACTTTTGGGGTTGGTCTTATAATAGTTAAACTGAAATCTGATGTGTCCGCTGCTATCAGGGCTGAAAATACTTTTCCAGCTGGAAATGCCTGAACCAAAGATCCGATAATTGTTGACTGGGTCAGTAGGTTTCTCTATGGGGAGCCAGATCTCTGCACTAGATAAGCCACGATCAGGCTGCGTCCGTCAGTGGAGGCACAAAGAAGAAACTGAGGCAGAGAGCTGGACAGCAGCTGCAGCTTGCTGAAGTCGTGTAAGTGCCAGACCAACTCCTTCAATCTCTAGACCAGATTCAGCCTACGTCAGAACAGTTTTACACCCTAGAAACTATTGCTCAATGTAAAATATATTTTACTTCCAGCGTTTAGTTGTTTGGTTTTGATAATATAGAAAGTAGATTTTTAAACCATGTTACTTTGAAGTTGGTTTCAGGGGGTTTTGCCAGAGAGGAATCACCTTGTATATGATCTTGGTTTTCATTTGACTTTCCACCAAATCACTGTTATGCAAAAATTCTCCATGCAATTTAAGTTGTGTGTGTTTTTAAAAGAGCCTACCCTCTGAAAAGCATATCTGTTTTATTTTACTTTATTTATTTATTTTTTTTGAGACAGAGTCTCGCTCTGTTCCCCGGGCTAGAGTGAATGCCATGGTGTCAGCCTCGCTCACAGCAACCTCAAACTCCTGGGCTCAAGCAATCCTCCTGCCTCAGCCTCCCGAGTATCGGGGACTACAGGCATGCGCCACCATGCCCGGATAATTTTTTCTATATATATTTTTAGTTGTCCAGATAATTTCTTTCTATTTTTTTTTTTTTTAGTAGAGACGGGGTCTCGATCTTGCTCAGGCTGGTCTCGAACTCCTGACCTCGAGCGATCCACCCGCCTCGGCCTCCCAGAGTGCTAGGATTACAGGCGTGAGCCACCGCGCCTGGCCTGAAAAGTATATCTAAATAACTAATTTTAAGAACTCAGCTCTTTTCTTTTTGTGTGTACTATTAACTGCTGCCAAAAACTTAGATTACTTTCAGGCAAGGAAAAGCGAAGCCTAAAAAACATGAGTTTCTTCGAATCTCCAAGTTTTCCATGGAACTTGACCTGGCACATATCTTCAGCAAATATAACATTTGGAAGGAGAACAAGTTTCTTTTTCTTCTATCTCCGTTAGAATTCTATTGGTTGTAAGTGACAGCACAAAACAAACTGGTTTAAACAAAGATTTCCTTGCTCACATAACTAAAGTGTCCAGAGAGAGCCAGGATTCACATTTCTTTCACTGTTTCCTTGGACTTTGAGACAAGACCAAGAATCAGAGAAAAAGGTTTCCAACTTAGTAGTTAAGTTTTGGGGGAGTCGAAACTGCAGAGGAAGGTTGACACGCCTGAGCACATGCTGTTCAAAGGTCAACTGTATATTATTATAATTGTTCTATTGAATGATTAGTTACTGTTGATGTCTTGCTATGCCTAATTTATAAATTAAACTTTATCACAGGTATGTATTTATAGGAAAAAACAGTAAACGTAGAGTTCAGTACTATCCCTGGGCGCAGGCATTCACTGGGTATCTTGAAACATTGGTGAGTTTCTCCTGTGGATAAGGAGAAATTACTAGACCAGCAGCTGGGCATCGGGGCTTCCACGTGTGAATTTCAGGTGGGACAGGATACAAACATTCAGTCCATAGCAGCAAATGTTTTTGTTTTTTTTTTCTGATTGCATTTTGTTTTCTTACACCTCTAGGTGTAAGCCATGGCTTTCCTTGTTGAGTTCTTCCCTCATCACGCCTACACGTCCTCTGTGTCACCATCCATGACGAATGATGAGACTCACTGCCAGATTCCTTCCTCCTGCTGCCATGTGCTCACGTTTCCTCAATTTCCTTCTGCGACATCCACAATCGTGCTGGAGCTCCGTGGCAGAAAATGCCTTTGCAAAGGCGACCAGCAGAGGTGTCCCATCTGCAGACAGGACTCTTCCACCGGGAGAAAAGACTTCTCTATTCGGGGGGGCTCATGCTACCCTCGTGGGGATGGTTGTGCCTTAACTGAGCATGTGATATTATTAAATTTCTGTGTCAGGTAGACGCGTAGTGGGGAGAGTCGTTCATGACTCATTTTCCATTCCGTTTTTGGCAGTAGGTACTTAGCTCTCTCCCCCATCAGGAAGGAAGTTTGTGGGTACAGCATGATGCCATGCGGCGTTAAACAGCTGGAGAAGCGCAGCGTTCGAAAGCAACTGCTCGTGTAGACCTGGGAGCTTCTGCACTCCGTCTGCGTGACACGGGTCTTTCCGGCCACTGCTGGCCACTTCCACAAAGTCTCCTTTGTTGGCTCCTTTGCATGTTCCCAACCTCTACATGTTGGGGTACCTGAGACTTTAGTGCCTGCGTCTCTTTCTCCTGAATCTACACAGTATTTCCTCCCTGTATCATCTTCTCTCCTGTAAGCAGAGGTTCCCAAATTGCAACCTCTAGCCTGAAATCTTCTACCCTCCAGACATCTATCTCCTCTTGGATGTCTAAATAAACGTCTAAAACTTAACATGTCCGAAACGGAACTCCTGATTTTCTTCCCTAAATGTGCTTTCTCTGCAATTTTTCCCATCTCAGTGAATGACAATGTCACGCTTCCAGTTGTTCAAACAGAAGCTTTGAAGTCATCCGTGAATCTCCTCTGTCGCATCCGACATTCAGCCCATCAGTGAATCCCTTCTGCCTTTACCTCTGACGTGTGTTCGGAACCTGACCACCTCTTGCCACCGCCGTCACCGTGGGCCAAGCCATGTCATCTCCCTCCCAGGGTATCAGAACAGCCCCTCACTGGTCTCTGTGATTTTCTTCCTTACTGCCTGTAGCACGGCACGTTCTGCACAAAACGAGCTGTCCCTTTAAAACATGTCCCATCCTATCACTTCTCGGTTTACGACCCTTCAAGATGTCCCATCTCACTCGTGAAAATAAACTCCAGCATCCTTCCCATCATGCCATGGCCCAGATGGCCTCCTGTGACATGTCCCCTGCCATTGTTCCGACTTAACTGTGCTCGTCCCTCCTCACCTAGCCCACGCCAGGCAGGGCTGACTTATCCATTGCGCACCCAGCGTGGTGCCAAAGGTCTGAGCCATGCTGTTAAGAGCCCACAAAAACTTTTAATTTCTTTTAAAAACAGAAGAAAAGGCCGGGCGCGGTGGCTCACACCTGTAATCCTAGCACTCTGGGAGGCCGAGGCGGGAGGATCGCTCGAGGTCAGGAGTTCGAGACCAGCCTGAGCAAGAGCGAGACCCCATCTCTACTAAAAGTAGAAAGAAATTATCTGGACAGCTAAAAACATATATAGAAAAAATTAGCCGGGCATGGTGGCGCATGCCTGTAGTCCCAACTATTCGGGAGGCTGAGGCAGGAGGATCGCTTGAGCCCAGGAGTTTGAGGTTGCTGTGAGTTAGGCTGATGCCATGAACTCTAGCCTGGGCAAAAAAGTGAGACTCTGTCTCCAAAAAAAAAAAAAAAAAAAAAAAAAACAGAAGAAAAAATGTCTAGGCTAAAAAAAATACGTTAACACATAACATGAACATAGTTGTCTTTATAGCAATACAATCATAATATAAAATTTTTTAGTGTTTTTTAATGAAGGCAGGCACCTACAAAGGCAAAAGCATTTATTAGGGTACAAGAAAACCCTAACGTGGCCCCTGGGGGGAGTTTAGGCTGAATCTGGGCTGAGCTGGGAAAGCCTTACTCTTCCATACAGCGTGCTAAATAATCGCTCCCTGATTTCTGGTTTTGTGTCTCCCATGGGACCCCATTCGTCATTGGTCAGCTACTGCTTTCTTCCTTGTGCTCAGTGTTTTGAACCTTGCTTCCTACACACAGTGGGGCGGCTACCAGCTAATGGAATCCCAACCCTGGTCTCTCACCGAGGCCCCTCGTACCTGTCTTAGGAGTCTCCACTCCTGTCTTGGGGGCAGTGAGACAAGACAAAAGAAAATTGCCCTAAAGGAGCCAAAAAGAGGTGAGACCATCAGACTTGAAATTCAGTCTTGCTGATTGCACATTTAGCTCTTAAAAAAAAAATAAAGTCCTTGTTATCATCTGTGGCCACGTTCCTTTAATTAACAAAACAGACTTTACAGTTTCAAGCTCAATATTTCTACGACTTTTTTGGTCTTTTATTTTCTAAAGCTTTCCTATCTTCTTGTATCTCAATGAAGATGAAAGGTTCACCTGTAATTTGCTCTCCGATAATTATAGCTTTCAGATATGGCTAAGTTATAGGTTATCGCCAGTATGACCTAGAAATTACCTATAAATTTAGCCGGGCCAGTACTTTTACAAGAGATCAGAGACATAGCTAAAAAACATCCTCTCTAGCATTAACTAAAGAAGAAAAATTTTGGGAGGGAGCTCTAAGAGCATTCACAGATTGGTTTTGCGAAATCAGTTTTATTTGTAATATGATATACAGGAAAATTTATCCATGATGCATTGCCTCAAATCAACCCTCATTTCACCTTTTACTTCCGTTTTTATTTTGTGTAAAAATAGTTTCTTCCTATAGTGCTTTCCCATCCATTGCATTGTTTCAGAATCAATTACAGAAAAAAAAACTTGGCTACCTAGAACTGAATACCATTAAAAACAGAGCATCAATTCCTGCAGTATGTTTCCTAACTGGATACACATGAATGAAATAATCGAACTAAGTTCTTTTCATGCTCTTAATTCAATAAAGCAATTCATAAAGCAACACATTTATATTTCACAGCTCATTTACATATTTCGTTTTCCTAGCGTTCTTTTTTGGGCTAAGTTTTCTCCTTACTAAGACCAGCTCAAACTGGTGAGACTTCAGACAAGTGGTTTCTCAACCCTGGCTGCACAATCGAATGGTCTGGGGAACTTTAGAAAAGTTCTGATGAGCTGGCCCTGCCCTAGAGACTCTGATTCAATATTTTGAGTATATATATATGCACAGCTTGGTTATTCCATTACCATGTCACCAAAGCAGATCACAAAGGAGGGGAAAAGTCATTTTGTCTTCTGCCTGGCTGTTTTGACAACAAACAAATTATTTTTTACCCCCAAAAGAAAAATGGGACAAAAGATATTTTTACTTCTAGTAAATAAAGCATGTCAACTCTCAAGAGGTGTTTGGCCCTTTCCAAAGCAAGGCAGGGCACAGAAAGACGGCCGGGTGGGGGGCGGCTGCATGCCCTTTATATAAATTTCAACGCCTACCTTGGGTCCCAAAATAAATATTTTGAATATTGTCTCATTCTGGACGGTTTCAACAAGCACTATATCAACTTGTCTGCATATCCTCACGTAATAGCATGGAAGTTTCCAGCAGCTCATTCTTGATGTGTTTTTTTCACCAGACTTTAATCCCTCATTCCATATATTCCACCTTTGAAAATTGCATCAGTAAAAGATTCTAAGATTCAGGACTGACCAGCACAGTATTCTTGAGGGGTTAAGACCAGATCTACCCTTAAAGACAATCTTGCAGTTTGCCACATAGACGTGAACTAAACCCAACCCTTGTTCTGCCTGGATTCTTCCTGCTCTCCGACAATATAGGTGAGTTTGGTAAACACTACTGCCATTTTTCAGGAATTGTCAGATGAATATGGTTATTCTCCTCATCTTATTTCTCTGAAAGAAGTAGACGGGGCAGAGGAATGACGCCAGGGCTCCTCTCCACCGTCATGTTCTTCTTCCAGACTTGCTCAAGGGAAGGATGAAAACAAACCTACAGGAAACTCTTTTTGCACCCAAACCCTTCTGGCGGCAAGCGTGAGAATCACTGGGTCCCTGTCACTCACCTCTATCTGTGCTACCTCTGGTCAAACCTTTTGTTCCCGGTTTCCACACACAGAGTCCAATAGCATAGTCTCTTTTTTTTTGAGACAGAGTCTCGCTCTGTTGCCCCGGCTAGAGTGCCGTGGTGTCAGACTATCTCACAGCAACCTCAAACTCCTGGGCTCAAGCAATCCTCCTGCCTCAGCCTCCCGAGTAGCTGGGACTACAGGCATGCGCCACCATGCCCGGCTAATTTTTTCTATATATTTTTAGTTGTCCAGATAATTTCTTTCTATTTTTAATAGAGACGGGGTCTTGCTCTTGCTCAGGCTGGTCTCGAACTCCTGACCTCGAGCGATCCTCCCGCCTCAGCCTCCCAGAGTGCTAGGATTACAGGCATGAGACACTGCGCCTGGCCATTAGCATAGTCTTTCTCACCCAAATAAGGACATTTTTAGGGATACTTTAGGTGGGGCGGAAAGGACAGAGGGGGAAAAAATGTCATAAAAAAAAAAAAAACCCTCAGTAAAATTTTTTCTTAGGAATCTGGATTTTTAAAATTATACCACAACGTTTTTCTCCTTCTGGAATTCTCCTCTCCCAATGGGTGTAAAATAAACAACAATATCCTCCTTTGTTGTCTCTCTGCTCTGCATGTAGGTCTTAGTTTGCTGAGAGGAAGTTTTAACCCTCTGTGAGGTCAATGCCAGGAATGGTTTTAGGATGATTTACCAGAAGTCAGCCAGGAAGCTGACCTGGGCCTGTTTATAAAGAAGCCAGAGCCGGGCGGGGCGTTCCGTGTGGCCATGGGAACGGCATTGACCTTTGGTATAGACACAGGTAGTGCGGTTATTCCAACACCACACTTTCAAATGAGAAATCTAACCTCACACGTGCCCAGCCTTGCACACTTATGGCCAATAAAGAGTCTACATTGCTCAGTGCACGACCACCAGCTCTTCCAAATGCCAATGCCACGAGATCAGTGGTTTCCTCGCAGTCACCCAGCAACACACACTTAGACCCAAGCGTCTTCTTTGGCCATCTCAGTGCTAATTCATTCCCGAAACTACACCTTTTTTTTTTCTTCTGGGAAATAGACACGTTTAACTAGAAGCTACTAGAAGACAGAGACTGTGTTTTCATCAGCCTAGTAAAATGCCCAACTCCAAGCAATGGAAAATACCCACTTGGGAGACAAGAGCCCTGGAGTCCAGGCCTGAGTGCGCCGCTAAGCCTAGCAAGTCATTCTGTAAGGTGAGGGCATTGCATTTTATGAAATCTACGGTCCTCTTCAGCTCTAGGCTTGTCCACCTAAGAAATATTCACCCACGGACGTGAGCTGTCAAACACCATCTCAGAGCCTTCCACCGACACCTCCTCGCTCTTCCTCTGCCCCGCTCAGCACCCTGCTCGCCTTCGATAGACCCCAGCTCAACCCCAAGGCTATGGGATTTCATCACCACTGTGTGTTTTGGTCAAATGGTCATTTTCTGTATTGACATTCAGAAACCCCAGCGATGGTGCATCGTTCCAGAGAAAGGGGTGATCTGAGATAAAATGGTGCTGTTGTATTTCTCCATTCATGTCTACAGAGCCCTGAAAAGAGCAGTGTGCTTGTTATGTAAAAGGTTATGATATTCAGAGAGAAAAAAAATCTCATCAGGTATGATGGTAGCTGCACTGGTTTGTGCTCCAAAGGCAGGAAATAGCTTCGCCAACCTGAAAATAAAATATGCTTCTCCCAAGCAGCTAAGCTTGTTAGAATCCCCGTCTGGGGGCAGGAACCGCGTTGCATACATAATGTGAACACGCCAATGCTTGCTTTTTTCCCCAGAGTTTTTTTTTTGAATCTTTCTCCTATATTTTAATCCCACGAAAAGATTCCAAACTACAGGAAAGAGTCCAATGTTTCAACCCAACCATCTTTGCTCCTCAGATTTAATTTTTATTTCCTCCCAGCAGATGTTACCCACAGGCACCCTCGGGGAAAGGAAAGCTCTCAGCCCAGCAACTTTCTGATGCCTCAGGAAGCCACGTTCTCCAGGGCAGATTCTAAAATGGGTCACTTCCCTTTTGTGGCTTCACGACAAATTCTATGGGACACACTGGCCCCTATCCTCTTTTCACAATTGAATCTCAATGCCATGAGGCTTCGAATAGATCCAGTTAAGGCCACGGTTGGTACTTAAATGCAGTGGCCTTTTCCACCCAAAGGCTAGATTTTACCCCTCCCTCCACCCTCCCTCCTTCCTCCTCCCTCCCCTCCCCTCCCCTTCTTCAATAGCGCTGTGTTATGAAGGGCCCGGCCACACACACACAGAATATTACAGGAATAAAACCTGGAGAAGGGCGCACATGGTTATGAAACATTAAACTTAAACTTCTCTTTATTTTGCTCTCCGAATTCTCCTCCCCCTCCAAGAAAAAACACGAGCCTCGACAGATTTGTGGTCCGTGTTATCTTGAGCCCACAAAGAAGCCCTTCTCTGCTCCCTGCTGCCTAGACGGTTCAAAAGCAGCTACTGTAAAGGAACAGCTACTGCTTTGGCCTTAGGGACAACTATTTTAGAGGAAATAGATTAAACTAGAATCAGCCAAAGCACTCTGGACGATGCAGAGTTCTGTACCAATGAAATCTATTAACATCAGGAGTTCTTCCATGCCAACGAAAGAGAGGACGGGCAAGGCCAGGAAGGTAAAAATGTTAGAGCCTGAACACCGCTTTTTTTTTAGTAGTGATTAAAAAAAAAAAAAAAAAACAAAAAACAAAAAGTTCAAGGTCCCCTCCACTTTTCTGCCCCAACCTACGAACTTCAGTGGGAATTTGGCCCGAGGACAGATTGCCACACCAGACATTGATTCCATTAAAGCCAACCGGGGTCAAGGTGTCACCCATTAATTTATCGATTGCAAATAGGAATTTTGCCCAAGGCCAGAACTCACAATTGGTCCCGGTTGACCCGCAATGGATTTCTACAAGTGGCTGGGGAAAGCGAGTCTCTTTTTAGAACGTGTCTTCTTTGGTCCACTCTTTCTTGCTTTATCCCCTCTCCTCCTTTGTCACATTAATAACAGAGCACTCAAAGAGCTTCATTAGCCGATGGCACGCAAACAGCTGCTCAAAGGATTTGGGACTGGATTGATCCTGAAGCTGCCAGTATAGACGTTGCATGTCAGAAATGACTACAGGAGCTTATCGGCTGCTTTTCAATTTTGACATCATTCCCTTTTCTTTCTTTCCCATCTCATGTTACTCATCACGCGCTAACTTAGTAAGAGAAAAGACGTTACTCTTACAAAGTGGCCCTTTGCATTACGTTGAAAGTAAAGCAAAATGGTTATTATTTTTTATTCCTGAAATGCATATTTAACATGCAAGCTACAAAAGAGAGAAAGAATATTAAAATAGCATTTTTCTGGGTGATGCTATGTGTAGCATTCTTAATCAATTGTCTCACCTAGACAGGAAAACTAATACCGTAGTCGTTACACGTAGCTGGGAAGTAGGCTAATGTTTTGCTAAGATTGAGGAGTAGCTCTTCTTTCTTTCCAATTTTCGGGCAATTTTTCAGACCCTCTCTGGGGCATGAAGCCAAATTCAAGCTGCCCTTGTAAGACCTGGAGACCCAGAGGCTAGAAATGAAATTATTCCAACCAGAGAGAAATAAACGATCACATGGATGCACAAGAAGGCATATACAAGGACGGAGCATTTATTTATGGTAGCAGAAAACAAACAACAACCTGGAACCCACTTAATTGTGGATCACAGGGGAAGGACTAAATAAACTACAACCTGCCTGTGCCACAAAATACTACAGAACAGCTCCAAGGAACGAGGTGAAATTTATGTACTAATAAGGGCCCATCTCTAAGATAACAATGTAAAAAAATACTGTTTATATTAAATACAGATACTTAAACCCATAAAACAAAATGGATATAGTTTCTAGCTAGAAGAAAGTCTGCAAAGGAAACATAGTAAATGGATTGGGAGAAGCCAGAAAACGTTTGAGATTAAGAATGGTGGTGAGGCTAGGCACGGTGGTTCACGCCTGTAATCCTAGCACCCTGGGAGGCCGAGGCGGGAGGATCGGTCGAGGTCAGGAGTTCGAGACCAGCCTGAGCAAGAGTGAGACCCCGTCTCTACTAAAAATAGTAAGAAATGATTTGGACAGCTAAAAATATATATAGAAAAAAAAAATTAGCCGGGCATGGTGGCGCATGCCTGTAGTCCCAGCTACTCGGGAGGCTGAGGCAGGAGGATCGCTTGAGCCCAGGAGTTTGAGGTTGCTGTGAGCTAGGCTGATGCCACGGCACTCACTCTAGCCCAGGCAACAGAGTGAGACTCTGTCTCCAAAAAAAAAAAAAAAGAATGGTGTTGAGAGGGGAGTTTAGCCTTATGTGTAATATTTTCATTTGTTACAAAGAAACTGTATCTGCTTTAATTATACAGTTCAAATTTAAGTCCTTTTAAACAGTCACGAGCTCTTTAAAAAGCATTGATTCCTTGTGTTGCTACATTTAGCTAAACCCATATTGTCCTGAAATATTCCTCTTGCTGAGGTTTGTTTACTCCTGAGGTTCTGTTCTAGCAGAGCAATGGGAAGAGAGAGAGTAAACAAGCCAGAATTGGAATTAAATTTCAACATGAAATAAAACACCTTTCATTTCTCCCCTCTCCACCCTTTCTTGGATCTGCGCCCACTGCTGTTCTTCGCCCTGGCCACCCCACCCTCTCGGAGAGACACAGAATTCTAGAACTGCAAAACACCTTGGAAACCTTTCCTTGGGCCACCTCATTTTAAGGTGAGTCCTCGTTTGCTCCAGTTAGAATCCATGGCTCCTGGTAGCTGGTCCTGTTCCTACGACCTCCTGGGCAGGGAGGTGGAGGTGGGCATGGCCAGGGGCCAGGACTCTTCCCAATAACTTCAGTAGAAAAAAGCTGTCGCTTTTTCAGAGCTGTTCATTTCCATTCTCTGGGACATTGGTCTCCTTAACTGTATTTTTGAGGCATCCAGTTCTAAAGAAGTCAGTTTCTTTGGTGTCTCTCTCTCTCCTCCTTTCTTTTCGCCTCTCAACTGCTGTGCATTTCTCCATCTCCCTGTATTTCTCTTGCTCTATAACCACATTCCCTCCTTATTGCTCTATTCATTTTCTGGAAAGATGTTCTACAAAGCCAATTTTCATGATGATAAATTTCAGCAATATTGCACTACTAAAAAAAAAAAAAAAATTCAACTGAAAAAAATTGAAGACCGGAAGGTAGATTCAGCTTTAATGGAGTGTTCTTCTTTTACCTTGCTTTTATGTTGCTCCTTTTTATCTCTTCATCAAGGAAGCTCTATTCCATCCAGCCTCGGGGTGTGATAAATAACTTACAAGGATGCGGATGTTGCCGTCTTGACAGGGCGTCTCAATACGGGTAGGTATTATCTACATTCTTGACATGGTTTCCTACGGGAGTAAACCCCGTGCACACGCAGAGATGCTAAAGCACAGAGGATAAAGTGTCTAGAGGTGACTAGTTTGGCCCCTTGTCATTTCCTTACAAGAGGCTGCTTATAAAATGCAACCACTTTCCAAAAGTTACGCAACTGAGGACCAGATGTGAACACTCGCCCTGTGGTCTGCAGCCTTCCAGGGCAGCCAGCCCATCTCGTGACGTGAACTTCGTGGGCTCCAGCGTGAAAAGTTGGTGGTCAAGGCTGGCTGGGGGACACGTGAACTGCCACTGAACTGCCACCGTGGCTGTCCAGCCTGCTTAAGAAACCATCTTTGCTAAATGCTCTTCCAAAGAAATGGGAATTCTATAAAGCGACATTTCTCAGGTGCTGAATCCTCCCTTTGAACTTGAGCCTTTTGGCATTTCCATTTCCATCTGCTTAAAACAGACACACGACCAACATTTATCAGTCCAGCACCTGCCGGGGCCTTCTTCCCTTCCAACCATAAAAGGAAGTTCTGATAAAATTATGATTTTTCTTTGTACCCGACAGGCTGTGACCTGTAGAAAGCTCTGAGTTCTGGCAGAAACACAAAATCAATTGAGTTTCAGCTGAATCTTTCTTTGGCTTTTAAGATCCTTTGATAAACCTCAGATGGAAATTCCTCAGCCCTCCAGAAGCTTAGGAGGGCAGCCATGCACTTTGATTTTTGACTTGATCGTGTAATTGAGGTGGCATTTTTATTGATCAGTGGTTCACCAGATCAGTGGGTTTATTAATCTTCTTTTCTAGCCAAGTAACTTGACAGAACTCCATTTAAAAATGATTGTAGCGTCTGTAATTGGGTTGTCTTTGAGCAGAGACCATAGATTGGTGAAGTCAACATTTTATTACAGAGATTCCACACGAGCGGCATAAAGATCCAATGAGGCTGAGAAAATGGGGAAACTTAACGTGGCTATCATGTTCTCCTTTCTGAATTTCTGAAATTGGCTTCTTTGCTTTGGGGGGAGGGAGGAAGTTGATTAATTCACTCTCCCCACTCCCAAAAGAGTGATCCTTCTAAACGCAAGTTCCACCATGCTTATACCCTGCACAAAGGCCTGGACTATCTCCCATTGCTCTTGGTGAAAACTTCCCATAACATCCAAGATCTTCCAAGCTTTGCCTACATTTCTAGGCCCACCCCTGCCCCTCACTATGTAAACGCAGCATCTAAACTACTTGCATTTGAAGGAACTTGCCAGACTCCCTCTTCCTTCTTGGCCTTTATTTTATTTATTTATTTATTTATTTGAAGCAGAGTCTCACTCTGTCACCCGGACTAGAGTGCCATGGCGTCAGCCTAGCTCACAGCAACCTCAAACTTCTGGGCTCAAGCGATCCTCCTGCCTCAGCCTCCTGAGTAGCTGGGACTACAGGCATGCGCCACCATGCCCGGCTAATTTTTTCTATATTTTTAGTTGGCCAGATAATTTCTTTCTATTTTTAGTAGAGACGGGGTCTCGCTCTTGCTCAGGCTGGTCTCGAACTCCTGACCTTGAGTGATCCTCCTGCCTCGGCCTCCCAGACTGCTAGGATTACAGGCGTGAGCCACCGCGCCCGGCCTCTTCTTGGCCTTTAAATCTGACAGTCCT
>CM052456.1:1844398-1863284 GCA_028533085.1 Varecia variegata
CCGTCTCTTAGACGCTAGTGTTTAACTCTATTGCAATGTACATCATCATACACTACACACTGGTTTTATTCTCAGTAGTATTTATCCCTCTCTGGAATTATGCTGTTTGACACTCATCTTCCCAGCCAAGGCAACCTCCCTGAGAGCTTGTGTGGCCCGATCACAGCACCTAGCACAGTTTGGGACACATAGTAGGCATTCAAAAGATATTTGCTAGGCCGGGCGGGGTGGCTCACGCCTGTAATCCTAGCATTCTGGGAGGCCGAGGGGGGTGGATTGCTCAAGGTCAGGAGTTCGAGACCAGCCTGAGCAAGAGCGAGACCCCGTCTCTACTACAAATAGAAAGAAATTATATGGACAACTAAAAATATATATAGAAAAAATTAGCCGGGCATGGTGGCGCATGCCTGTAGTCCCAGCTACTCAGGAGGCAGAGGCAGGAGGATCACTTGAGCCCAGGAGTTTGAGGTTGCTGTGAGCTAGGCTGACGCCACGGCACTCTAGCCTGGGCGACAGAGTGAGACTCTGTCTCAAAAAAAAAAAAAAAAAAATTTGCTTAATTAACTATATCTGGAAAGCCTAGCACAGGGTCCGGCAGGTACTTAGAGTTTATGGAACCTAAGGAACCATTGACGGTAAGATGCACTGCTATTTCATCTACTGTTACGAAAGCAGGAGAAGCATCCGAATAATTATGACATTATGCTTCCTTGTTAGATACTTTTCTATTTGGTCTAAGATACATATTAGCCACATATTTATCATATCTGTTCTATACATACATATAAAGGAAAATATAAACAAAATAAATTGATTCCACTTTCTAAACTTCTTTATATTCAGGGTCTAACTCTGCCAAATCACCTTTCAAATTCAGAGTTGTCAGTAGCTGTGACTGTCCCACAATATCGTCTTCTGTGCCATCCAGGGTGTTGGTGCTACATTGTTTCTCAAAAGAACACTCCCCTATTCTTGGGATTTCCTTCCCAGTCCCTGACATCCACCATTATGCAAGTTTTGGGGCCAGTGCCTTGTTGATCTTATCAAGGGTTAGATTTCAAACAAGAGCCTCAATTCATGTGCCTCCTCAAATGGTCCTTAAAAGATCGGTTGACAAAAACATGAAGGGGCTCAGTTATCCGATTTTGCCACTGGGAATAGCCGCCAGCTAGTACATCACGATTGCTTCTAGCTGACAGTCATTATTAGCCACCACCAATGTTAAAACTGACCACAATCTTAGAGTTAATAAATTGCAAATGTAGGTCTGGCTTATAACTGATGCAATATAATAGTATGTGCTTAATAAATATTGCTGAATGAGTGAGATTGACAGAGAAGCACATAGTGATAGAGTTCTAGGAAATTACTCCCCAAGGTATAAATAATTGCATATTTAAATTCTACTCTCATTGGCTGAAATATATTATGTGCCAAGCCCAGTGCTTGGTTCATTTATATACATTATCTCATTTAACAACATATACATAATATCCAGATGTTATAGTCACTTCCCAAAGTGAAAGACAGTTAGATCTACTTTAGCTATCATTCTGTCTCCAGAACCCTCCACTGACCTGCATTCACAAATACCACAATGAAAATTGATTTTCATAATTGTACAATCAGAAAAATATCTTCCTAATCATTAAGAAAATATCTAGTCAGTCCAGCATAGTTGTATTGTCAAAGATAATTCTATGATAATTCCTCAAGACTGATAATCCATGAATTGTGCACATAGTTTTTAATTAAAACTTTTGATTAAAAGTTTTCATATGATTTCAAAAATCAGCTGTTAAACTGAAATGCCTACCTATTTGGTTATCTATTAATTTTCTTCCCATCTTATATTCAGGACAAAGATTTTGATATTAAAAGCCAAGAATCTGCATTTTGTTTCCCTTCCGATTCCATCATTCACAAGCCCTAAAGAAATGGATGTCCTCTGGTCCAACTGCCGAAACAGGGATGTCACCAGATAAATCGGTAAGTAAGGACCGGGGCACACAGCACACCTGTCACAACTTCACCTGTCACCCTACCACTAATATTAATTAAACCCATTAGGGCCAATCACAGTGGACTGTCATGGTGGATGAGGCGTGCTAGACAGATTTCTACCCTCAAGGAACCACAGATCAGTGGAGAAAAGTCTTGTACATCAATGACACAAAAAATGAATATAGATGGGGGGCAGTGCTCAGCGCAGGGACTGCAGTCAGTCTCCGGGTCCCCCTTGGCTGCAGAAGGAGCTTTACGTCTATACCACAGTCAAGGGTGGTGGCCTGATAAAAAGGTTGGATGGCTTCTGTTGTAACTATCCTAGAGGTACGGTTAAGCATTCCGACTTAGAGATGTCCTGCAGGGCCCGGAGGAAGAGGACACCTGTAGGCCAGGTGAGTTAGGAGAGGAATGGCTGAAGTCCCGTCCTACAGAGCTGTGACAGAGATGCAGTCAGACTGCGGGATTTTGTCCAGGGTTTCCATGAACCTGAAGACATCAAAGAGCCTTTGCGTTACCGGCTTTCAGAAATTTTGGGAGAAGAAAATGAGGAAGGAAGCCCCTCTCTGGCTTCTAAAGAGAGAGAGTAACAAAAGCACAATGATTAATTAGAAGTCATCAGAGGGACAGGGACTGCAGAGGAGAAGGCACAGAGTCCATTTGTGCCAACTTTGGGCTTCCACGGTGAGGCTGCAAGACCAAGCTCTAGCTGGGAGTGGTAAAGCATGAAATCACCACCGTGACTCACCGCCGAGTGTAGCCCGAATGAATTCACTCTGCAAACACAGCTGTCATCGAGACGTAGCTTACACAAGACTCGCGAATGTGCTGCGTGTCCCAACACAGAACTACAAACCCATGCTTTGTCTGCAAGGTCGTGATCAACTGTGTCTGTGGTGTAGCCTTTGGTGTGGTTGGATGGCACGGAACGGTCGCCCCAGGTGATTTCAGTTTGGCTGACAGCGGAAGGGGTAGGCATGCTATGTGTTGTGTTGTCGAAGGTGGATTTGTGCGGGCAAAGGGGGTTTCTGTTGCTGTTGTTGTTTTTAATTCAGAGAACATGCTGTGACAGAACACAGCAGCCTCTCAGGACAGAGTTGGATTCTGATTCCAGTTCTGCATTGAGCCAGCTGCGGGAGGCACAATGACTTATTTTAAAACGAGGCCTGTTCTGGTCCTAGAGAACTATGATCACCCTCCTCGGTTATTGCGAAGAGCCTCGTAGGAACTTTCCTCCAAAAAGGTGGGAAACAATGTACGATGGCATTGAATCTACTTCCCATTGCAGCCGGGGAAAAGGGATGAATCAGGCAGGGATTCTATGAATGTCTTTCCTACTCTCATTTTTATCCACTAATCCCAGCTTTCGAAAAAAAAAGTAAGTGAATATATTAAATATAAAATAAACTACCGTGAAGAAGAGAGCCATCGAACATTCAAACCTAGTACTTCCCCACTGAGCCCACCACCAAAGAGGAAGTTGGGGCACCTATATGTCGTGTTTTGAAAATAGGCTGTGGTACTTAAGACAGATCAAACTACACATATTAGCTATACAGTAGGGCTTGGCGTAGCTAGACTGTGGCTTCTCAGACTAGTGACATTTTAGACAGGATAATTCTTTGTGCTGTGCATTGTAGCATGTTTAGCAGAATCCCTGGGCACTACCCACTAGATGCCAAAAGCAAACTGTCCCTCTTTCCCAGTTTTGATGATAAAAAATGTCTGTAGGCATTTTCAGTGTTCCTGGAGAGATAAAGTTACCCTCCATTAAGAACCACTGGTGTATGGCTGGGTGCAGTGGCTCACGCCTGTAATCCTAGCACTCTGGGAGGCCGAGGCGGGAGGATCGCTCGAGGTCAGGAATTCGAGACCAGCCTGAGCAAGAGCGAGACCCCGTCTACTAAAAATAGAAATTATCTGGCCAACTAAAATATACATAGAAAAAATTAGCCGGGCATGGTGGCGCATGCCTGTAGTCCCAGCTACTCGGGAGGCTGAGGCAGTAGGATTGCTTGAGCCCAGGAGTTTGAGGTTGCTGTGAGCTAGGCTGACGCCACAGCACTCACTCTAGCCCAGGCAACAGAGTGAGACTCTGTCTCAAAACAAACAAACAAACAAACAAAAAAGAACCACTGGTCTGGAAAAAATAATGGGGGAGATGATGATGTTTTGTTGTGATGTGTCAGCCCCTGCCACCTTTCCTGCCTCAGGCATTACTTTATTCATTTATTTAACAGAGGTTTATTAAATGACAACCATGAAGCTGGGCATGGTGGCTCACCAGTAGTCCCAGCTACTCAGGAGGCTGAGGTGGGAGGATCGCTGGAGCCCAGGAGTTCGAGGCTGCAGTGAGCTATGATCGTGCCACTGAACTCTAGCCTGGATGCCAAAACAAGACCCCATCTCTAAAAAATCAAAATACATATATATTTAAAAAATGACGACGATGTTCTAGGCACTGTGCTGGGAGATGAGGATAAAGTAGTGAACAAGAGATGATGGTCCTATTGTCACTTGGGGAGACAATGGGAAACTGTGAAAATAAGTAATTCAAAATCTCATCTGTTGGAACTTTACATTATATTGAGCCTTAAGGGAATACAGTTTTGGGGTCTGAGTCAAATGACAGGCAGCTGTAACCTAGGAATCTGTAACCTTTCTTTCTCTGGTTATAGACTAGCCTTCTTACATCGTTTTGTAAAATATTGTAAATGACTTCAGGGTACCAGGGAAGACCCCCTCCCTTTTCGCTGTGGATATTCATTACAAATTAACTTCCCTGTTACCTTCCTCACACAAAGACTTCATGACTATCACATTGTCTAAGGTGGAATGTTAAATACACTCTTTTAAATTGGAAAGGAAAAGAAAGCAAGCGGTAGAGAAAAGAAAACAAATTGTAACTAATTAAATTCTTGTAACTCATAAAAGAGCCTTATATAGAAAATAGTATAACCCTACTAAACTTCTTTGTTTTCTGTCTATACAAACAAGAACTTAACTTTTTTCGTTTTTTTGTAGAGACAGGGTCTTGCCATTTTGCTCAGGCTGGTCTCCAACTCCTGAGCTCAAGCGATCCTCCTGCCTCGGCCTCCCAGAGTTCTGGGATTACAGGTGCGAGCCACCGCGCCTGTTCCCAAGAACTTAATTTTGAACTTTGGAGTCCTGACCCCATTCCTCTGGAGTCTGTGTGACCCAAATGGCTATTCTCAGCTTTGGGTTTCAATAAACTCTTTGAAACCGGATTCTTATACTTTTGATTATTTCAGGTTGACAAACCAAGTAATTATAAAATAATCTGTAGTGCAAAACATAAGTCCAGGTAACTTGCGCACACGGTTACAACGACTGCTCCGCCAAATCCCATTAATATTATACTAAATGGCTTAAGGGGACATTAATCTACCAAATGAGACTCTTGTGTCACCATCACTACAATCCAGTATTCAAGCATTTCCATCTGTATTAGTTAGGCTTCTCCAGAGAAACATATATATTTATGTATATACACATATATGTGCACACACACACACTAATTATTATGAGAAGTTGGCTCATGCAGTTATGGCGGTTGAGATCCCATGATACGCTATCTTCAAGCTGAAGACCCAGGGAAGCCAGTGGTGTAGCCCACTCTGAGTCTAAAGCCTGAAAACCAGGTGTAGCTCCCAGTCCAGGGCCAGAAGACAGATGTCCCAGGAGCAGCAAGCAGGGACAGGCTGCATCCTCCTTCCTCCACCTTTTGTTGTCCTCAGGCCCCCAGTGGATTGGGTGACACCCTCCCACGTTGGGGAGCGCCATCTGCATGCGTTACTGATTCACAATTCCAACGCTAATCTCATTCAGAAACACCCTCCCAGACACATCCAGAAATAACGTTTAACCGAATACGTGGGCGTCCCCTGATTCAGTCAAGTTGACACATAAAATTAATTCCCACATCGTCACCCTGTAAAGATCCTTTATACCCACTAGTGGTCAATACCCTTTCTAACCCCAGCTGCAGGCAACTGCTCATCTATTTTCTGTCTCTAAAGATTTGCCTTTTCTGGACATTTCATATAAATAAAATCATAAAGTGCATAGTGTTGCATTTGGCTTCTTTGACTTAACATAACATTTTGGGGTGGAGTTTCATCCATGGTACAGCTATTTCCTGTTTATTGCCGAATAGCATTCCATTGTCTGGCTATACCACATTTTGCTTATCTATTTACCAATTCACGAACATTTGAATTGTCCAGAATGCACGTGGGTCAAATGTATCATGACATTACCTTGCAGGGTGCCTGCATTTCCCTCTGTCTAAGGAGAGACTGTGTCTGCGTCCATTTTTTGCGTCTATGACAGATTGCCACAGACCAGGGGGAACTGATAATAAACAGAAATGTGTTTGGCACGTGGTTCTCCAGGCTGGAAGTGTAAGACAGGGGCTGCACCCAGTGGGGGCCTTCTTGCTGCCTTGTCACAAGGTGGAAGGCACCGCATGGTGTGAGAGGGAGAGGGGAGGGGAAGGGAAGGGGTTGGGGAGGGAGGGGGAGGGGGAGGGGAGTGGGGGAGGGGGAGGGGAGTGGGGGAGGGGGAGAGGGAGAGGAGAGAAGAGAACTAAACTTGCTTTTATAACAAGCCCACTCTCCCCATAATGACACGAATCCACTCACGAGGGCAGAGTCCTCACGACTCAGTCACCTCTTAAAGGCCCCACCTCTCAACACTGCTGAGTTGGGGATTAAGTTTCCAACACTTTTGTGAACTTTGGGGGACACATGGGAACCAGAACAGGGAGTTATAAGCACGTCCTCAGGGAAACCGTCAGCATCTCAGGAAAACTGTGCTAAGGGCCTGTGACAGCTGTCCCCGCTGCTGTTAGACTGGCCGTGGACAGGTGAGTGAGCCATGATCCGAATGATGCCAGGGTTAAGCTAACCTGGGCTCTCTCTGTCTCTCTCTCTCTCTCTTCTTGCAAATAAATGGTAGGACAGGGAAACAGGCTTAACCTGGGAATCCCTAGTGTTCTTACAATGTATCAAGACACAGGGGCATTGAATGCCGGGAAAGCCCAATACCAAAAATCCATATTAAAGGTCCTAAACAACAAAGGAAGACAAGGTTTGGCCCCGACCCCAAAGGGCAGGGAGGCCGAGGGACAGCCGGGCTCCTGCTCCGAGTTGGTGTCCTGGCGCCAACAGGCTCCTGCCCGGTTTGACGGCCTCTCGTGGCGAGGAAGCAAAACACGGCGGTGTTATTCAGCAGGACCTCCAGGCCGGTCCCTGGGGAAAGGGCTCCAAGTTCCTGCAACAGTGGAGCCAGTAGAATTGCAAGCGTGAGGCCACCTCTCGGGGGCCCAAAATATCTGTGGCCGCTAAGCTAAAATACCAGGCCAGACCACCCCAGGTTTCCGGAGTGGAATTCACTTTGCGAGGATGGCTCGTCCAGCCGGGCGCAGGCCCCGGGCTAGAGTGGCGGTGCTGGGGGGCAGCGAGGTGGCCCCCAAACAGGCAGCAGCAGCGGGAGGAGAGGGGCTGGTGAGCGGCCTGGATGCAGAGCACGCGACAACAGCAGGAAAACCGTGGCAGCTGCAGGGGCCACGTGGACAGGGAGGTGCCCCAGCAGTTTGGGATTCTACAGTGAAGTCCAGTGGGGGCTGGGGAAGCCCCACGACAATTGCTACCAAGCCTGTGACGTGTCATTTAGGCACCTCCAACATGCCCAGTGCTTTCCCGCCTCTGTGTCCTGGGGCTGTTCCTGCTGCCCAGAATGTTCTTTCTGGGGCTGCGGGAAGACCAGCTTCTTGTGGTCTAAGCTCAAATGCCACGTTGCAAAGGCCATCCCTATTTAAAGATCCCCCTGTGATAGTCTAACACAGTCCTGTGTGTCTTTCCTAAGATACCACATTCAGGCCAGGCGCGGTGGCTCACGCCTGTAATCCCAGCACTCTGGGAGGCCAAGGCGGGAGGATCGCTCGAGGTCAGGAGTTCGAGACCAGCCTGAGCAAAAGTGAGACCTCCGTCTCTACTAAAAATAGAAAGAAATTATCTGGCCAACTAAAATACATATGGAAAAAATTAGCCAGGCATGGTGGCGCATGCCTGTAGTCCCAGCTACCCGGGAGGCTGAGGCAGTAGGATCGCTTAAGCCTAGGAGTTTGAGGTTGCTGTGAGCTAGGCTGACGCCACGGCACTCACTCTAGCCCGGGCAACAGAGTGAGACTCTGTCTCAAAAAAAAAAAAGAGGATACTGCTTTTAACTGACTTGGATACACACTTTTTTTTTCCCACATTTTAACATGTCTGAAATTGGGATGAACCTTATAACCAATAGCATGTTATAGTTTAATTGGCCACGGTTTTCTAACTGGTTTAAAAAAGGTGCATTTTATAACAAGTGCCATTTCTGTTCAATAAAATGGAGCATTTATCATACTCTGTGAGTGTTGTGTGTTTATGGTTTGTCTGCCCTATGAAACTATAAGCTTCTTCAGAGTAAGGACCAGCATGTAGGACAACCTGGTGCGTCGTGGGTGCTCAATAATGATAATAGAATGAATGAATTCGTTAACTTTAGATCAGGGTTGTTTGGATCTTAGCCAGAAAACACTGCACACGATACTATGAATAACCAGGTGACTTAACGAGCTTTTTGGATAAAATTAAATATATAGTCTCACTGCCAGATTCACAGGTACCCAATATCTTATCTCAAAGTACTGGTGTTAAGTAGAAACTTCCACACAAGCAGATACCCGAAAACAAAGAACACTGATATCTGTCTGAACAGAAATGACTAATTTTTTGCATTAGACATTTTCTCAGAAAATTATTTTTAAAGGGTCGAGATATTAATAGAAAGTATTTACAAAGCAGCTCTCAGCGTAATGCCTGAGTGCTTTGACAAGTACGCTAGTTTTGCAAGTGAAAAAACTCATTGTCACACATTGTGACCAGTTTCTCCTGCTTAATACTATAGTTAACTCTAATCCTATGTTTATAACCTCTTAATCTATGTCCATGGAGGAAATAGATTTGGCCTTATCTATTCACTTGGTCCCGACTCAAATAAGGAGAAAAACCAAGGGACTTAATCTCGGCTAGAATGATTCAGTCATTAGCAAATATTTCAGAAAATGCCAGTTAGAAACACAGAAAACATAAATGGATTTCAATGCATGGTCGATCTTTTTGCAAATTTTCCTCTGAATGAAGGCCCTTCTTGAAAACTGATGCAAGGCCGTGTGGATAAATCTCATTATTATGAAAGTCCCCCAATAGTGAGAATTTAAATACAAAATTATGCAAAATGAGAAAAATGGGTCATTTCTGCCACGGACTGCCTCATTCCTGGGATTTTTGAACAAAATAGAGCAGAGAATAAAAGCGTCTCAATTTCACAGTACGCGTCTCCCTGGTGTCGTGCTGAAGCTGTGTGGTTTGATGGATAAGGAACCAGATTCTGATCTCGGGTCAGTCACATCGCTCCGGCCTTCAGTTTCTGCCTTTGCAAGTCTAACCTGGCAAGGTCCCCCTCCCATCTCCTTGGAGAAACCTCCAGACTTCCCTGGGCACAATCAATGTCTCCTTCCTCTTTGGGACACCCCTAACGTGTGTTTCTACTTCTAGTGTAGCGATTACACGGTCTGCCCTGCAGTACCGACGGGTACACACCTGTCTGCCCCAGAAGGCCGTGAACTCCTGGAGAGCCACCACAGTTTGTCCTCCTCTTTAGGTTTTGCACATAGAAGGTGTCGTGTACCTTTGCCATATCGAACTGAATTGCCTTATAAGGTCAGCCTGGGCTTATTATCCAGTCTCTGCTCCCTAAGGTTCTGTTTTTATGTACTAATATTCCAGATTAGAAAAAAATCCAGCTCATCTTAAACCCTCGTGGGTCTTTCTGTGTGATCTAGAACGAAGAGCTGGGTCGCGCCCAACCTCCTTTAAGATAACGTCTGCCTCTGGGAGTTCAGACCAAGTTCACGTCCTGAGATAAGGCTGGTGGGAGCTTCGCGGGGCCCTGGGGGGAGAGGGGTCCCTGCAAGGTCCTAGAGATGAAGACCGACTCCCTCTGGCTCTGGGCACAGGTGCCAGTGCTCCCTGTGCCTGCGTGGCCACCAGAGTGTCACGCGCATTTGCGCAGTCTGCTCCTGGTCTAATACTCGTTTTCTGGGTGGTGATGGACAGATCCCTTAAGCCTTTTGATCATCTGCTTGTTGATCTTTAAAATGGGAACTCTAATATTCAAGTTGCCCTACAACATGGACTATCGTGAAAACTAATAAAACCAAAGCATCCTCCAGCACTCTGACGCATTCGGTGCTAAGTACAATGAAAACAATGTAGCCGGAGGCCCTGGGCCCGTGCCGGGTACACCCAGCCTTGGCCACCCTGTCGCACGCTGCTCCCAGCTGATGGAGGTTGGGCTGAGGATGACGTCAGGACCCAGGCATGGGTGTCCCCAGAGGAGTCCCCAAGGCACAGCCTGGTGTGTGCTGAGGAAGCCCCCGAGGAAGATGGCACCCACGACCCAAGGGCAGAGCTAATGCCATCCCAGGAAACAAGCCCATGAATTTTCCCAGCTCCAAGCATTGCTTTGAGTTTATCAGGGCTCCGACCAACAGCTATTCATTTGTGATATGAAACTCCTAAAAAAAAAATCCCTCTTACTTTAGCAAATTTCCCAACCTGGCTGTGGGCAGGATTTCGGTTTCGTATCTGCATAATGCCTGAACTGTCGGCCAGTGGAGGTATTTCCGTGGGAAATCAAACCGACCGAGTTGTTTGATGTTGCTTCGCCGCACCGGTGGGCTGGAGTTCTCACTTCCTGGCCAGGGGCTCGGGCGTTGCTTAGATGAAGCTCAAATTAATTTTGTTCCCCCCCCCTCGGTCACTTTTCATAAAATCTGCCATCTGAAAGTTCAGCCCTGACCACCTCGCCAAATGGGCAGTCTTGTTCTTGACCTCATTCACAAAGGACTCTCCTTGCAGCTCACACCAACCTGGGAGAGGAAATAAACCAGACGGCCCAGATGACGACAGAGAGGGGTTAAAGAACCCCTCCTTGGGACAATGCCTTTTCCTGTTGCTGGAGACTCCGGTTCCCACACCGGCTCCTGCATCCGTTCCTCCACCGGAATCCTGTTTCACATCAAAGTCTTCTCTCCTTGGGCTTCCCAAGTAGGGGCCGGGACCTCCGTTTTACAGGAAGGCGTTTTCATCCCAAAGGAAAGGGAAAAACCCATGGGTTTGGTTGCTATGAAATTACAAGCCACTTTCCTTGTTTTTCATTTTATAATCATGCACATAAAAAAACCACGGGCAGGTTTCTAGCTACCAGGGGCCAGACGGTTGGCTCCCAGATTCCTCAAGTTCAAGCCGAAAGCATTCAAGCATTCTAGCCGTGCAGTCTTCGTTAATAACACTAAATGCCCGAGTCAGGAAAAATGTTAGTGGAGGGTACGAGTCTTCTGTTACGTCAAAAACGCATGAAAGAGCCCGAGCTGGACAGATATTTCAGGGAGGGAGGCTGAAGAATGCCACGCATTCCATCTCCGACTGGGTTGCTGGGACCCTTCTTGGGAGGTCTGGATGGAAATCCAGTTTTGAACGGCTAAACGTAATCGGAGATGGTAGAGCTCTGAAGCTTTTCCAAAGCTGTCATTTGTGTCATTATCAAAAGTACTTATTGACTACCTAATATAGGTATGCATGGCAGATGTTTGAGTAGGAATATTCTTGCCTTTCTGGGGCCTCTGGTCTAAAATGGGGCTGATACCCTTGGGAACAGGGTTAATATTAATAGCAGAACCTGGGGTGGGAGAGAGCATGTCCAATAGTATTTTTTTAGATGTATTTTGGGGGGTGACCCAAAAAAGTTAAATGCAAGAAAATGTTAACTGGTGGAATAGGCAGAAACTGCAGTCCATCATCTTCGGAATGGGACCCTTTAGAAGAGTGTCACATTTGGGGGGTGGCAGATGGTGATCAAGAGATGGCGTAAGTTTCAAAAAGCGAAGAAATTGTATACTAAAGGTATTCACTCATTCATTCACTCATTCAGAATTTACCAACTGCCTCCCGGATATCCAGATGTCTAGCTGGCCCTGTGAAAGGTATAAAAGACAAGTAGACTCATCCAGACCCTGATGAATTCGTATATAACTCGGGAGTCCACGATAGCACAAGATCAAACAATGTGGAAGGACGTGAATCATCCCAATCCAGACGAACACAATAGGTGATCCGGAGACAGAGTCACATTCATGTGATTCTCAACCACTTGGGAATCAGGGACACAAACTTAGAGACAGGTAAACGGACCCTAAATAACCCGAAGGCAGCCTCCTTAATGTTCTTTCCCTTCCATACTCTGATGGAGATGGAGAAATTAAGCCCTGTGGGGTTGAATTATGAATTTCTTCTAGCAATTAGGAAAATGTTTCTTTACCAGAGGTAAACTTTAGGCTTTTCTCTTGGACTAGGGAAAAGGAACATTGAAAAGAATCAGCTGTTCCATGAGGACCATGTAATCATACCATTATTACAAAGAAGGAAAAAAGAGAGAGAGAAAGAAAAAATAGCGCAAGGTAGACAAGACCAGACTCCACTCTGCTAAAGCTACCATTATCTCCGAGAAACCAACGTGGCAACACGAATGACACTGATTCCTAGACCTACCCAGAAGGGAGAGGAAAGAACGTAACGTCACTGAAGCTTTTCCTCTGCCCTGTAAGCTGGAATACCGGGATCCTATTTGATGCTCACAATAGCTTCCCAGGAAGGTATTGACAACTCTCATTTTATAGACGAGGAAACGAAAGCTCAGTGAGTTTGGGTGACTTGTCTAAAGACGTACAGCTGGTAAGCAGCAGAGTCCGGAGTTAAATCCAGTGCTGCGTGTCACCAGGGCTCACGAAAGTCACCAGGGCTGCCCAAAGCTCCAGGGGGAAACGTGTGTATATAAGGCCTCTGGCTGACTTCAGGGCAAATATTTCCCCTAAAACTGCCTGCCCAGCCTCCCGGAGAAAATCAGGGTGTTTTCACATATGTTCTTCCCATTTCCCTCACTCACCCAAATTCTTTAGTATTTCCATAATATTGTTATAATAGCACCCATGCTTAATGTTTGAGTCTGGGAGTATATTGGGTTGGTTTGTTTGTTTTTGAGACAGAGTCTCACTCTGTCGTCCGAGCTAGAGTGCCGTGGTGTCAGCCTAGCTCACAGCAACCTCAAACTCCTGGGCTTAAGCGATCCTCCTGCCTCAGCCTCCCGAGTAGCTGGGACTACAGGCATGCACCACCATGCCCGGATAATTTTTTCTATATATATTTTTAGCTGTCCATATAATTTCCTTTTATTTTTTAGTAGAGATGGGGTATCGCTCTTGCTCAGGCTGGTCTCGAACTCCTGACCTTGAGCGATCCTCCTGCCTCAGCCTCCCGAGTAGCTGGGACTACAGGCATGCACCACCATGCCTGGCTAATTTTTTTCTGTATATATTTTGAGCTGCCCAGATCATTTCTTTCTATTTTTAGTAGAGACGGGGGTCTCGCTCTTGCTCAGGCTGGTCTCGAACTCCTGACCTCGAGCGATCCTCCCACCTTGGCCTCCCACAGTGCTAGGATTACAGGCATGAGCCACCACGCCCGGCCTGAGAGTATATTGTCATCTGAAGTGTCTATGAAGGACAGTGCTATGTAAATCCTAACACCATGATGAATAAAACTTTATATACATACATGCTTATATGCATATAGAATATTGCAAAATAATGTGTAAAGAGATGTGCTTCTATTTTTGTCACTCTGATGCAAAACTGTACCGTATTCTGACTATTTATAAAGATATTTCCTTAGGTGTTTTCTATTTTTTTTTTCCATCCTGTCATTCTTATTCCCCTGGTAATCTCGATATATCTAAGGAAGAGGAAGCAAGAAGCCGTTCCACCTGTTTTTACTAATTATAGCGTCAGTTCTCAGTGCTCTGTTAGAATGCTGATTCTCTCTCAAGCAGACACCCCTACCTTTTCCTTAGAACTCACAACAATTTAAATTCAAATATCTCCACAACAGGCAATTTTGTTTTATGTAACATACCAGAGAAGTGAGTTGGTTTGGGTGTGTTTGGTAGGAGCTTCTTAGTTTTTTTTTTCCCTTTCCGTTTTTAGTAGAAGGTTGTGTTTCAGAAAGCTATGTTCAGCCGGTCTACACAACTGGAAAACTTTCTTGAGTTGCTCTACCCACATGCCACAAGCCTGAACCCAGGAGATACCAGCTTCAAGAAAAGGGTAGGGTGTTCTCTCTGTGAATGATTTCATTTCGGGATTCTCTTTTCAGTCTGCCAGTAAGTTCCAGATGGGGTATGTTGGTGTTTTGGAAGCAAGGAGACCACTAGTTTGGGCCACCCACAACTGACAGATGGCAGTGACTTTGGTCACGGATGATGTTGGCGGGATTCAACTCAGCTTAGAAGAGAAGAAACCATAATACTCCATAGCAATTTCTTTTGCTCCACCCACTAGTTCTACTAAAGAAGAGAAGATTTGAAAAGTCCAGACTCCAACGCCCTAAGTGCGAATTAACATCTGGACAAGGGCTTAAGAGAATTGCCATGGAAACAGCAAAGAAAAAAAAACCCTCTAGGTCCTTATTGCTCCCTCGCAAGCCATTGGTTTGTGAGAAGAGCCAGCAATGGTTTGGCTGGGTGGTTATACATACTATAACTAATTTGCATTCACCTATAAAAATTAGTAAATAGAAGTTGCCTCTTACATAAAGCATTCCTGAAAGACTATAAATGCATTATAAAATGTTAATATATATGGCTTTTTTCATGAAAAAAAAAAAGCTTGGAAAAGGTTTCTGAATTCTGGATTTCTGTTCCTTGGAGGAAAAGCATTTGCGGTATCCTAAAGGATCACATCTGGTCAGTGTCCCACAGCCTGCACGAGGCCGATTCAGACCAGCCAGAGTGCAAGAGTATGCTTACAACTTGGTTTTCTTGAAGTTCTTCACTAAAAAGGACACCTTTACATCCTTTAGTGCTCTTTTTCAGAATTCCCTGCCTTCTGTTTGGAAAAGAACTTTCACATTAATATAGTGGAATTAGTTAATTCCATAGGCTTTGAGGTCTTCAAGATGCAGGTTCAAATACAACTTTGACCTTTGGCAAATGACTCAACCTCCCTAAGCTTCAGTTTCCTCTCGGCTGGAATAGAGTGCTTATTTTACAGAGTTGTGACAATTAAGGGATATTGTATACAAACAGCACTTAACACGGCTGCTGTCAGCTGGGAACACTCAGTAATTGCCACATAGGAATGGAATCATAGCTACCTTCTCTTCTGCTGCTGCTGTTTCCACTCGAGCCCACTGTTCGTATGATTCACACGCTAGCTGCGACGTGTGGGTGTCATGGGCAGCACGGAAGACCGGTTAGGAGCATGGACTCAAAAGTCCCACTGCCTGGGCTCGATTCCTGTCTCCCTGTTTACTGGCCCTTGGACCTAGGGTGAGCTACTCCACCCCTCTGTGTTTGCCTGCTCACCTTTAAAACAGGAATGACAACAGCGTCTAATTCCCAAAGTTAGTGTGAGCACTAGATGAGTTGATAGGTTCAAGTGCTCAAAACTGCCCAGCTGTAGCAAGCTCTAGTACGACAATGACAATAACTATTGGCCACTATTAAGAGTTGGTTTTGTACCTCTCGGTGCGATGGAGTCACGATCTCATTGAGTCGAGATGCTGGGTTGCGACGTCCATGAAGTCTGCTTCCTTCTTCATTGTACCCGCAAACACCTGGCACAGAGAAAGGTCTCAATAAATATCGAGTTGAACTAGCTCTTCTGTCGGCTAGGAAGTGGCTTTCTAGCAGCTCTGTCTGTGACAGGTCCACTCAAATCCATCCCAACCGGCAAGCCAGGTCTGTCCCAATCCTGTCCCACCGGCCTTGCCCATCTGAGCTGCCATTGCTATCATCCTTCACGTCTCCAGCAAACACGCTGAATTCCTCCACCTGGACAGAACCTGCAGGGAGGGGGCCTCGGCTGCAGCTGCAGAGGGTGAGTCTTATTCATTGAGACCTGTCGTGCTGTTCTCATGCCTCTTGCCATGGACCGAGGTGAGGTATGGAAATATGAGAGAATTCTGGACCAATTAGGTATGAGAGCAAGGCCTTTGCAAGAGGAGGGAAGTAGCTGAGAAAGGTTTTTTTTTTCAGACACTTGGTAAAGATAGATAGGAAGAAACGGTTCCTGTCCTCCCACTGGATATTGTGACATTTGCATGCAAGGCCAGGAGTCGCTGCGGCCGTCTTTGCATCCGTGAGAAGGAGCCAAGTCCGAGCACTGAGGCTGACGGGTGACAAACTGATCTGTTGAGTTAATCAAGCCTGTGCCAGCCTAGTTACACAATTCTTGTTATGTAAGAGAATATATATAAATATTATATATATATGATTTGGGCTTTTCTGTTATTTGCAGCCATAAGTAGCCTAACAGATACACAAAAAGATCCCACCCTCCAAGGCCAATATATTAAATAAAATACTTATCCCAATAAAGTGTGTATATCACAAATATAGAGCTCACTGAATTTTTACCAACTATATATACCCATGTAACCCAGCACTCAAATGAAAATTAAACTTCATTGATATTGAAATAAAGAAATGAAAACGGAAACGTTTTTTACCAAAAAAGTTGGCAAAGATGAAAGATTAATCTTTCTCTTGACTTGGATGTGGAAAAGTATATTCTCATAGACTTTTAGTGAGAGTGTGATTGAACAAAACAATGAATTTTTAATTATGTTTGCCTTTTGACCTAAAAATTGAACTTCTAGGAGTTTATCTGAAGGAAATAATCAAACAGATGTGCAAAGAGGCATGGGAATCTTCATTGCTGGTGTTTCACAGCAAATATTTGGAGATAATCCAAGGAGCCAACAACAGAGGATGAATTAAATACATTTTGCATATCTTTAAAGAGACGAGCTCTGTATGAACGGACATGGAAAGCTGACCATGACGCTCTGTTCAATAAAATCAGCATGTTGCAAAATCAGTATAGCACGAATCCATCTGTAGTATGCAAGGATATACATCAAACTCTCAACAGTGGTTGTCTTTGGGGGCAGGGGGTAAAAGCATGGACCATATTTACTTTGTACACTGTTGCAGTATGTTACTTTTTTTTTTTTTCAGTACTAGTACACCAGGATGTATGTTACTTTTTTAAATCAATGTACACATGTTACTATTTTCATCTGAAGACACATTGAAAGAGCTGAGAACAATACTCCACAGGGTTCTGGGTGGATCCTCCACCCAACACACAGCATCTTTCCTCCTGACTCCCGGCCTGCCTTGCGTGGGGCAGTAGCTCTCACCATGTCGTCCTCGAACCACTGCTCAGATACAGACATGGTCTAGGTAGGACATTGGGTTTCCATAGCAACCACAAAGAACTCACCATAAAGATTACAACCAATTATATGAATGAGAATCTTTAAGTTCTTCCAACTTACTGTAAGAGGAACTGTTTTTAAATTTCTGTAAGGAACCCAACCATATGCTATTGTGGAAAAGGCACAACTAGGAAGACAGTAAAAATATCAGTGGTGGCCAGGGACTGAGGGGAGGGAGTAGACAGAGCGCAGAGGATTCTTAGGGCAGGGAAACTATTCTGTATGATGCCACATGATGGATACATGTCACCATACATGTGTCAAAACCCAGAGAACCTACAAAATCAAGAGTGAGCTTGGCCGGGTACGGCGGCTCATGCCTGTAATCCCAGCACTCTGGGAGGCCGAGGCGGGAGGATCGCTCGAGGTCAGGAGTTCGAGACCAGCCTGAGCAAGAGCGAGACCCCGTCTCTACTAAAAATAGAAACAAATTAACCAGACAACTAAAAATATATAGAAAAAATTAGCCGGGCATGGTGGCGCATGCCTGTAGTCCCAGCTACTCGGGAGGCTGAGGCAGGAGGATCGCTTGAGCCCAAGAGTTTGAGGTTGCTGTGAGCTAGGCTGATGCCACGGCACTCTAGCCTGGGCAATAGAGCAAGACTCTGTCTCAAAAAAAAAAAAAAAAGAGTGAGCTTGATGTAGATGATGGACTTTGGGTGGTACTGACGTGTCAAAGCAGGTTCACTGATGGTAACCAAAGTACCACGAGGGTGCCGTGGATGCTAACAGTGGGAAGCATCTAACCTATGGGTACAGAGGGCGTATTAACAACTCTCTTTACTCGCCACTCAATTTTGCTGTGAAACAAAAACTGCTCTAAAAAAAAATAAAATAATTAAAACATATATTTTTAAATTTATAAACATAAAAATATTCTTAGGAAATGAGGTCTTTTATTTCGTGCATGATAAGAAAGATTAACTGGTGTGAGCTAAAATCGTCCAGGTGCAAGCTACTGCCTGACCATAGCAGCCCAAACTACACTTGATCCTTCTCGTACCTAGAACATTTATCTTCCCAAAGATGTTTCCTACTTAGGGTTAAGTTTTTACCCAAAGCATCTCAGGCATAGACAAAATCAAATAGAGACAGTTTCAATCAACTTGCAGTACTTAAAATATTTATAATCCTTTCTATAGCCAAAGGCAGCCGGGCTAATTATTTACCAAGCAAGTGGAAATGATGTCCCCCGGGGGCTGTGGCAGAACTGATACATCAATTGGGAGAAAGATCGGTGGTTAGCTGGAGTTCAGGGAGTCTCAAAAGCATCTTGGAGTGGCTGGGTTTTAGCCTCACATAAGAACTGGACCATTGTGCTACAAATGACACATTTGCTACTGAAAAGATCAAAGGGTGCGGGGAGGGCTTCTGCAGCTAGTCTTCCAGTTGATTTTCTGAGCATTTCTAATGAGCTGCAG